>JARQOC010000002.1:318920587-319463087 GCA_033576535.1 Allobates femoralis | reverse complement strand
AATCGCCGACACACCGCTATGTATGTCTATGGGAAGTGAGGCGCGATTCTGATTGGTCGGCGACAGCACACAGCGACTAATCAGAATCGCGCCTCACTTCCCATAGACATACATTAGCGGCGTGTCGGCAAATTTATGGCCGGGTACCTGGTTCTCTTTTGCGGCCATAAAATCGCGGACACACCGCTATGTATGTCTATGGGAAGTGAGGCGCGATTCCGATTGGTCGCTGTGTGCTTCCGCTGACCAATCAGAATCGCGCCTCACTTTTAGCGGTAAATTTGAAACTCCAAAAGCGCCCATTCTATGTCTATGAGAAGTGAGGCGCGATTCTGATTGGTCGCTGTGTCCTGTCGCCGACCAATCAGAATCGCGCCTCACTTCCCATAGACATAGAATGGGCGCTTTTGGAGTTTCAAATTTACCGCTAAAAGTGAGGCGCGATTCTGATTGGTCTGCAGAAGCACACAGCGACCAATCAGAATCGCGCCTCACTTCCCATAGACATACATAGCGGTGTGTCCGCGATTTTATGGCTGCAAAAGAGAACCAGGGACCCGGCCATAAATTTGGCAACACGCCGCTAATGTATGTCTATGGGAAGTGAGGCGCGATTCTGATTGGCTGGCGGCAGTAGACTGCGACCAATCAGAAGAGCGCCTCACTTCTCATAGACATAGAATGGAGGATTTTTCGTCCATTCTATCGCAATGAGAAGTGAAGAGGAGATCGGAGCCGAAGATGGCGGAAAGAAGAGAGAAGACCCCCGGGGCCGGACGAAGAGGACGCCTTGCCGGACGGAGGACTTGTGGATCGGACGGATGATGAGATGGGTTAGGGGACGGCGGGGGCTTAGGGTGTAGCGCCTTAGGGGGTAGCGAGAGCGGCGGGGGACAGCGACGGGGGCTTAGGAGGCGGCGGGGCTTAGGGGGTATTGGCGGGGGTAGCGCCGGGGGCTTAAGAGGCGGGGGGTAGGGGCTTAGGGGCTGCGGGGCTTAGTTGGAGGGGGGTAGTGCCGGGGGCTTAGGAGGCGGCGGGGCTTAGGGGGTATCGGCGGGGGGTAGGGGCTTAGGGGGTAGGGGCTTAGTCGGAGGGGGGTAGCGCCGGGGGCTTAGGAGGCGGTGGGGCTTAGGGGGTATCGGCGGGGGGTAAGGGCTTAGGGGCTGCGGGGCTTAGTCGGTGGGGGGTAGCGCCGGGGGCTTAGGAGGCGGCGAGGCTTAGGGGGTATCGGTGGGGGTAGGGGCTTAGGGGGTAGGGGCTTAGGGGCTGCGGGGCTTAGAGGATAGGGGGTAGGGGCTGCGGGGCTTAGGGGGTAGCACCGGGGGCTTAGGAGGCGGCGGGGCTTAGGGGGTATCGGCGGGGGGTAGGGACTTAGGGGGTAGGGGCTTAGGGGCTGCGGGGCTTAGAGGATAGGGGGTAGGGGCTTAGGGGCTGTGGGGCTTAGGGGCTGCGGGGCTTAGGGGGTAGCGCCGGGGGCTTAGGAGGCGGCGGGGCTTAGGGGGTATCGGCGGGGGGTAGGGGCTTAGGGGCTGCGGGGCTTAGTCGGCGGGGGGTAGCGCCGGTGGCTTAGGAGGCGGCAGGGCATCGGCGGGGGGTAGGGGCTTAGGAGGTAGGGGCTTAGGGGCTGCGGGGCTTAGTCGGCGGGGGGTAGCGCCGGTGGCTTAGGAGGCGGCGGTGCTTAGGGGGTATCGGCGGGGGGTAGGGGCTTAGGGGGTAGGGGCTGCGGGGCTTAGAGGGTAGGGGCTGCGGGGCTTAGAGGATAGGGCTTAGGGGGTATCGGCGGTGGCTTAGGATGCATCGGGGCTTAGGGGGTAGGGGCTTAGGAGGCGGTCTTAGGGGGTAGGGGCTTAGGGGCGGCGGGGGGGCTTAGGATGCGTCGGGGCTTAGGGGGTAGGGGCTTAGGAGGCGGTCTTAGGGGGTAGGGGCTTAGGGGCGGCGGGGGGGCTTAGGTTGCGTCGGGGCTTAGGGGGTAGGGGCTTAGGAGGCGGTCTTAGGGGGTAGGGGCTTAGGGGCGTCGGGGGCTTAGGAGGCGTGCTTAGGGGGTAGGGGCGGCGGGTGGCGGGGGCTTAGGGGTTTAGGGGATAGCGGCAGCGGCGGGGCTTAGGAGGTAGGGGCTTAGGATGCGGCGGGGCTTTGGATGCGGCGGGGCTTAGGGGGTAGGGGCTTAGGGACGGCGGGGCTTAGAGGATAGGGCTTAGGGGGTAGGGGCTTAGGGGCGGCGGGGGTTAGCGATAGCAGCGGTAGCGACAGCAGCAGGAGCTTACGGGCGAACAGGCGTATGGGCATGGGCTGTAGTATACCATAGCGGTGTACACTACAGCCCCTGCTGTGGCTTTGTTCGCGGGCAACGACTCGCAATGCCGCTCTGCGGCATTGCTTCGCGAGTCGGCAACGACTCGCAATGCCCGTTCTGCGGGCATTGCTTCGCGAGTCGGCAACGACTCGCAATGCCTGTTCTGCGGAGTCCTGGAGAAAGTGCAAAGCTACGCGAACAAAGCCACAGGAAGTAGCGCCGGTCGCGACGGAAGTCGCTACGGCAATTATATAATAGATTTACTGCAAAACCATAGGCCACCGGCAAATCACGGACAGGACAAGCCCGACTACGTGTATTACTATTCTTTCTGTTTAGTTTGGCAATGTTAACAAAATATTTGTTTTCAGCTTATCTCATTTTTACAAGTGTAATTGGTATGTGTTTTTCACTTGCTAAATGTTCCTCCGTTTTATCCCTGATGCCAGTTGACAAGGGATCACAACTAATTGGACTACTTTATACAATCAGGATTTTTATTTTTAAATCCTTATTATATGCATACGGTCATTCAGTTCAATCAAGGAGTCTCATACCAGTCACGTTCTTTCACACATAATTATTCGACAAACAAATGTTAATACACAAATGCAATGTGTTTGCACTATCCCTTAAACAAATTTATCTATCTATTTTAATTTAAAAGTCATGCGGCTTTGAAAATGTTTTTGACAAAATGCCAACTGATTCAAACTGCACACCAACGTGCGCTTCACTTTCTTAACCAGCTGAGAATATTTTCCTATGAACTGTCCTATACGCTGAGGCTAGTGTCCAGTTTCGCTTCCCCAATATTACTCCATCAGCTGCCTTTGCAGGGACCCTCTCGAGTAATTTTAACAACATTGAGAGACTACTACATCACCTGCCTTTGCAGGGATCCCTCGAGTAACTTCATAACATCAAGGGGCTACCACATCACCGGCCTTTGCAGGGATCCCTTGAGTAACTTCACAACATCGAGGGGTTACCACATCACCTGCCTTTGCAGGGATCCCTCGAGTAACTTTACAACATCGAGGTTCTACCACATTACCTGTCTTTGCAGGGATCCCTATAAGTATATCAACAACATTATAGGGTTCAGAATCTTTGAGCTTATCCTGCCATTGTTCCGCCAGTCCACAATTGACCAATTCATGTGCTTATGATATTTTATGGAGCCTCTGTCCAGCCGGGAACCTCCATAACAGTTTCCTTGGCTGTTTCCTTAAGGGCCTGTCACACGTGTCAATGTCGCCCGCGATATCGCTCATGCGTCACAAATTATTAATCGCCTGAGCGATGTGGAATTATCGCAGGTAAGATGTCACACGTGTCAATATGATCCAGAGATGCGGTGATGTCACCATCTTGCGAGCGATTTTATTTAGTCGCTTGTACGTTGTCAAAATAGAAAATACGTCGCTGAGTTTAGTGTCACACGCAGCGATGCACAAGGTCTATAGAGCGATGAGCGACAGGTTTTACATCTGGCAGTGAAACCTGCGATCGGCGATCAGTGACATATCGCTGGTTGCATCGCTTGGTCACACGCTTCAATGTCGCTTCTGCGTCACTTTTACGTCGCTTGAGCGACTGAAAATCTGTGACGTATGAGCGACATTGACAGCGATATCGACGCGTGTGACATCCCCTTTACGTTTTCTGAACATTTTGGATCGAGAAATTTGGAAACTACGCCAATTAATGTCCTGCTAAGTTGACCTGGATCGGGGCAGAGCCCGTACTTACGTACCACTCATTGACTTACAAATCAGGCATGAATGATAACATTCTTTATAGCAAGATTAAATTTATTTGTTTACAAAGTAGCACATGAATTGTCATCAACTGAATACAGGCTTAACACAAATTAAACCTAGACTTAATTATAGCGAATAGGCATCAATACCTTACCACGCATTGTAGCTGCTTCACCTTCTTCATCGGGGAGGTCACGATCAGTGAGAAGGGATCAACACCACGGCTTGCATCACAGAAGACTGCGTTCACCTTGCCTTCTGGAAAAGTTCCCCCACCTCATTAAACGTAACCTCCATCTTAGAATATCTATGGTCACGCACTGATGGCATGATCCAGCTTTGCTCATGACATGACCGTCAGCCACAGGATATTCACTTCTTCCTGTGACTGTCTGTCGCAAGACATCCATCAGTGTTTCTGTCACAGGACGTATGTCACAAGACATCCATCTGTTTTCCTGTCATGAAATGTCTGTCACAAGACCTCCCGCTCGTGTTCTCATCATAGCAGCATAATGTCAATGAGAGTTCACCCTTATATGTTTCAACATTGTACTCATACATATATGGAATGATAAGATATGTGGTCACTATTCTATTAAGATACCTATTCTATACACATACACACTCCATTCTCATCCCATAGGTATCACAGAGGGCTACAGTATACAGGGTACAGTATAAACGGAGTGCAGTATACGCAAATAATATATACAGGGTGTAGTATATACAGAGTGCAGTATACACCTTGCATATACTGTATCCTGTATATAGTGCTTGTGTATATTGCACCCTGTATATACTGTACCCTGTATATAGTACCTGTATATTCAAGATTCAAAGGAGCTTTATTGCTAGAACTAAATACATTAGTTTTGCCAAAGCAAGTGTACAATAGGGAATAGGGACTGTGTGGATGTTCGGTGGGGGCTGTAGGAAAGGGGGTGGGGGCTATAGAAGTCCATGGCATATCATAGTTCTTTTTCTCGCAGTCTATAATATTCACTCACATACCGCACTGCTATCTCCACTGTGCTTTATTCTTCTCCCAGGAGGACATATGTTTTCTCTTCCTCCTTCATGGTGATGAAATCCGAGAAGAGATAATAATAATATTTATTCATTTATATAGCGCTATTAATTCCATAGCACTTTACATACATCAGTAATGCTGTCCCTATTGAGGCTCACAATCTAAACATCCTATCAGTATGTCTTTGCAATGTTGGAGGAAACTGGAGTGCTCGGAGAAAACCCATGCAAACACAGGGAGAACATACAAACTCCTTGCAGATGTTGTCCTTGGTGTGAATTGAACCCAGGACCTCGGGACCTCAGTGCTGCAAAGGCTGCAGTGCTAACCACTTGAGCCACCGTGCCACCCATTGTGAGTCTCCTGAAGTGAGTGTCCCTCAATGCTGAGTATTTGGAGCAGTGTAGCAGGAAGTGGATTTCATCCACCAGGGCCTCCTGATGAAAGTGTTGGCACAGTCTTTCCTCCCTGGGCTTGTAGCTCTGCCAGATTCGATGGCCAGACTGTGGGCACTGAGTCTATATCGGCTCAGGATCTTGCTGTCTTTGGGGTCCAGGAGTTTCTCCAGATATGGGGCCAGTCTGTAGTCTCTCTGTAGACTTCGGTACATGGTCAGTTTTTGTGAGCTGATGATATCATTCTTCAAGTCACTGATATACCTTTCCTGGCCTTCATCTACCATCTTCCTGATTCCGACTTTTGTCAGGTTGTTGGGATTGGTGTTCTATTTGGGTTGGCTGTTCCGAGGGTCTTCGTTTTTCTGTTTCGCATACTTGTATTAGAGCTTTATGGTGATGGTAGCTTGTATTGCTCCTATGTAGGTGAGCCTGGAATGACAGCGCCCTCTTCGGAACCGTTAGGTGTAAAGGGAATCTGCCTAGCTCGGCCCAACAAGCACTGTTGGAGATGCTCCGGTGGACCTGGAGGTTCTTAAAGAATTCCAGGTGGAATATTTCTGTTGAGCTGGAATCCCACCTTGACCAGTTTGGATAGGTGTGAGGACCCCAGACTTCACTGCCATACAGGAAGATTTGGGCAATGATAAAGTCGTAGAGTTTTAACCAGACCCTCACTGGTGGTTTCAGATGATAGAGTTTCCTTCGGATGGCATAGAAGGTTTTGCAGGCCTTCTCTTTCAGGGTCTCAATGGCTTGTTTGAAACTCCCTGACTGGTGAATCTCCAGGCCCAGGTAGGTATATTTGTCTGTTCCTGTAAGGGCACAGTTGTTTAGGACAAATGAAGAATGCTGATCCGATCTTCTCTTTCTCCTCTGATATACCATGATGTTTATTTTTAGGTTGACCAGTAGTGCCTAGGTGGAGCTGAATTGTGGTCTACTCAGCTTTCCTGGATTCTGACTGTCTGTGTGCTGTGCATATACTCTGTCTTGGGTATGCATTGTGGTCTACTCAGCTTTCCTGGACTCTGACTGTGTGCTGTGCATATACTCTGTCTTGGGTACGCATTGTGGTCTACTCAGCTTTCCTGGACTCTGACTGTGTGCTGTGGATATACTCTGTCTTTTTTACTATTGTCTTACCTTCATGTCCATGCTATGCTGCATCCCTCATGATTCTTCTACCATGTCTTGGTCTGGCCCCCTTCAGGCCTTCCCTGTTTTTATGACCTCTGCTTAGCTGTTAGTGCCTGGTTAGTCCAAACCCACCTACCCCCTCATCCACACCTGATGACCCTTAGCTGTAGATATATTCAGAACCATGAGTCTGATCCAGACTCTAGTCTGATCCAAGAATCTCCCAAACTACATCTCCCAAAGTATAGTTCCATAAGTACAAGACTTTGAAATAGACTAGAAATGGACTAGAAATGACTGGAAGGTACTGGGATAGAAATTCACAATAATAGCTGTAGAAAACATCAGAACTGCCTGCATGGAGAGTGAAAAAATCACGGATATTTCTTACCTGCATGTTGAACTTTACATGGATCTACAAAGGCGACTGCATCCTTTTTTTTCCTCCTGGATTATGCATCCACCGTTGGCAAATTATACTGTATATATTTATCATCTCATCTGTCTCTGAATGACTCCTCTGCCGCATGGACCCCCCTGGATACATCTGACCCCCAGCTGCATCGGATCCTGGCTGCACCTCAGCATCTCGCCCCCAGCAGCACCTGATCGCATCCACAGCTGCATCTGCATCTCATCCCTGGCTGCATCTCATCCCCACTATTGTACCTACATCTGTTCTCTGACTGCACCGCATCACCCTGCTTCACCTGCTGGACTCTGTACACCTCCATTTGATTTGCAATTGCCTGGACTTGATTGGCACTCACACCGCTTTGTCCCCTGTCGCTCCAGACCCCTGCCTCTATCTCACCCCTCCTGCTGCTCCATTCCTCCATCCCAACCCCGCCTGCACCTCCTCCTCTCAGCTGTTGTTGCCCCCGCCACCACCACTCCCCATCTGCACCTCGCCCCCCTGCTCCACCTCTCACTCCTACTGAATCCTATACCCCCATGCAATGTTTTCCCTTCTCTTCACACTCACTCCTATCCTACTCCACTTCCTACAACCCCCTCTGTCCGTCCCTCCTTCCGACAACACAATAAAACTCTCCCCCTCCATCCTACCTAACCATCTCACCCACTCCTCTGAACTCTTCCTCCACACCCAAGCCTTTATCTCCAAACATGCCCACCCACCTCGCAAGCTCTCATGCCCCCACCTCCTGACCCTCTCCCTCCTCATCCTACTTGCTGGCAACATCTCCCCTAATCCCGGTCCCCCCAACACATCCCCACAATCACCCCTAGCCCACGCCCACTCCCCACCATTAACATCCGAAACTCCTGCAACCTTACACCCATCCCCCAAGCCCCCCTCCCCCAATCCCCCTTTCTGGCGCACTCTGGAATGCCCGCTCAGTATGCAATAAACTCACCTTCATCCTCGACCTCTTCATCACCAAAAAACTCTCTTTCCTTGGCATCACCGAAACATGGCTCACCCCTCCGACACAACCTCCCCCGCCACCCTCTCCTATGGCGGACTCACCCTCTCCCACACCCCCCGCCCCAGCAACTCCTGCGGCGGAGGTGTTGGCCTACTCCTGGCCAACAGCTGCTCCTTCACCCGAATTACACCTCCCCCCTCTGCCTCCCTCCCCTCCTTCGAGGCACACTCCGTGCGTATCTTTTCCCCCTGCAACCTCTAACTGGCTGTCGTCTACCGCCCTCCAGGATCCTCGTCCACCTTCTTCGACCACTTCACAACCTGGCTTCTCCACCTCCTCTCCTCTAACATTCCCACCATCATCATGAGCGACTTCAACATCCCCATTGATAAACCCCACACAGCTGCCTCAAGACTCCTCTCTTCTAACCTTCAGCCACACACAATAACGGTCACACACTAGACCTCGTCTTCACCCGCCTTTGTTCCCTCACCGACCTCGCAAACTCAACCCCCCTCTTATCCGACCACAACCAGCTGACCTCCACCCTCTCCCCCCCGCCACGCTCCCCCCTCTCCTGAAACTCCCTCACCCCCGAAGAAGCCTCAAGCTCATTAACTTCCACTCACTCGCTGAGTCCCTCCTCCCTCTCTCTGACTTAGCCTCCTCTCATGATGCTGACGCTGCTGCCACCCTCTACAACACCACTCTCGCCACATCCCTCGACCAGGCCGCCCCTCTCACATACAACAAAACCCGTGCACACAGACAACCCTGGCTCACTGCCAGCTCCAAAAAACTATGACGGACATCCAGCGTAGCTGAACGGAGATGGAAGAAATCCAACTCCGCAACGCACCTTGCCTTGTACAAATAGTCCCTCATCGACTTCAAGACAGCACTGACGATTGGGCGTGGCTTGGAAGCTAATGGCACTGACTGCTTAATCCAGAGCTCCCACTGCTACTCCACCAGAACGGCATAAAAACAGAAGATTCTCGGCCCCAAAGCAGGAGCAGAACAGTGCGGGGTGTTGCTGGACCTGGTGGGATGCCGGGAGCTGCCCCAAAGCGGAGGGTGAGTCAGCTAAACTCACAGACTTCTTCCCTGCTGAGCATGCTCCCTCTCCTAACATGGCCCCTCTCAGATCAGCAGCACCATCCCCCTCTGCACTTGGACAGCGCTCCGCACGTGCCTCACACAGCCAGGAGACCAGGGAGCCGGGAAGAGAGGGAGAAGAAGCCCTGGTGACTCAAAGGTACCTCAGGGACATGCTGGGATCCCTTAGGAGAACAGCTCCTGAAAGTGATGAGGCAGAAGCAATTCCTGGAGGCTCCATACTCAGGAATATCCATTTTCCCTGATTTATCGGCAGTTACATTAGTCAGAAGGAGGTAATTTGCACCCTATTGTAAGATCTTGAGAGACAGAGGCATGCTGTATAGCTGGGGAACCCCAGTCTGTGTGAAGTTCCGCTATAAAGGCTCGAATCAGGTCTTCACCTCCCCCACCCGTCTGGGCAGAGCCCTGAAAGAGTGGAACCTGACCCAGGGAGTCTCACTATCTCCAGCCCAAGAGGGGTCCCACAATACTCCGAACCAGCAGCATAACCGCCGCACCCTAGTTTCGGATTGGCAGACAGGAGGCTGAATCCCATGAATCCCAGGAGTCCTAGGTGGGATGGCAGCGGGACCGCGCGGATTGGAGGATTTTCTGTTCACCCTTGGACTTGCTTGACTGGCAATCTCTGAAGGGGACCTGCATCGTGATGGACGTAGGGTTAATCTCCTTCACCCTGAACCGGGCACTGGCCCGTCACCGTGTTTACATGCATGGATGTGTTGGAAGCTTGTTGCTTCTGTTGTTGTTTTTTTTTATCTCCTGCCCCCCCTCCCTTGCCCCTCCCACTCTTGCCCCCGTCCCTTCCCTGGAGACAAGTGGTGCCGCCTCAGTCCGCCTAACTATGGAAGGTCACTTCTTCTTCTAATCGATGACAGTTAAAATTGTATCGTTGAATGTCCAAGGACTTAACTCCCCGGCCAAAAGGAGCTTTTTGTGTTAAGAGGCACGCAACAACAAAGCAGACATACTATGCCTCCAAGAGACACATTTGCTGGAACAGGACAATCAGAGACTATCTCACAGGGACTATTCTAGGTCCTTCTTTGCCAACCACTCCCAGAAAAAAGCAGGAATGTGCATTTTGATTAAGAACTCTCTGTCATTTCATCTGATCAAGGTGCACTCGGACCCAGGAGTGAGATTTCTGATTATAAACTGCGAAATCGCTGGCACTTTGGTAACTCTCGCCACAGTTTATGGCCCTAATGTGGCCCAGCTGGGCTACATGCGGTCCTTTCTGGGCAGGGTTCTAGAAGACTCCAAAGGTCTATTACTGATTTGTGGTAATTTCAATGTAGTGCCTGATAGAGGCTTGGACTGCTCGGCGGGGGGCTTCGGGGGGGGGGCGTGAGCTGAGTCCACTTGCCACGGTTCCGCCTCCATGATGTCTGGAGGTGTCTTCATTCCACAAAAGGGACTTCTCCCACTTCTCGCACATGCATAGGTCGTATTCCCGTATAGACTTTTTCCTTGTTAATGACATATCTTTGCCAGCCTGTGTCTGTACGGAGGTGGGACTGATTTTATGGTCCGATCATGCCCCGGTATCATTGGAGGTGGACCTCGGGGCTCACGTGCCCTCCCCGGGCCGATGGCGTCTCAATGGTGGGCTTCTCGCTGACTAGAGGATGGTTGAGGAAATGTTGCGGAGGTTGGAAGACTTCTTTATGATTAATGATAATGGGGAGGTGAAGGATAATGTACTTTGGGATGCACACAAGGCCTTCAGCAGAGGGATCTTTCTTCAGAGGGCATCTAAGTTGAAGAGGGAGAGGGACTAAGTGAGAATTGGGCTCACCCATAAGCTTCAGATTCTAGAGACGGAGAACAAGGCCAACCCCTCTCCTGTAGGGGCTGCGGAGCTGGCTAAGACTAGGTCGGATCTGAGGGAATTTCTGCTACTACAACACGAAAAACATCTCAGGCGCCTAAAGGTCAAATTCTACGAATCTGGGGATATGGCGGGGGCACTCCTGGCGAGGAGGTTAAAAAAGAGGGCGGAAAAAACAGCAGTGACCAAAATTAAGAGCCTGGGGGGAGTGGTGGTGCGGGACCCAGGGGAGATAGCTGCAGTCTTTGCCCGGTACTACGAAGGCCTTTACAATCTCAGAGATACCCCCCAGCCCTCTTAGGAATCTATTGATTCGTTCCTAAGGGAAACACAGCTCCCCCGGGTGTCTAAGGAACAACTGGATGCCCTTAATAGCCCCATTACAAGAGAGGTAGTGGAGAAGGTAATAGCTTCTACCAAGAGTCTCCCTGACAGGCTGCCTAACGACTATTTTCGGGCCTTCCCGAGGCTTTTGGCCCCGTATCTGACTAGATTGTTCCACAGCAGGCAGGAGAAGGGAAAAATTCCGGCAACGAACTTGGAGGCTACCATTGTTACTATACCTAAACCCGGGAAGCCCCCGGACTCCCCAGAACATTACAGGCCAATATCCTTACTTAACTGTGACCTGAAATTTTTTTCCAAATTGTTAGCATCTAGGCTGCTCAGGGTGGTGCTGACCTGGTGGATCCCAACCAGGTTGGCTTTGTGCCCGCGAAACAGGCGAGAGATGGCTCACGCAGAATGATAGACCTGGTTAATCTGACAGAATTGGAGGGGTCCCCCAGTGTATTCCTGTCCCATGACGCTGAGAAAGCCTTCGACAGGGTACACTGGGGTTACCTAGAGGCTGTGCTGAGGAAGTTTGGCCTTTCTGGCCCCTTTCTTTCAGCAGTGATGTCCCTCTACTCCAATCCTAATGCCAGGGTCCTCTCTTCTGGGTTTCTCTCGTTTGCCTTTCGGATCTCAAATGGGACATGCCCGGGGTGCCCGTTGTCGCCAGTGATTTTTGCTCTGGTGACTGAGCCCCTGGTAGCCGCCTTCAGGACCCACCCTGCAATATGGGGTATATCGGTCGGATCCAGTCGACATGCGGTGGGCTTATACGCAGATGATGTCATCATCTCATGCACTCGACAGGAGTCCTCCCTCCCAGCAGTAATGGAGGTCCTAGACCGTTACTCTAAAGCATCCTTTTATAAACTGAATGCCTCCAAGTCGTTGCTACTTCCGATCGGTGTCCCGCGGGACCTGCTCTCCTCCATGGCTAAGTCAGTCCTGTTCCCGATCACCCCACACGGGATCCCCTATCTGGGAATAACCCTTTTCCCCTCTGGGGATCGGCGCAATTTTGAAAAGCTGATTGCTAACATCTCGAGAGATAGAGAGATATGGCTGCCAACCCGATCGGGACCCTTTCCTGGATTGCTAGGATCCAGGCTCTTAATATGCTCA
This sequence comes from Allobates femoralis, assembly GCA_033576535.1. NCBI lineage: Eukaryota > Metazoa > Chordata > Amphibia > Anura > Aromobatidae > Allobates > Allobates femoralis. The sequence continues at coordinate 319,450,661 of JARQOC010000002.1, read as the reverse complement.
TCCTGCCAAAAATTATGTACGTATTTAGAGGGGTCCTGTTGATTGTTCCTAACAAATGGATGGAAAAACTCCAGAACCTGGTTAACAACTATGTTTGGGCTAACAAACGTCCCCGGGTGGCGAGATCGGTCATGTTTCTTCCTCTGGGTAGAGGCGAAATGGGGGTCCCAGAGCTGAGAAAGATCCACAAAGCTGAGGTTTTGGAGGAGGCCAAGGCCTGGTGGACGAACCCCCTGAACAAAAAATGGGTACAGATCGAGGCCCAGGAGGTAGGGGAGGGAAATTTGAGGGGTGCCATGGCATCTGAGACGTTGTAACCGGGAAGGTGGTCCCCTAGACTACTCACAATGAAGGCACTCCTCTGGTACTGGAGTGGACAGCCTTTCCCCTGTCCCAAATCCCGCTGAGGGCAGTGAAGCTTCATCTCCCCACCTTACATGTGAAGGTCTGGGAGAGGGCTGGGGTGTTCTCCCTGGGAGACGTTTTCTGAGACGGCAAGTTCCGTTCGTTTGGGTCTCTCCTGGAGGACTACCTGGAATTAAGGCCGCATGCCCTCCAGTACATACAGATGAGGGACTTCCTGAGAGGATCGGCCCTTGCCAGAGATCCCGCCAGTGAGACTTCCTGCTTCCGGAGGTTCCTCTTTTCGGACCCGACTGTCCTCAAGGGATATTTGAACCTGTATAGAGATCTTGTGCTCATGGACTCACCAGATAAACAACCTTACATGCTCCACTCGGAGAGGTATTTAGAATTCACAGCCTCCGCAGAGGATTGGACCGACTCCGCCAGAGACCTACAGAGTTCCTTGAGATGTATAAACCATCTGGAAAATTTGAAAAAAGTTCAGTTGCGATGGTATGTGTCTCCATCTAAACTGGCTAATTTTGATAAGTCCCTGTCCCCATTGTGCTGGAGACAGTGCGGACAAAAAGGCACACTGGCCCACATGTGGTGGGGGTGTCCGAGGATAACAGCTCTGTGGGCTCTGGTGGAGGACCTGATCCAGTCAGTTACAGGTATAGCGATGCCCTTGACTCCTGTGATGGCAGTTCTCCATGTTGGTCTGGGCTCTATTCCCCCGACCCTGCGTGATGAAGTCTCCTATATCCTTGTGGCAACGAGACTAGTTATAGCCAGTAAGTGGAAATCCCCCACCTCTCCCTCGGGGAGGTAGCGGACAAGGTCAACACGATCTTACAACAGGAATATTTTCTGGCTTTGGATAGAGCAAATAAATACAAGGCCCTGAATAGTTGGCAAGAATGGTCAGCCCACCCTTTAGCTGCAAAATCTCCGATTCAGCCTCTTAGGTGTGACCGAGGTTGATGCGGTATTTCCACCTTCACCTGAAGCCTCTGTTGTATAGTATTATATAGTGTGTATTGTTTGGTCTGATCTTCAGTCTACTATATTGTTACTGAACCGGATTGGTGTGATTAGCGGTACTAATGTCTCTTCCCCCCTTTTAACCCTCCTACCCCTACCATACACCCCCTTTATCCCCCCCTACCACACCCCTTTTTTCCTCACCTCTCTCTCCCGTATTCCTTTTCCCTTCTGGGTTACCTTAGTTAAAGCCTCCGGGCTTTCATTTTTTCCTATCCTGTAATGTTGTTGTTTATTGTTATTCTAAACCTTTTCAATAAAAATTTAATGTGGAAAAAAAAAAGACAGCACTGACCACCGCAAAACAAGCTTTCTTCTCGTCTCTCATTAGCTCCCTCTCCCACAATCCCAAGCAACTTTTCATAACCTTTACCGCCCTACTCCGTCCCCCCGCAACCACTCCCTCTCCCCTCATCACCGCTGACGACTTTGCCAGCTTCTTTAAACAGAAGATCGACAAGATCAGAGAAAGCTTTGATTCCCAATCTCCTCAGCCCTCCCTCGCTATCACCCAACCCCCCTCGACCAAAAGTAACTTTCCCTCCATGACTGAAGTGCGCCTCTCCTCCCTTCTAGCACGATCACACCTCACCACTTGTGCCCTCGACCCTCTCCCCTCCCATCTCATCCCTAACCTCACCACTGTTCTTATCCCTGCCCTAACCCATCTCTTCAACATAACACTTACCACCGGTGTCTTCCCCTCATCCTTCAAACATGCCCTCATCACACCCATCCTCAAAAAACCCATCTCGACCCCGCAACAGTCTCCAACTATCATCCCATATCTCTCTTCCCCTTTGCCTCAAAATTGCTTGAGCAACATGTCTACTCCGAACTGTCCTCCCATCTCTCCTCGTGCTCCCTCTTTGACCGCCTGCAATCAGGTTTCCGAGCCCACCACTCCAACGAAACAGCTCTAACCAAAGTCACCAACAACCTACTGACCGCAAAGAGCAAGCGACACTACTCCATCCTTCTCCTCCTCGACCTCTCTGCTGCCTTCGACAGAGTTGACCACTCCCTCCTGCTTCAAATTCTAGAATCCCTTGGCATCACTGACCTGGCCCTCTCCTGGATCTCCTCGTACCTAACAGACCGGACCTTCAGCATCACCCACTCCCACACCTCCTCCTTACCCTACCCCCTATCTGTTGGAGTTCCCCAAGGCTCAGTCCTGGGAATCTTACTCTTCTCCATCTACACCCTCGGCCTAGGCCAACTCATCGAGTCCCATGGCCTCCAATACCACCTCTATGCCAATGACACCCAGCTCTACCTCTCCGGCCCTGACATCACCTCCCTGCTATCCAAAATCCCACACTGCCTGTCTGTCATCTCATCCTTCTTCTCCGCTCGTTTCCTCAACATGAATAAAACCGAGTTCATCGTCTTCCCCCCCCAAGTTGCTCTTCCCCCCTACCCGACCTAACCATCACTGTCAACGACTGCACGCTCTCACCTGTCCCCCAAGCCAAGTGCCTCGGTGTAATCCTCGACTCTGCCCTCTCCTTCAAGCCATACATCCAGGCCCTCGCCACCTCCTGCCACCTCCAGCTTAAAAACATCTCACGGATCTGCTCTTTCCTTGACCATGACACTGCCAAAATGCTTGTCCACACCCTCATTATCTCCCGCCACGACTACTGCAACCTCCTGTTCACCGGCCTTTCCGCTTCATCCCTTGCACCCCTCCGAACCATCCTCAATTCCGCTGCCCGACTCATCCACCTATTGCCCCGTTACTCCCCCATCTCCCCCCTCTGCCAAGCCCTCCACTGGCTCTCTACTTCCCAGAGATCTCAGTTCAAAACCCTAACCCTGACATACAAGGCCATCCACAACCTGTTCCCTCCATACATCTCCGACTTGGTCTCCCGATACACCCCTCACGCAATCTGCGCTCCTCTCAAGAACTCCTCTTCTCTCCCCGAATCTCCACCTCCCACAACCGCATACAAGACTTCTCTCTCGCATCCGCCATACTCTGGAACTCTCTTCCACACCACATCAGACACTCCCCTACCCTGGGAACCTTCAAGAAAAACCTGAAGACCCACCTCTTCCTTTCAAGCCTATAACCAACACTGAGACCTAATCCGCTGCACTATCTCACCTCTCCCCCTCCTACTGTCTCCCACCCATCCCCTATAATAATACTAATAATAATACTTTATTTATATATAGCGCCAACATATTCCGCAGCGCTTTACAATGTAGGGTTAGAGTACAGAAAATACAGTAAGTAATTACAATAGAGAACAAATAAAGTACAAATAATTGGATACAAAACAATAGGTATAAAATCAATGTGAAAAAAAATACAATAAATAAAGCAATAAATTAAGGTGACCCTGCTCAAAAGAGCTTACAATCTACAACGGGAAAGGGGTTGCGCAAGGACTGTGAGCCCTTGTGGACAGGATCTCTGCCCTAATGTACCTGTATGATTTATTCATCGTTATTTATGTTCTCGTCCTTGTTCTGCCCTTACACATGTAAAGCGCCATGGAACCAATGGCGCTATATAAATAAATAATAATAATAATAATAATTTCTGTAAGATTTTCAAGTTGCCTTGGAGGACTTTCTCGGTTAGTGACAGCAGCAGCAGGTCATCTGCATACAGCAAGAAATTTCACCTGGGTGACGTGGAGGGTGAGACCTGGTGCTGTGGAAGATTACAAAGCGGTAGCCAGCTCTTTGATGTAAATGTTGAAGAGCGTTGGACTTAAGGCGGCGTCACACCTGTCAACCAAGGTTGCGATGTCGGAAGCGATGCGCGGGTGTGCGCTCGCTTCCAACATTGCAGCCTTGGTGTCACACGGCAACATGTTGCTGGTGACGCCGCAGCGATGTGGGCGGAGCCATCGCTCGCTGGGCTGGGATCAATCCAGCGAGCGATCCGCAGCAATATTGCAGTATAGGCTGGATCGCCACCAACATCGCTATTGTGGTGTCAGATGGCGCGATTCAGCCTAATCGCTGGTTGCAGATTGACAGGTTTACGTTCATCCTCGTAAGCCTGTCAACCTGCAACCAGTAATAAATTGCAGTTGCGTCGCGCTGTCACACAGCACGACGCACTTGCTATATTGCTAACGACATCTCTGATGCGTCACTTTTTGGCGATTTCACTCGTGATATTAACACGTGTGACGCCGCCTTTAGGCTGCAGCCTTGTCTGACTCCATAGCTCTGATGGAAATAAACCATTCTTTTACCGTTCACATTCACGCTGCAGAGGTTCTTGGTGTAGGAGGTTTTGATGACATGAAGGTCTTTCCTCCTATTCCGCTCTACAGCAGTTTCAGCAATAATCCCGGGTGCCACACTGAATCAAAGGCCTTTTTAAAGTCCACGAAACAAACGTATATCTTACGATTCTTTGTATTGTGAACGTGTCTCTGAATGAGGTTGTGCAGAGTGTAGATGTGGTCAGTGGTGCAGTGGTTCAACATGAACCCTGCTTGGCTCTTGCTGAGGACGTTGTGCTCAGTGAGGAAACTGAGGATCCTCTTGTTCAGGATGATGTTGAACAGTTTTCCCAGGTTGCTGCTGACACATATGCCTCTGTAGTTGGCTGGGTCATACCTGTCCCCACTCTTGTGGATGGGTGTAATGAGGCCTTGGTTCCAGGTACGAGGGAAGTAGCCGGCCCTCAGCACAATATTGAACAGTTTGACCATTGCAGCCTGTATTTCTGGTGGGCTGTGCTTCAGCATTTCCAGTAGGCTTCCATCCAGGCCCCGGCTTTTCTACATCTTATGGAAGCGATTCTCTCTGCTACTTCATTTAATGTAATAGGTGTATCCACAGGATTTTGGAAATTTTAGATTTTATCCTTCATTGCTTTTTGTTTTACCATTCTGTTTTCCTGTTCTAGCCTTAGTTCTTCCTTTAGGATGTCTTTATAAAGGTCTTTGAAGTACTGGAGCCAGATGTTGCCATTTTGGATATGGATGTTGTTTTTCTTGTCTTTCGTGCCCATGTGGTTCCATAGTTCCCAGAAGGAGTTGTCTTGGAGGGCATCTTGGAGTTGATTAAGCTTAGTAGAGCTGTAACTCTGCTTCTTCCTCCTGAGGATGGTTTTGTACTGCCTTTGTATTGTTTCATAGGCTTCCCTCAGGCCCGGGTGGTTGGGGTCTCTGTGTTCTTGTTTGAGGCTGTTCTCAGGGTCTTCCATACGGCTTTACATTCTCTGTCAAACCAGCCATTGATCTGTTTATCTTTTGGTCTCTTGCAGTTGACTTTTTTAAGGTCGGACAGTCTGGCCATTGTATAGTATTTATCGTTGAGGTCTTTTGCAGCTTGACTCACTCCACCTGGGTTAGGCTTGTACTCGTAGTTGTAGAAGTGGTGGAGCATCTGCTGTATTTCAGGTCTGCTTTGAGCCTCTTTATGCTTTAATTCTAACATTTTGGATTGTTTATAGGATGGAGGCCGGCTGAAGAGACCGCTCTGCTGTGGCTTCTGAGTGGATGGTTTCTCTGCAGATTTCATGTACAGAAGAAGTTGGTTGTGGTCTGACAGGTGCGTTTGTGGGGTGACTATGAAGGCACTGATATTTGCCAGGTTCATATCTGTAATGGCATAATCTACTACACTCCTCCGTACATGAGAGTTTAGTGTATACCTTCCTAAAGAGTCTCCTTTGGTTCGTCCATTAAGAATATGTAGTCCTAAACTTCTACATAGGTTCAGGAGCTTTTTACCACTTTTGTTGACTGTACTGTCATAGCTGTTGTCACATCGCCATTGGACTCGGTGGCTGGTGTTCCTGTCTCGGCCGCTGGGAGGAGCCGGATTCCTTCGGCTGATGGCGCCGGTGATAGGAGGGCCTTGTCCCCATATGGACCTGCTCCTGCGACGTCTGCCTCTGTCGCTGAGCGCCACCGTGTTTCTCCTTTGGGTGAGGTTGGTCACAGAGGAGCGGGCCCTGCAGAGGTGTCTGTTAGGCGCAGCCTTCGTTCTTCTGTCAGAAGTGGGGTGGGTGGAGCCAGTCGTGCATCATCATCTGGCCTGGTTCTAGGGGCGGTCCGGATGAGATCATCAGGCTGTGAGCTTCAGCCTATGGGAGGTAACCGCGCCCTTCAAATACATTGGAGCCTGTCTTGCAGGCCGCCAGATATAGTTTTGGTTCCCCAGTGATATAGTGTGTGTTTAATTTTGTCTCTGACCTTGGCCTGGATTTCTGACTCTGCTTCTTCCTGTCGATTTTGTACCTCAGCTGTCCTCTTGGTTTTTGCCCTTGACCCTTGCCTGGATTTTCGACTCTGCTACTGCCTGATGATTTTGTACCTTCGCTGCCCTTTCGGTTTTAACTCAGACTTCTGACTTCGTTTTTCGGGTCTTGATTTTTCCCCTGGCGACCTTCCTGCTCTGCATGCTTATAATAGGCAGCTACCCCCTGGGCTCCGCTGTAATTCCAGATCCCTGTATAGGAGTTAAGGGTCTCGGGGTTTCTCTGGGTGCTGCCTTACCAGCAGCTCAGCCTCACAGCGGATGGTCGTCACAGCTGTTTCTCTCTTTGTGTACTCAGTCTTGGCCATCTTTCTCTGCTCCAAATATGTAAATGTTTCCATCCGTGGTCAGGAAGTTATTTTCTCTCCCTGTTTTCGCATTGAGGTCTCCAAAGATGAGAACTTTGCCCAGGGTCTGATAATGGGTGGCTACTCTCAAAGCAGTCTGGATTGAAGTAGGAGGACTCTTGCGGTGGTATATAGGTGACGCAGAGGTGGATAACAGACTGAGAGGTGAGGATGGAGTTGCTGATTCTGATTCTGAGTGGCTGCCTCCACTCTTCACCGGTTTGATGTAATGGCAGAGCTCCTCTTTATACCAGATCAATATTCCTTCTGAGCTCCAGTCCTGTTTGATGTTTTTATTTTTCTGGGCAGGGACAGAGATTTCCCTGTATCCGATAGGCACCAGGGATACGTTTTCAGCTGTGGTCCATGTTTCCAGGAGGATCTGAATGTCTATAGTTTTCAGTCTTTGTATAAAGTCAGGGTCATTTGTTTTACATCAAAAGGTCGAGGTGTTGAGACCCTGAATATTCCAGCTGCTGATTGTAAGTGAAGTCATTTTTCTATATATCTTGTGTATATATACCTTGTAATGAGTATGGCTGTGTAGGACACACTGGATTTCTGAATGTTTTGTAGATGTGCTTGGTTCCATCCAATCACATTAGTTTCCTGCAGTGCACTGAGCAGGGTCTTTATGTCATCCATATCTCTGCTCTGCATGTATCTGTGTGGGGTCGGTGGTCCCTTCCATTGGGTCTCCTCCACTGATGGTCTGATTTTGGGTGAAGAGCTTTGTTTCCAGCTTCGGGAGATAGGATTTGGGTTTTCTGCCTTTTCATTGTTAGGGGTCTTTCAGTGTGATTATGGTCACTGTTGAATCCAGACCTGGGGTCTCTGTTTAGCACGATGTCTTTCAGCTCTTTGGCCAAGAGGCTGACGCCTTGTTTGTTGAGGTGCTTGTTGTCATACAGGTGATGGTGGTTTATGGAAAGATTTTTGCCAGCGTAACATTTGGCACAGTCTTGATCCTTTCGGTCAGTTCCATATTAATGCTTTGGGTGGTTTGCCTGCATATGTCCTTTGTTGGGAGCACAGATGAGAGAATGATTTTGCTGTCTGGGAATTTTAGTATTGCCTTCCTTTCTAATTGGATCAGTTCTCCTGCGATCTGCTTGTGCTGGTCTTGTAGATTGTTTGTACCTATGTGTATAATAATGTGGTTTGGGTTGGTAAACCATGGATTATTGATGATCTCTATCACCTGTTCAATAGTTGTACAGTGAATTTTACTGACCCGTTGTCCTGGGAATAGCCTATGTGCATTTAGGTACTTCCCAGTTGAGTTCATTATTAGGTCACTATCAGAACTTTTGATGTCGTGGGTGGGTTACGTGGCTGCTGATGGGGGTCTGTGTTGCTGGTTTTGCTGGTGGTTGGTTCTCTTCTCTCTTCCATCTCTCTGGTTTCTGGTTCACTTTTATTGTTTTCAGGATCATTCATATTGTTGGTTATTGTTGTATTGTTATTTGGTATCTCCACATTCTGGTCAGTGGAGGTCATGTTGTCTGCTCTCTGGCTTGTTCCCATTGCCCCCTACTGGTTCAGATGTCATGGGATCTGTGTTTTTAGTTTTGTGATCTCGATTCTGAGTCTATCGTTGTCTTTTTGTAATTCACAGATCTGTTCTCTTATTTTCTGTTGAGCTGACTTGTACTCACATTTCAGTTTATTAATCTCATTTGTTACATGGTCATTTGCATTTCTGAGTGAGTTTCTTTGAAGCTCTTCCTTAAAATGGACTAAAGGTCCTGTCACACACAACGACGCAACAACGATTCCTACAACGATAACGATCCCATAAGGATCGTTGGTGCATCGTTATGAGGTCGTTGGTGAGATGTCAAACAGTCAGATCTTCCCAACGATGCAGTGATTCTAGCGATGTATATAACAATGTCTGTGTTCATTGGGACTCTTTCACACAGAAGGTTAAACAGCGATTCACACCTCTGTAGCAGTCACAAAGGCAGTAGCGACTCCCTCAGCGCCAATTGGTGGTCACTACTGCGTTCTGATTGGGCGGCCGTGTTTTAAAAGAAGGGCACGTAGTAGCGATTCCATCCATTGTTCCAGACCGCGTATTGGTTCCAAGGTTCGAAGATCGCAGAAGAACTTTTCGTGTTCTCCGCTATTTTGGCATCGCATCCATCTTTCCTTTGTCCCTGACTGCTTTTTGGTTTGCGGATTGCATCGCAGTTGTGTTCTCCAGCTGTGACTTCTGTCTTTGACTGCGTCCTGGTTTTGTGTCTTGGTCTGAGGATCGTAGTAGCCGCTTTCCAGCTGTGATTGCACATCTGTTTCGTTATTTTCCAACGGTTCTTCACAGACCAGTTCATCCGCACGGTAGGTATAGTTTTGGTTCTTAAATGCTTTTACATTTTTACTTTATTTATCGGACTCCTACCAATTATCTGCTATCATTGCTTTGGAGGGAGGGAGTCCATAGCTTCTGTCTGCATGCATATGCTGTTGCATAGGCAGCCATCTTAGGTGTTTCTGCCACACCCAACAAGTATACATATGCTTACGCATGGTTGGCCATTTTAAAGGGGTTTCTGCCACACCCAACAAACAGTCCTGCGTTTCAAACCTTATTATTACCTTTTTTTTTTATCCGGTTCCATGTATGCTCACTGTATGCTATTCTTTATTTCAGATGGCTTTTTAAAAGTGACGAGTTCACCAGGGAGTTGATTGACATGTATCGGTCCCTGCCATGCCTTTGGATGACCAAATCAGCAATTTACAGCAATCGCCAAAAAAAATTTGAGGCATACGAAAAACTCATACAGCTCTTTAAGAAGCATTTCCTCGGCGAGAAGGTGGATGTGAAGGTAGTGAAGAATAAGATCTAGAATCTACGGACCGTCTTCAAAAAAAGAGTTCAACAGGGTGGACAAGTCGAAGCGAAGCGTTCTGGTAACTGCACGGATCAGGTTTATGTCCCCACGTTGTGGTACTATGATCTGCTTATCTTCACACTTGACCAAGAGCTACCTCGGGCGACGACGTGTTCTATTCAACATACCCTGGAAGAAGACCCAGAAATCCGGGCGGACTCCCCTATTGAAGATGTAAGTACCTTCTTTGCTTCCCCTCACATTGGTTTCCAGTGCTCGTTTATTCATGCTGGTGATAACATATCCAATGACAACACATTTCTTGTCGTGATGGATATTGTAACAAAAATCTTAACATAAATTTTCTGTTCGAGCAGCACTGCGAGTTGGACCCAAGCAGTGAGGACATCGCGACTACTGAAGCTCCTATCGAGGAGACAAGTGAAAACACTGAGGCATCAACCAGTCAAGAACCCCAGCCATCAACCAGTCAAGAACCCCTGCCATCGGCTGTACCTCGTCGTGTAAGGAATTCGCACAAGAGGAAGGCCACCTTGCTGCCATCAACATCGCCAGATCTAACCTCCTTGGCAAACCAAATTATGAGTCAACAAAACAAAGCCAGCCAGGACACTTTTGCCATTTTTGTAGCTGACATACTTTGCCAACTGGATAACAGACAGAGGGTCCATGTGGAAAGGATCTTCTTCGATACTTTGAGGAAAGCAGCAGACTGTGAACTTAATGAAACATCCAACGTGCAAACCTCTTTTTTAAATCATTCAAGGAACCATATACCAGAGCCACTGCGGAGCACACCAGTGCGTAGGATTCAGCCTCCACAGAACCTTGGTCCCCCCCACAGTATCCAACATTTTCACAATCATTTATTTCACCCAGCCAAGGATATGCAGACAACCACTATGAAGCTCTGTAGTAATGTGTTGTTATTGTGGTTTTTAACTGTAATTGTAAAATTGTATAGTTATTGAATATGTAATAGTTATATTAATTGTTGAATTGTAAAAATATTTGTTTGTGTTTAATAAAAAAGTGTTTTTTGGTTTCCTTTTTTTGTTTACCCCTTTCCAGCCTGGTCTTCTCCCTCTGTCCTCTTCATTGTATTCATTGTAATAAAAAAAAATTTTTTCGGCCTCTTTTTACTCCTATTTTATAAATTTGAAGCTTATTGACAATTTAATTGTTATGTAAATTGTTGAATTGTGACAAATTTAGTTAGATGTTAATAAAAATGTTTTTTTTTGGTCTCCTTTTTTGCTTTACCCCTTCCCGACCCGGTCTTCTCCCACTGTCCTCCGTTCTTCTTTCCCGCTGGTCTTCTTCCAATCCTCTTCCTGCTGCTTCTGAAGGGTGTTGATCCAGGGAACTAGTTTAATTGCCGTATGTGGAGTCAGGAAGGAATTTTTTTCCCCAACGTCGAGCCACATGGTTTTTTTTTGCCTTCCTCTGGATCAACATGTTTAGAATAACTCTTTCCTGTCTTCCTCTTCTTCTTCTTCTTTTTCTTCCTTCTTCTTCTTCCTTCTGTCTCTTCTTCTTCTTCTTTCTTCTTCTTCTTCTTTCTTCTTCTTCTTCTTCTTCTTCTTCTTCCTTCTTCTTTCTATCTTCTTTCTTTTCTTCTTCATTTCTTGTCTGTCTGTTCATCTTCCGCTTACGCCGCAATGTGACAGCTGATGCTGTGTGAAATGGGAAAGCTCGGCGTTGAGGCCGGTTTTCCCACCCGCTAATTGAAATAAACAGCTGATGCTGAGCGAACGGGAAAGCTGGCGTTGAGGCCATACATCAGCAGATTGTACACACTATATACTATAGACCAGATAGATACAGATTGTACACACTATATACAATAGAACAACAACACATATGCCACCCATATACAAACTGTACACATATACATATATATATATATATATACACACAATGTATACAAAACCAAACCACCCAACACATCCCCGAACTATTAATCTATATACATAGCGTCAACAGTGCTAAACCTTATCTGTCTAATTGAGAAAAAAATTTCTTGCCTGTGAACGCAAGCCCACCTTCCAGAGTTTTGGAATAGCGTCATCATGTCACGCCGCATTGGCGTCACTTTGAGAACACAACAGCGTTCCCCGTGGGACGTTCACAGAGATGCAGCAGTGTTCTCAAAATGACGAAAATGCGGCGTGGCGTCCTGGCACTTGGCGGTCTTATGTCCCCATCCTTGCCCATCCTGTGCTTCCCCTGCAGATAACTATGGCTGCCCAGCAGCGATCAGCAACATGGGGAGAGGCAGAGCTCAATATGCAACTCCCAGCACCACCACCCACTCCTCCATAAGCAGAGGATACTCCGCAAGGTCCAGAGAACCCTGCTGAGGAAACTGGGTGTGGAGAGGCAAGCAATTCAGATCCGGAAGAAGTTGGCGGACTTGAAGTTTAAGATGCCTGGGCGCATTGCCACCATCCATGAAAACATACGGAGGCAGTGTGGTGAGTTTTTGTGTACCCAACATACACACACCGATTAATGGCGACCAATCAGCAAGGAGCCGCCCGGCTTAGCGGAAGATTTAAATCCCGCGCCGCGCAGTCAATGAGTGCCACCGTATACAGTGCTAATCACTGAGGCACCATATATTGTGCTAAACACTAAAGCATTGTAATGTTTATTTTAATGGGCTAGCTGGGGCAGGGGGAAAGGAGCCAGATGCCCTTAGGCCAGTGGTGAAGCAGCATTTGTTTGGGCAGCCAGTCATCAGGGCTGTCGGTTGGGGGCGTTGCCTACCACGGCTGGCATCACAATTTTGGTGGTATTGCCATCACAGATGCTGACACAGTTCAAAGCAACGATAAAAGAGGGAGCGGATCGCTGTCCGCTTCTTCCTCCATCATTCTCAGGGTCGGCGTACACAGTGTAGCTTCCAAAGTGGTGATTGCTGGAGGACAACTGGTGACATCATGGTCACAGTATCAGTCATGTGACTCATACATGTTATCACTGTGTTCAGAAAAGTATACAAATAATAATAACCCAATATGTATACAAAAATAAAATCAACCCCAAAATTTATATATTTTTTTTAATACCACAAAAAAATGTTTAGTGGGTGAACAACACATCATATGTCCCACAAAAAAGCAAGCCCTCGTATGTCTGTGGACAGAAAAATAAAAAAAAGCTTTGGCTCGTGGAAGACGGGAAGGATAAAACGAAAGCGCAAATACTGACACTGTCTGCGTCGCAAAGGGTTAATGAGGACATCAGACTACATTGCTTCCTGGTGGTATATAATAGTGAGGACATCAGGATGTATGGGCCCCTGGTGGTATATAGTGAGGACATTTGAATGTATAGGCTCCTGGTGGAATATAATAGTGAGGACATCACAATGTATGGGCTCCTGGTGGTATATAGTGAGGACATTAGAATGTATGGGCTCCTGGTGGTATATAATAGGGAGGACATCAGAATGTATGGGCTCCTGGTGTTATATAATAGTGAGGACATCAGAATTTATGGGCTTCTGGTGGTATATAGTGAGGACATCAGAATGTATGGGCTCCTAGTGGTTAATCTGTTGATTGGATTGCTTTTTAGTGGAACAAAAATAATTGTTCTCGACAGCACAGCGCCCAGTGCAAACTGCAGATGTTCTGCTGATAACTTGATACTTCAGGGACAGAAAGATCTACTAGTAATCGTTCTTTGCCCATCATACTTCATCATCCTGTGTAGTGCTAACAAGTGACGCATGACTGCAATATTTGTTGCTCATGCTCGATTCGGTCTGAAGTCATGTAACCTGTGTGAGGTAGCAACCGGGGAACCCGCTTGCATAACGACAAAACACGTGTTTATAAGTTTAACCATGTGTACCCGTTTATTTTTCACATATAATAACATAACCCGGGTAGTATGTTGGACACATATCACATTGATTCTAAAGACTTTACATAAATACATCATACATTACATAGAACATTGCACATATACATTCACAATAACCCGGGACCTTAACCACGACTCTCTCCCCATTGGAGCTCTAACACCTGCTCCCGTGGTAGCTACGGCCTCCGGCCTACTTACACATCTTACAGTACTTTTATAATAAATACATTTGTTATATTTCGACGATGACCCCTCCGGGTTCATAGCAGGGATTGAGCAACCTGAGTACCGGGTATGTCATGTATCCCCAAGGGGCTCCTTCCTGGACATGTTTCACCCCATGTCCAGGTCAGCGTCCACCTGGTTCAACCATGGTGTCCCCACTCTAGGAGCCCTTTTAACCCCTGCTTCTGAACTTCGTTACATACGCCTCAACGGGCCCTGTGGGTCCCAATGGCGGTTCCTGCCGCCTGGCTTTAGTCACCCAGCCTGATGACTCCCTATCTATATACCCCATAGTCAGGATTCCTGCCTGACCGGGTCCTTACATACCGTAGGTGATCCATCATTCAAACGTCCATGGATCACATACACGCTCACAGCCCATCATCCATGGACTGTGGCTCCTCCATGGCCCATTACAGGGACTGGCAAACCATAGTACACGGGAACCTCATCCGTTACCTACTAGGAGCCCTATTACCCCTGTGTCTGGCACCACAGGCACACCCACACCATTAGAGGCCATGGGTGAGGGACGGGTACCCTCTGCAAGCAGCAGGGCAAGCCTCCCTCTCGTCCCACGGGGACGGAACGCCTCCAACATCATCCATACTGGCTGGGTCACTTTCTCCCCACATTATTATACAATGTTCTTACATAGGTCATCATCTTACATTCAGGGCAATTGCCTAAGCCCCTACATACATCAACGGGTCCTTTACCGACTGCCTAGTCGGACCCAATAGCGGTTATGCCCGCCTGGCATTACTCACACACAGCTCACTCCGTTACACGGGAACCACTGTCTTACCGGGCACGGATCCGGGTCTCGCTACCTGGATAACGGGTCCACCAAGCGTCCCCCAAGGGCTCCTTTCCCGGACGTGTTTCACCCCACGCCCGGACCAGTATCCACCGGGTTCAGCCATGGCTTCCCCACCAGGTGCTATCACAACCTCGGACCTCGGCACCGGCATGGAGCTAGCATGCTCCCTTCATTCATACAGAGCCTCTGGACTGCTCTGCACTTGGCTGGTCTCAGCACGATCTCCAGTCCCTCACACAGACTGGCACTGCTCAGCTCTCAGGCTGGTAATCAGCCCACATCCTCTCAGGCTGATGTCTGGCTGAGAATGAATCTCCCAATCACTCAGCTGGCTGACCTCTTATCGTGCCAGCCACACCCACACTGGACACACCCCCTTAGCTGCTTGTAATCAGCCTTTCACACCGCTCAGGTTAACTCCCTGTGTTCCGGGTTGTCAGCACTCAGCCCTTACATCCTTTTCCTCATGGACTCCTCGATCTTATGAGCCACTCATTAGTAACATGAAACCTTGTGTTCACAGTTGGTTCACACAGCATTATCACAGTCAAACCGGCCAGTGTGCACAGGATCATACCTTGATCCTGCATGTGATGCGCCCCGGCCATGAGGATCATGCCGGCGGTGCCTCACACCTGTTTATGTGTAATGGTGCAATATATGAGGATATACAGCCCCACTTTACTCTTTTGCCCAGGGCACCACTGTAAGAACATGAATAGTTTCATTAATATTTATTCCAAATCTATATATATAATCTCCAATGGTGTGCCGGTATTCCGTCATGCACCGCGGCAGTGCAGCGAGCGATGGCGCGCATGCGCCATCGCGAACCGCATTTTTACAGGCGCCGTGAGCAGAGCACAAGCGGCATAGGAGAAGGGGGCGGCGCCAGCAGCAGTGGCCGGAATCCAGCAAGATGGCGGCCGCCACAGTGTCAGCCATTAAGACCGCGGTGGCGCCCTAATTGTGCAGGCTGTAGTGCTGTCCTCCTCCAGTGGCTCTGCGCTCAGCCCGGGGGCCCAGCACAGCGCACGCAGCACGGCCAGGATCCCCAACACCCCATCATCCTGCACACAGCGCCCAGGAAGTCTGCCACCACCACAGACGTCTGTGTACTCTGCCACCACCACAGACGCCTGTATACTCTGCCACCACCACAGCCGCCTGTATACTCTGCCACCACTACAGCCGCCTGTATACTCTGCCACTACCACAGCCGCCTGTATACTCTGACACCACCACACACGCCTGTATACTCTGACACCACCACACACGCCTGTATACTCTGCCACCACCACACACGCCTGTATACTCTGCCACCACCACAGACGCCTGTATACTCTGCCACCACCACAAACACCTGTATACTCTGCCACCCGCACAGACGCCTGTATACTCTGCCAACCCCACAGACACCTGTATACTCTGCCACCCCCACAGACACCTGTATACTCTGCCACCACCACAGCCGCCTGTATACTCTGCCACCACCACAGCCGCCTGTATACTCTGCCACCACCACAGACGCCTGTATACTCTGCCACCACCACAGACACCTGTATACTCTGCCACCACCACAGCCGCCTGTATACTTGCCACCACCACAGACGCCTGTATACTCTGCCACCTATGCAGCCGCTTGTATACTTTGCTACTATGCTTTTAATTTTTTAGTTTTTTTCTTTACACACGCACAATCACACAAACACAAAACACTATACCACAATCATTTACAGTCACATTCGATTACAACACACTGTGTCGTGTAAAGACACACACACTGCAAACACAAGATACAACACATAATACACATCGGCCAACAAAAATACACTACTTACCTAAATACAGCACACAACTAACAAAAGCCAATGCACATGTTTAAAATTACTCAAATCAAGCTACATATAGAATACCCAAATTCAAACACATCAGATACAACAGGTTTTTTCAAAAGCGCAAATAGTGTACACATGTTTACTGCTCCTGTTAACACGACTAAGGATACACACAATTCATTTCACCCCACTCCCGATCCAATCGCATCGGGCCTTTTTCTAGTACTGGCTATAATTGTCAAAGTAATAATATGTTAATTTATTTGTATATTGATCTGCTGATATTTGTAACGTACATATTGCTGACATAGACTGTACACGTGGCTATACATACTGTATATTTAAAACAGGAGAAAAATATGAGCTTTGTGCTTACAAAATTATATATTTATTGCCAGGAAACATACATACATAGAGTAAGTGATGTTAAAATTGCACAGCAAATTCATTGGTACATCAATCCATTACTACGCTCATAGAGCTATTACATAGGTCAATTGAGGCAATTTATATCACAAAAGGGTCACATACAGAATGGTTTAACAGATTTATTACAGTAGTTGCATTATTAAACAGGTCCTCAAACTGCCCGCGCTCCCCCCGGGTACTCCCGTCTCCTGCCCGCGCTCCCCCCGGTCCTCCTGCCCCTCTCCGCCCCCCCCGCCCTCTCCGCTTCTCGCGGCCCCCCTTGCTCACCCTGCGCAGGGCCGCACCATCCATCCGTCCAAGCGGCTGTGCTGAAGGAGCCGCCGCTTCCTGCCTGCCGCGCGGCGCCGGGAGCGGCAAGTTTAATACCTGTGTGCATCATGCATGTGTGTAGTGTGTGCATGATGCATGTGTGTGCTGTGTGCATGATGCATGTCTGTGCTGTGTGCATGATGCATGTGTGTGCTGTGTGCTGTGTGCATCATACATGGGTGTGCTGTGTGCATGATGCATGTGTGTGCTGTGTGCATGATGCATGTGTGTGCTGTGTGCATGATGCATGTGTGTGCTCTGTGCATGATGCATGTGTGTGCTGTGTGCATGATGCATGTGTGTGCTGTGTGCATGATGCATGTGTCTGCTGTGTGCATGATACATGTGTGTGCTGTATGCATGCTGCATGTGTGTAGTGTGTGCATGATGCATGTGTGTGCTGTCTGCATGATGCATGTGTGTGCTGTGTGCATGATGCATGTGTGTGCTGTGTGCATGATGCATGTGTGTGCTCTGGCTTCATTTAAAAGGATTCTTTCCCTGTAAAAATTGTAAAGGTTGCATGAACATGTATAAGTCGAGGGAATTCACCAACTTTGATGGTAGTAAGAAGTATAGCATTAGGGATTACCTGACATGCAGCTCGAAAGGAGTTGTATATCAGGGAGAATGTCCGTGCGGAAAATTTTACGTGGGGCTCACTACACGAGAGTTAAGGATTAGGGTTAGGGAACACATCCGTGACATAGAGAAGGCGAAAGATGATGAGGATGTGGCTAAACTAAAGACCATCCCTAAGCACTTCAAACTATATCATGGATGTGATGCATCCCTAATAAAGATAAAAGCAATTGATATGGTTAAAATGGGAAGTAGAGGAGGCAACTTGGCAAAAAAGTTGGCTCAGACCGAGAGTAAATGGATATACCGTCTAGGTACATTGGCTCCACAAGGTCTAAATGTGAATAGAGGGTTTGGAGCCTTTTTATAAGTAGATATAGACAAAAGAAGAGGAATCTGTTGGAGTAGCTTATATATAGTTTATAACCATATTGAAACCTTGCATGAAATGGTTTTAATTTGTTTTTTATTTTTCAAATTTTAGAGGATTTTAATAAAAATTTATACCCTTGGAGGAATCGTCAGCAGGTGGATACGAACAACAGTAGGAAAATGAATCCCCAAAGAAGAAGAACATTGTCTAAACGTATATATGTATGTGTACAAGATAGGGGGATATGAGAATGAAGTGATTTAAATATAGTATTAGTAGGGGGGAGGGAAATCAAGATAATAAATAATGTTATAAAAATGGATATGAGAGAACCGCAAATCCTGCAATAACCCACATCCAATTAATATGAGGTAGATACAGGGGGTAAGTGTATGGGTGGGTGGGCAAATAACCAGCTATAATGGAGTAATAATTATGTGCAAAATGGGAGAGATGATGAATGTTCCACAAAATGTAATATTATAGGTCAGTTCACAATCATGCATGTAGGTAGTACCAAGTATTATATCATGACTAGTAAAAAGGCCCGATGCAATTGCATCAGGAGCGCGGTGAAATGAATTGTGTGTATACAGGCGGGTGAGTGGCTAGCAGAGTATACATGGGGCTCTGTGGGTAGCAGACTATACAGGCTGCTCTGAGGGTAGCAGATTATACAGGCGGCTCTCTGGGTAGAAAAGTATACAGGCGGCTCTGTGGGTAGCAGAGTATACAGACTGCTCTGAGGGTAGCAGATTTTACAGGCGGCTCTCTGGGTAGAAAAGTATACAGGCGGCTCTGTGGGTAGCAGAGTATACAGGCGGGTTTGTGGTTAGCAGATTATACAGGCGGCTCTGTGGGTAGCAGAGTAAAGAGAAGGCTCTGTGGGTAGCAGAGTATAGAGGCGGCTGTGTGGGTAGCAGAATATAGAAACGGCTCTGTGGGTAGCAGAGAATACAGGCGGGTCTGTGGGTAGGAGAGTATAGAGGCGGCTCTGTTGGTAGCAGAGTATACAGGCGGCTCTGTGGGTAGCAGAGTATAGAGGCGGCTCTGTGGGTAGCAGAGTATAGAGGCAGCTCTGTGGGTAGCAGAGTATACAGGCGGCTGTGTGGGTAGGAGAGTATACAGGCGGCTCTGTGGGTGTCAGAGTATAGAGGGGGCTCTGTGGATAGCAGAGTATGATGTGGCGGGAAGCTGGAGGAGTGAGGGGAGCAGAGGCTGGAGGGGTGAGGAGAGCAGAGGCTGGAGTGGTGAGGAGAGGTCCAGATGGAGGGGTGAGGAGAGGTCTGGCTGGAGGGGTGAGGAGAGATGCGGCTGGAGGGGTGACATCACCGCTCGGCGGCAGGACGTGGCTGCGTGCTGGGGCTGATAGCAGCCCCAGTCACACGGCATTGTCGTCTGCGGCGGGTTGGGTGATGCAGAGAGGGATCAGTTTTGCCCTCAGGTCACACATGTGACCTGAGCAGAAGGAGCGTATTGGGCGGTGTGTGGTAAGGACAGGACGGTCATCCGATTGGTCTAGGACGCCAAGTCCTGGGCAATGGGATGGGCGTCCTGTGTGTACAACACAGCGCCCAATCCCTTGCAGGGGCAGGCAATGGGAGTGAGCGGGGCGTGTCAGGCATTGCAGGCTGACACAGTCTGCTCACTCCCATTGGCTGTTGCCGGCCACAGGACGACGTCCCTGGCTCCCGGCCACAGCCCGTAGACCGCTACTCCACCAGCATGGCGACATTGAGAGCCCAGCGGTGAGAGAGTGGCGAGGGGCGGAAGGCTCTGACGGCATCCGGGCAGCATGGACCTCGCGGAGGGCGCGAGGGCGGTGGCGATGGAGCGGGGCCGACGGTTGGCAGGATGGCAGCGGTGTCAGGTAGTGCCAGTAGGGGCTAGAGGCTGGAGGAGGTGGAGGCTGGAGGAGGCTGTGAGGATGGGGAGGCTGTGAGGCTGGAGGAGGATGTGAGGCTGAAGGAGGCTGTGAGGTGGTGAGGCTGTAGGAGGTTGTGAGGCTGGAGGAGGCTTGAGCTGGAGGAGGCTGTGAGGCTGGAGGAGGCTGTGAGGATGGGGAGGCTGTGAGCTGGAGGAGGCTGTGAGGCTGGAGGAGGCTGTGAGGATGGGGAGGCTATGAGGCTGGAGAGGATGTGAGGCTGGAGGAGACTGTGAGGCTGGAGGAGGCAGTGAGGATGGGGAGGCTGTGAGGCTGGAGGAGGATGTGAGGCTGGAGGAGGCTGTGAGGCTGGAGGAGGGTGTGAGGCTGGAGGAGGCTGTGAGGATGGTGAGGCTGGAGGAGGCTGTGAGGCTGGAGGAGGCTGTGAGACTAAGAGAGCTGTGGAGGATGGGGAGGCTGTGAGGCTGGAGGAGGCAGTGAGGCTGGAGGAGGATGTGAGGATGGAGGAGGCTGTGAGGCTGGAGGAGGCTGTGAGGCTGAGGAGGCTGTGAGGATGGGGAGGCTGTGAGGCTGGAGGAGGCTGTGAGGCTGGAGAGGCTGTGAGACTGAAGGAGGCTGAGAGGATGGGGAGGCTGTGAGGCTGGAGGAGGCTGTGAGGCTGGAGGAGGGTGTGAGGCTGGAGGAGGCTGTGAGGATGGGGAGGCTGTGAGGCTGGAGGAGGGTGTGAGGCTGTAGGAGGCTGTGAGGATGGGGAGGCTGTGAGGCTGGAGGAGGCTGTAGGAGGCAGTGAGGATGGGGAGGCTGTGAGGCTGGAAGAGACTGTGAGGCTGGAGGAGGCAGTGAGGATGGGGAGGCTGTGAGGCTGGAGGAGGCTGTGAGGATGGGGAGGCTGTGAGGCTGGAGGATGCTGTGAGGCTGGGGAGGCTGTGAGGCTGGAGGAGACTGTGAGGCTGGAGGAGGCAGTGAGGATGGGGAGGCTGTGAGGCTGGAGGAGGCTGTGAGACTGGGAGGCTGTGAGGCTGGAGGAGACTGTGAGGCTGGAGGAGGCAGTGAGGATGGGGAGGCTGTGAGGCTGGAGGAGGCTGTGAGGCTGGAGGAGGGTGTGAGGCTGGAGGAGGGTGTGAGGATGGGGAGGCTGTGAGGCTGGAGGAGGCTGTGAGGCTGGAGGAGGCTGTGAGGCTGGGGAGGCTGTGAGGCTGGAGGAGGGTGTGAGGCTGGAGGAGGCTGTGAGGATGGGGAGGCTGTGAGGCTGGAGGAGGGTGTGAGGCTGTAGGAGGCTGTGAGGATGGGGAGGCTGTGAGGCTGGAGGAGGCTGTAGGAGGCAGTGAGGATGAGGAGGCTGTGAGGCTGGAGGAGACTGTGAGGCTGGAGGAGGCAGTGAGGATGGGGAGGCTGTGAGGCTGGAGGAGGCTGTGAGGATGGGGAGGCTGTGAGGCTGGAGGATGCTGTGAGGCTGGGGAGGCTGTGAGGCTGGAGGAGACTGTGTGGCTGGAGGAGGCAGTGAGGATGGGGAGGCTGTGAGGCTGGAGGAGGCTGTGAGGCTGGAGGAGGGTGTGAGGCTGGAGGAGGGTGTGAGGATGGGGAGGCTGTGAGGCTGGAGGAGGCTGTGAGGCTGGAGGAGGCTGTGAGGCTGGGGAGGCTGTGAGGCTGGAGGAGGGTGTGAGGCTGGAGGAGGCTGTGAGGATGGGGAGGCTGTGAGGCTGGAGGAGGGTGTGAGGCTGTAGGAGGCTGTGAGGATGGGGAGGCTGTGAGGCTGGAGGAGGCTGTAGGAGGCAGTGAGGATGGGGAAGCTGTGAGGCTGGAGGAGACTGTGAGGCTGGAGGAGGCAGTGAGGATGGGGAGGCTGTGAGACTGGAGGAGGCTGTGAGGATGGGGAGGCTGTGAGGCTGGAGGATGCTGTGATGCTGGGGAGGCTGTGAGGCTGGAGGAGACTGTGAGGCTGGAGGAGGCAGTGAGGATGGGGAGGCTGTGAGGCTGGAGGAGGCTGTGAGGCTGGAGGAGGGTGTGAGGCTGGAGGAGGGTGTGAGGATGGGGAGGCTGTGAGGCTGGAGGAGGCTGTGAGGCTGTGAGGATGGGGAGGCTGTGAGGTGGAGGAGGTGTGAGGCTGGAGGAGGCTGTGAGGATGGGGAGGCTGTAAGGCTGGAGGAGGGTGTGAGGCTGTAGGAGGCTGTGAGGATGGGGAGGCTGTGAGGCTGGAGGAGGCTGTAGGAGGCAGTGAGGATGGGGAGGCTGTGAGGCTGGAGGAGACTGAGGCTGGAGGAGGCAGTGAGGATGGGGAGGCTGTGAGGCTGGAGGAGACATTTACTGTAGTGAGCATGCTCAGTACAGTAAAAGGTCTCCAAACAGGAAGGCAGGGGTTAAAAAAAAAAAAAAGTTAATGCTCACCTCTCCCCGAGCCCCCGCCGTCTCCTGCCGTCTTCCTCCAAGCTTCCGGTGGCTGCCGCAGGCTGCGAGTGTCTGCAGAGCTGTTCTAGTGCAGTTCAGGACCTGGGGTGATGTCACAGTCACGTGACACCAGGTTACCATGGAGTAACCTTTTGTCACGTGACTGTGACATCAGCACAGGTCCTTGACTGCAGTAGAAGAGCTCTGCAGACACTCGGAGCCTGCGGCAGCCACCTGAAGCTTGGAGGAAGACGGCAGGAGACGGCGGGGGCTCGGGGAGAGGTGAGCATTAACTTTTTTTTTTTTTTTTACAGTAGTGCGGGTCTGCGGCTCGTGATGACGCTGCGCGTCATCACTCGCAGTCCCGCAAAGCATGTTGGGATTCGGCTACAGTGCCTGAATTCCCAACTGCAGATTATATAAGTAGATAAGTATATTATCATGTATGCACTGTCACTTTATATATAATGTATTGTTTCTATGTACAAAAATAATGGTGTTGTAAAATTATCATTGAAATTAATACATCAATTATTCACTAATATGATTCACTAATTATGTTTATATGTTATAATTATATATATACTAGTAAAAAGGCCCGATGCAATTGCATCGGGAGAGCGGTGAAATGAATTGTGTGTATACAGGCGGGTGAGTGGGTAGCAGAGTGTAGAGGGGCTCTGTGGGTAGCAGAGTATACAGGGGCCCTGTGGGTAACAGAGTATAGAGGGGGCTGTGTGGGTAGCAGAGTATACAGGGGGCTCTGTGGGTAGCAGAGTATACAGGCGGCTATGTGGGTAGCAGAGTATACAGGGGGCTCTGTGGGTAGCAGAGTATACAGGGGCTCTGTGGGTAGCAGAGTATAGAGGGGGCTCTGTGGGTAGCAGAGTATACAGGGGGCTCTGTGGGTAGCAGAGTATACAGGGGGCTCTGTGGGTAGCAGAGTATACAGGGGGCTCTGTGGGTAGCAGAGTATACAGGGGGCTCTGTGGGTAGCAGAGTATACAGGGGGCTCTGTGGGTAGCAGAGTATACAGGGGGCTCTGTGGGTAGCAGAGTATACAGGGGCTCTGTGGGTAGCAGAGTATGATGTGGCGGGAGGCTTGAAGGGTGAGGAGATAGTAAAAAGGCCGATGCAATTGCATCGGGAGAGCGGTGAAATGAATTGTGTGTATACAGGCGGGTGAGTGGGTAGCAGAGTATAGAGGGGCTCTGTGGGTAGCAGAGCATACAGGGGGCCCTGTGTGTAGCAGAGTATAGAGGGGGCTGTGTGGGTAGCAGAGTATACAGGGGGCTCTGTGGGTAGCAGAGTATACAGGCGGCTCTGTGGGTAGCAGAGTATACAGGGGGCTCTGTGGGTAGCAGTGTATAGAGGGGGCTCTGTGGGTAGCAGAGTATAGAGGGGGCTCTGTGGGTAGCAGAGTATACAGGGGCTCTGTGGGTAGCAGAGTATACAGGGGGCTCTGTGGGTAGCAGAGTATACAGGGGGCTCTGTGGGTAGCAGAGTATGATGTGGCGGGAGGCTTGAAGGGTGAGGAGAGGTGCGGCTGGAGCAGCGACATGAGCGCTTGGCGGCAGGATGTGGCTGCGTGCTGGGGGTGATCGTAGCCCCGGCATTGTCCTCTGCGGCGGGGGGTGGGCTGCAGAGAGGGATCAGTCCCTCCCCTCAGGTGACACATGTGACCTGAGGGGAAGGAGCGGATTGGGCATTGTGTGGTAAAGAGAGGACGGCCATCCGATTGGCCCAGGACGCGGAGTACTGGGCAATGGGATGGGCGGTCTGTGTTTAGAACAGAACGCCGAATCCGCTTGCAGGGGTGGCGGCCAATGGGAGTGAGCGGGGCGTGTTAGGCTTTGCAGCCTGACACGCCGCGTTCACTCCTATTGCCGGCGTCACTGGCTCCCGACACCCGTCCACAGCCCCTACACCGCTACAGCAGCAGCATGGTGAGACCGAGGGCTAGCGGTGAGAGAGAGAGAGCGGGGAGGGGCGGAAGGCAGCAGCGGCATCCGGGCAGCGTAGACCTCGCGGAGGGCGCTCACGATGAGGCGCTGGCGGCGGGGCCGACGGCGGTTGGCAGGATGGCGGCGGTGTGAGTTAGTGCGGCTGCGGTTCGCGATGACGGTATGGCGTCATCGCTCGCAGTGCTGTGAATGACTTAGGGATTCGGCTATAGTGTCCGAATTTCAAACTCCCGATTTATATAAGTAGATATGTGTATAAAGTGTATATGTACATCTGCTTATATAATTGTGTGCCCGTCCTCTGCCCCTTTTGTGTCCCCCTGTCCTCTGCCCGTGTCCTGTGTGCCTGAGTCCTCTGCCCCTGTTCTGTGTCCTCCTGTCCTGTGTGCCCTTGTCCGGTGTCCCCCTGTCCTGTGTGCCCCTGTGCGGTGTCCCCCTGTCCTGTGTGCCCTGTCCTCTGCCTCTGTTCTGTGTCCCTCTGTCCTGTGTGGCCGTTGTGTGTTCCCCTGTCCTCTGCCCCTGTTGTGTCCCCCTGTCCTCTGCCCCTGTCGTGTGTGCCTGAGTCCTCTGCCCCTGTTCTGTGTCCTCCTGTCCTGTGTGCCCCTGTGCGGTGTCCCCCTGTCCTCTGCCTTTGTTCTGTGTCTCTCTGTCCTGTGTGCCCGTTGTGTGTTCCCCTGTCCTCTGCCACTGTCCTGTGTGCCCGAGTCCTCTGCCCCTGTTGTGTGTCCTCCTGTCCTGTGTGCCCCTGTCCGGTGTCCCCCAGTGCTGTGTGCCCCTGTCCTGTGTGCCTCTGTTGTGTGTCCCCCTGTCCTCTGGCCCTGTTGTGTTCCTCTGTCCTGTGTGGCCCTGTCTTCTACCCCTGTTCTGTGTCCCCTTGTCCTCTGGGCCTGTTGTGTCCCCATGTCCTGTGTGCCCCTGTCCTCTGCCCCTGTTGTGTCCCCATGTCCTGTGTGCCCCTGTCCTCTGCCCCTGTTGTGTCCCCCTGTCCTCTGGGCCTGTAGTGTCCCCATGTCCTGTGTGCCCCTGTCCTCTGCCACTGTTGTGTCCCCCTGTCCTCTGGGCCTGTTGTGTCCCCATGTCCTGTGTGCCCCTGTCCTCTGCCCCTGTTGTGTCCCCCTGTCCTCTGGGCCTGTTGTGTCCCCATGTCCTGTGTGCCCCTGTCCTCTGCCCCTGTTGTGTCCCCCTGTCCTCTGGCACAGTTCTTTATCCCCGAGTCATGTGTGCCCCTGTCCTCCTGTCCTCTGCTCTCTGTATTCCTTCCACCGGCATTGAAGCCGGTCATGTGACAGGGCGGGCTAATGTGAAATCACAGAGGGCCTGTCACATGATCGGCTTCAAAAAGAAAGTATTACTGCAGGCAGCAGAGCGGGGAGGGGTAAGTGCGGAGCGGCCGGGGAGAGCGGGCGGCGGGGAGAAGAGCGGTATGTAGCGTCAGGAGATCAGCGGCTTGTGCCCATGAGCGGCTGATCTCCCGAGGGGCGCTGGGCGGTCACCTCGGCGGGGGCGATGTTGGTAGGATAGCGGAGTGTGTGCGGCGACATGTAAGATCCAAGATGGCGGCAAAATCTCGCGAGATTTTGGACGCCATGTTGGAAATTACATGTCGCCGCAAGGACAGTGCTCCTCCAGCTGCATAGCGTCACCGAGGCCCCAGCGTTGCTAGAGCAGCGAGGGGCAGCGGTGACCTCGCGGAGGCGGCGGCGAGGCGGACGGGTGGGCGGCAGAGACGGCGGGTGGCGGAGATGGCAGTGCGGCTGCGGCTCGTGATGACGCTACGCGTCATCACTCGCAGTCGCGCAAAGGAGTCTGGGATTCGGCTACAGTGCCCGAATTCCAAACTCCCGATTATATAAGTAGATTATAATTTATATTATATATTTTTGTATTATTATGTATATGTATATGCACTGTCACTTTAAATATGAGATAATTAACACTTTATTGATAATGTAATGTTAAATTATTAATTACCGTATATACTTGTGTATAAGCCGACCCGTGTATAAGCCGACCCCCCTACTTTTGTCCCCAAAACCTGGGAAAATTTATTGACTCGTGTATAAGCCGAGGGTGGACCCCAGCACAGGTATACAGCCCCCAGCAGCCTCCCCAGTGGTATATACAGGCCCCAGCAGTGTTACAGCAGCAGCCCCAGTGGTATATACAGCAGCAGCCCCAGTGGTAGTATACAGCAGCCCCAGAGGTATATACAGCAGCCCCAGTGGTAGTATACAGCAGCAGCCCCAGTGGTAGTATACACGCAGCCCCAGTAGTATATACAGCCCCAGTGGTTGTATACACGCAGCCCCAGTAGTATATACAGCAGCCCCAGTGGTATATTTAGCCCCAGTGGTAGTATACAGCAGCCCCAGTGGTATATACAGCCCCAGTGGTAGTATACAGCCCAGTGGTAGTATACATACAGCCCCAGTAGTAGTATACAGCCCCAGTGGTAGTATACAGCCCCAGTGGTAGTATACAGCAGCCCCAGTAGTAGTACACAGCCCCAGTGGTAGTATACAGCCCCAGTGGTAGTATATAGCCCCAGTGGTAGTATACATACAGCCCCAGTAGTAGTATACAGCCCCAGTGGTAGTATACAGCCCCAGTGGTAGTATACAGGGCCCCAGCAGGGCCCCCCTCATAATTTGGCGCCCCCACCTCACTTGCTGGGCCCCCCCGCATGCAGCGCTGCGCATATACATTACCTGTCTAGCAGCTGTCACCCTCCGGTGGCGGATCGCGGCTCCCGGCTCCGGGCTCCATCTTCCTCGCTGTCTTCCTGCTTTGTGACCGGGGCTCATCGCGATGACGTCATCGCGACGCCGGCCGGTCACCTGACAAGCAGGAAGACAGCGAGGAAGATGGAGCCCGGAGCCGGGAGCCGCGATCCGCCACCGGAGGGTGACAGCTGCTAGACAGGTAATGTATATGCGCAGCGCTGCATGCGGGGGGCCCAGCAAGTGAGGTGGGGGCGCCAAACTTTGAGGGGGACCGTATTGACTCGCGTATAAGCCGAGGGGGGGACTTTTCAGCCCAATTTTTGGGCTGAAAAACTCGGCTTATACGCGAGTATATACGGTAAACTATTATGGATACATGCTATGTATGATAATACCAGGTCACAGGGACGTTTTATAACTATTAGTCCATTTAATATAATCAGGTGAGGAGTTGAGAACAAAAGTATATATAAATAGTGGAAAAAGTAATTATAGTACCCATATTATATGAATAACAGTGAAACAGCATAATATGACTCTATAAGCTGTAGATGATAATGTGGCACATATTATATCACGAGCCCGTAGCAGCAGGAGCAAAGGTAAAGTGACTTAATCAAGTTCCCAGCCCTAAATAGTAAACTATGCAGCCTCCGCGAGTGCGCATGACAGGCTCGACACGCACCCAGACTCGGCACCGGTCATGTGACCCGCTGGCACGCAGAAACGCTTGCTTGCGGTTCACGGGCAGGATGTGGGAGGTCTGGTTTAACACGTGACGTGCGAGCCGGAAGTGATGCGCCGATTGGATGGCGGCTGCAAACTGTTAGCGATTAATACAGGGGATATAAAAAGTAGCAACTTAGGAGCAAGGTTACGTCCTGAGGAAGGAGACGAAACGTACGTTGGCGGTGGGGGTGCCAGGACCGAGGCCACAAACAATTTTAAACCAGGTATGCGATACTAAAGGGGAAAATAGGAACGTATCACGGGGGCAGCAGTACACAATGTGTAACCTAGATTAGAAGGGGCACTGTTAGCACATAGGTGTGCATATATGTCAAGAAGCTTTGAGCTCTAGATATATAAGAGAGTGGGCAGCTACAATTAAAACACCAGGGCAGCACTACATTGTAACCTGTGCCAGAGAGAGGTGCCAATACACAGGTACACAGGTATTGTAAGAGATAAGAGCCCCATGAGCATACTATAGAGTGTATAGCTGCCTTAAGTGATAAATAAATAAATAGCACTCCCTTATACACCTGGTATTATCGGTTATTGTATAATGAATACTGTATAAACATTGATGTAAGTGGTCTTAGTCCTGGACGCAGATATAAATCATTCTAATTATTAGGATACTCCTATGTAATGAATTTTAATGTTTTTTATGGAATAATTATAAATTATGACTAATAAAGTGATCACTTAAATAAAAATAGAAATTGTACTCATTATTCACCTGAGAGCCCTTGATAGGGAACTCTGGGTGATTTTGAAGTGGTTTTGTGCAAGGTGAGACATTGACAATTGGTGGACTATTGAGATAATATGTGTGTGCTGTGTGCATGATGCATGTGTGTGCTGTGTGCATGATGCATGTGTGTGCTGTGTGCATGATGCATGTGTCTGCTGTGTGCATGATGCATGTGTCTGCTGTATCATGCACACAACACACACATGCATCATGCATACAGCACACACATGTATCATGCACACAGCACACACATGCATCATGCACACAGCACACACATGCTTCATGCATACAGCACACACATGCATCATGCATACAGCACACACATGTATCATGCACACAGCACACACATGCATCATGCATACACCACACACATGTATCATGCATACACCACACACATGTATCATGCACACAGCACACACATGCATCATGCACACAGCACACACATGCTTCATGCATACAGCACACACATGCATCGTGCATAAAGCACACACATGTATCATGCACACAGCACCCACATGCATCATGCACACAGCACACACATGCTTCATGCACACAGCACACACATGTATCATGCACACAGCACGCACATGCATACAGCACACACATGTATCATGCACACAGCACACACATGCATCATGCATACAGCACACACATGTATCATGCATACAGCACACACATGCAACATGCATACAGCACACACATGTATCATGCACACACCACACACATGCATCATCCATACAGCACACACATGTATCATGCACACAGCAGACAGCTCTTTAAGTTGGCGCTCATGTATCATGCACACAGCAGACAGCTCTTTAAGTTGGCGCTCATGTATCATGCACACAGCAGACGTGCACACACATGTATCATGCACACCTGCACACACATGCATCATGCACATGGAACACACGCATCATGCACACAGCACACACATGATACATGTGTGTGCAGGTCTGCTGTGTGCATGATGCATGTGTCTGCAGGGGTGCTGTGTGCATGATGCATGTATGTGCAGGTCTGCATGACACGTGTGTGCAGGTGTGCTGTCTGCATGATACATGAGTGCAACGTTCAACACCTGTGTGCATGATGCATGTGTGTGCTGTCTGCATGATGCATGTGTGTGCAGGTGTGCTGTGTGCATGATACATGTGTGTGCTGTGTGCATGATGCGTGTGTGCCGTGTGCACGATGCAGGTGTGCATGATACATGTGTGTGCACGTCTGCTGTGTGCATGATACATGAGCGCCAACTTAAAGAGCTGTCTGCTGTGTGCATGATACATGTGCTTGAAGGTATGCTGTGTGCATGATGCATGTGCGTCCAGGTGTGCTGTGTACATGATGCATGTGTCTGCAAGTGTGCTCGCTCCATCCTGCCCCCCCCCATCCTGCTCCTCCAGCTCCATCCTGCCTCGCTCGCTCCATCCTGCCCTGCTCACTACATCCTGCCCCCTGCCACCATCCTGCTCCTCCGGCTCCATCCTGCCCCGCTCACTCCATCCTGCCCCGCTCCCCACTATCCAACCCTATCCCCCCACCACCATCCCTCTCCGCCTCCATCCTGCCCCTCCCTCCATCCTGCCCCCCCCTGTTCTTGCCCCCCTCTGCCTCATCATGCCCCCCCTCTGCCTCCATCCTGCTCCCCCTCTGCCTCCATCCTGCTCCGGCTTCATCCTGCCCCCCTCCGCCTCCATCCTGCCCCCCTCCGCCTCCATCCTGCCCCGCCCCCCGCTCCATCCTGCCCACCTGCCATCCTGCCCCCCGACACAATCCTGCCCCCCCACCCCCCGTCACCATCCTGACCCCCTACTCCATCCTGCCCCCCGGCAGTTAGCGCTCATGTGACCGATCAGCTGATCGGTTTCCCAGACAACCACAGGTCCTAAACGCCTGTACTACCTAGAAGATAGAGGTGGAGCGAGCCGCCGGCCAGGTGAGTATCCTCACTGAGGATTTTTTTATTTTTACTGTGGAGAAGCGGGGAGCTGCTATACATGTACTGTAATGTACCGCCATATACCATCATGCTGCTATACATGTGCTGTAATGCACCGCCATATACTATAGTGCTGCTATACACATACTGTAATGTACCGCCATATACTATAGTGCTGCTATACATCTACTCTAATACACCGCCATATACTATAGTGCTGCTATACATGTACTCTAATGTACCGCCATATACTATAGCGCTGCTATACATCTAATGTACCGCCATATACTATAGTGCTGATATACATCTACTGTAATGTACCGCCATATACCATCGTGCTGCTATACATGTGCTGTAATGTACCGCCATATACTATAGTGCTGCTATACACGTACTGTAATGTACTGCCATATACTATAGTGCTGCTATACATGTCCTCTAATGTACCGCCATATACTATAGTGCTGCTATACATGTACTGTAATGTACCGCCATATACTATAGCGCTGCTATACATGTAATGTACCGCCATATACTATAGTGCTGATTTACATGTACTGTAATGTACCGCCATATACCACAGTGCTGCTATACATGTCCTCTAATGTACCCCCATATACCATAGCATTGCTATACATGTAATTTAATGTACCACCATATACCATAGCACTGCTATATGTATATCTAATATATATAAAACCCGAAGGCTCACTTACGTCACTTTGCTCACCACTTCCGTCACTTTGTCATAGCCAAAGTGCCGTCACCACAGCGCTACACACGCCCAGGGGGGACCAACATGGCGCCCCTAAGCAGACCGGGACTCAGGCAGCCCCGCCACGCTTAAGCCCGCCCCTACACTGCCCAAAACACACACACATCACGGCCATGAAATGAGCGGCGTTAGCTGGTCGTCTCCCTCCCGCCACACACCACTTCGGGAGATGACCGGCTAATGCCGGTCGTCTCCCGAGTGCCTCGCCCTCGCTCCCGCCATTTTCACAGGTGCAAGCTCCTCCCCCTCACTTCCGGTGCCCGGGGCTGTTGATAGCTCTCAGCAAAATGGCGGCCGCACGGATCGGCCTCCGCTCCTAGACTGCCCCGAGCCTCCGGGGGTAAGCCCTGTGCCGGACCGCCAGCAGTAGGCAAAGTAGCCCTGAGGATACGGAGCCAGCTGGTGTGCAGCCTGAAAGAAGACAGAGAGGTGTGCAGCCTAGAGGAGGACAGGTGTACCGAGCGGTGATGTCGCCGCTCCAGCCTCCTCTCTCCTCACCCCTCAAGCCAGACCTCTCCTCACTCCTCCAGCGCCACCTCTCCTCACCCCTCCAGCGCCACCTCACCTCACCTCTCCTCACCCCTCCACACGCACCTCTCCTCACCCCTCCATCCGCACCTCTCCTCACCCGTCCAGCGCCCACCTCCCCTCACCCCTCCAGCGCCACCTTTCCTCACCCCTCCAGCCGCACCTCTCCTCACTCCTCCAGCTGCACCTCTCCTCACTCCTCCAGCCGCACCTCTCCTCACCCCTCCAGCCGCACCTCTCCTCACCCCTCCATATGCAATGTAAAGTATGTGTATATATGTGTGTGTATGTAGCCACTTCCGTCACTTTCTCCGCACTTCCGTCACTTTGTCCGCACTTCCCTCACTTTCTACACACACATACACATACACACACACACAAACACACACACATTACGCTATACTTACCACTGCCCCTGCGTCCGCCGCCTGGATCCTCAGTCGACATCTCGCCGCCCCCGAACTACTTTCTCCAAGATGGCGTCCGGGAAGTCTCCCCAGACTTCACAGACCCAATATTCGATGCAGTCGTCCGGGGGCGGCGACATTTCGACTCCGGATCCACGTGCCGGGGAAGACGCAGGCCCGGTGGTAAGCATAGCGAAGTGTGTGTATGTGTGTGTGTATGTGTCTGCTGACCACTCTGCCCACGGCGCTGCACTGACCACTCTGCCCATGGCACTGCGCTAACCACTCTGCCCACGGCGCTGCGCTGACCACACTGCCCACGCTGCTGCGCTGACCACTCTGCCCACGCCGCTGCGCTGACCACTCTGCCCACGCCGCTGCACTGACCACTCTGCCCACGCCGCTGCGCTTACCACTCTGCCCACGACGCTGTGCTGACCAATCTCACCGCACTCACTGCTAACCACTGAGCCACCACACTCACTGCTAACCACTGAGCCACCGCACTCACTGCTAACCACTGAGCCACCGCACTCACTGCTAACCACTGAGCCACCGCACTCACTGCTAACCACTGAGCTACCGCGCAGTGCTAACCACTATGCCACCGCCCAGTGCTAACCACTCAGCCACCCCGCAGTGCTAAGCACTGACCCACCGTGCTGTGCTAACCACTCAGCCACCGCGCAGTGCTAACCACTATGCCACTGCCCAGTGCTAACCACTCAGCCACCCCGCAGTGCTAAGCACTGACCCACCGTGCTGTGCTAACCACTCAGCCACCGCGCAGTGCTAACCACTGAGCCACCGCGCAGTGCTAACCACTGAGCCACCTCTATACACACAATTCATTTCACCGCACTCCCCTATTAGTAAATCCCTCTCCCTCTCTCCTGTAAGTGAGGCGCCAAGCTCATTGGTCGGCGCCAGCACACACCGACCAATGACCTTCGCGCCTCACTTACACCACTAAATTTCAAACTCAAACTCCTCCATGTATCTCAATGACCAGTGAGGCGCTTCTCTCATTATACTCATGACAGTAGCAACATTAACCCCTTACATTCCGTTTTTTCTGTAATTTCTATAACACAGTGTGTAGTTGTACTGCCACTACAAAGTTAACCCCTTCTATACCATTTCTCCCTTAACTCCATACTTTGTAGTCTCTATTACTACTCCCAGTAGGAACATTAACCCCTTATATTCCATTATTGCTGTTATTTCTATTACACAGTGTATAGTTGTAATCACACTGCGAAATTAACCCATTATATACCAGTTCAGCATTAACTGCATATTTGGTAGTGTTTATAACTACTGCCACTGCTACATTAACCCCTTGAACACCATTTTGGATATAATTTACAGCGCTGACTCTGTTGTGGGAGTGCCTGTGGGACATTAACTCCTTCAATACCATTTTTTATCATTATAAGTTCCTACTCTGTTATAGTCCTGTTTCTACACCTCCACTATATTGCTACCCTCACAGTTTTGCCTACATCGCCTACTTAGTCATATATCTGGTGTTTAAGTCTATTATTTACAACTCTTAAAAATATTATATACAGATTCTAGACTCCCGATTCTTTAGAATCGGGCTCACAGCTAGTAAATATATAATTTTGTAAGCACAAAGCTCATATTTTTCTCCTGTTTAAAATGTTTGCATGATGAGCTGCTAATGCCGTAAACCAGTGGAAACACTGGTGCGGCTAATGTAATAGCCTTATGGAATCTTTGTATCTAATACTGTATATTTAGCTGTAAGGGAGTAACACATAGTATAGTCTAGGTTCCCATATATAGTCACACATGTGTTAATGTCACTCTATAAGAATAACGGACTCTGCTGGGGTTCTCCCTGCGGGGGACGGTTTCACTGCTGGAAGACAGAAGACAAATGTAACAGTTGCTCAAGCTGAAACCCTCTTCAAGACATCAGCTCTGGTCGTGCAGGAACCATATGCCTTGGAGAGATAAGTGCCCAAGACCAGTTGACTACAAACTCAAGCAAGCAAGTATGACACAGACTTATAAAGGATAAATGGACTATTTTTTTATAACCACCTGAATAGGTTACTTTACTGTGATGCCTTTTATTATTGGTTAATTTTGACCAATAAAGCAAACAAGATATTATTATATGCTTCTACGTCTTTTCTCAATAATTCGCACATGATGATAATTTAATTATGCACATATAATGAGATTTAACATTGGCGAGCCTAACCACATTCCTCTGTTTTTTAACGGCTATTTTTTTTTTTAAGTTTTTGCTATTTTTTGTCATATTCCTATCTCTTGTACAAGAGGGGGCTGGGTTGAGTCTCTAAGGGCTGTTGTACAAGCTCAGGAATCTGACAAACTGCAAGACAGTCATAAAACTACAGAAGAAGAAAGAACCACAGTGAAGACTATATGTGTTAATGTGCGATGTTTTACAGAGTGAGGAAGAGACGAATTCAAGTGCCAGAGCTAAGACGTGCCTGCCAGAATCCACGAGGAGCGACAAGCAGGACCAATTTTAAGGTAAGACAATGGATCTAATAATTTCTTATGCGAAACAGAGTAAATTAGAATTCAAGTCTTCAGATAGTCTTGATTTGGGAAACTTGAAGACTATATGTGTTAATGTGCGATGTTTTAAAGAGTGAGGAAGAGACGAATACAAGTGCCAGAGCTAAGACGTGCCTGCCAGAATCCCAGAGGAGCGACAAGCAGGACCAATTTTAAGGTAAGACAATGGATCTAATAATTTCTTATGCGAAACAGAGTAAATTAGAATTCAAGTCTTCAGATAGTCTTGATTTGGGAAACTTATGGCTAAGTATGTATGCAGAATGCCAGTCTGCAAATTTAATATTAGATTCACGATTAATGTCTTTGAGTAAAGAAAAAGAGAAATTACGTAATTTATTGAATATGGTTAATGTCTTTCACAGGTTTGTTGCAATGAAGTCGCAGGATATTTGTGCAGAAACTGTGTCAAATGATATTTGGAGTGACAATGTCACCACAGAGGTCATTCCACAAGATGGCGGACGCCATGTGGATAATGACCATGTGCTCCATCAGGATGACCTTCAAGATGGCACAGGAAATGAGGTAGTCAGGGAAGTGGGAGGAGTCATCTTAACTGACATGGGAAATGAAGTGGGAGGAGTCTAAGGAGGAGGAGTAGAAAATGAGATAGGAGGAGCCACAGAAGGAGATGTAGCTCAGGGGAGTGGTGAAGGTCAGTCACCAAAAATAGAAAAGATTCTTCAGATTAAGATCAGAAAGAATCTGTTGAAATTAAGTAAAATGATTCCCAGATATGATCCTTTTTTACATGTGGCCAGGAATTCAGAGGTTTTTGAATGTTTTGCTGAGAAATATGATCTTTCCAATGATGAGAAAATCAATTGTTCAAAATGTGGTTACCTGATTTATATCTAAGGAGATTTGAATTAAGGAATTCATCTTATGTTTCTCAATCACATGAGGGATCAGATGTTTGTAGATTAAAAGATCTTATCTTTTGCAAAACAAAGGAAAGTCTGAACATATGAACATCATTAAAAATTGGACAAAAGGAATGTATTTATTCATTTTTGTCAATATATAAATGAGTTTACCATGCTGTTGTCGGGAATGGTAACCAGAAAAATATCATTCAAACCTTTATATGTAAATTTTAATTTTTACCCCCCAGAATATGTGCTATGGCTTCACAGAGATCAAATCTATATGAATGTACAAAATTACTGGATGCTGGCAGGAAATGTCAGGACAGAAAATATTATGTAAAATCAAACAAATCAGAAGGCTACAACAAAATGGCTTCTTCTTCTTTTTCAAATCTGTCCAAACCAAATGGAGTTCATGACAAAATGTATGAAATAGGTAGGAAAATTCACATTTCTTACAATTACTATAATTTGATCCGTATGTCATCAAATCATTCTTCACAGGAGTTAATTAAGAATAATTTTGACTTTCCAAAATATCCTGATTGTCAGAATACTTCAGCCAGACTTGGTGGTCCCCCACTGCTGGCCAATTCTAAAAATAGGACAGAGGAACCATGTTTCTCTCTGACATCCCACCTCTGGCCTGGATAAAAATAGTCCATTAGGTTTTGAATATATATATATATATATATCTATTATATAATCGCGAATCGGAAAAGCGCCCCTCCGCGCGCTACTTCCGGCGTGGTCATGTGGATACGAATTTAACATTGGGCGCGAAGCGCCCAATGCTGCGCGAGCAATGGCCGCGAGGCCATTGCGAGTCGCTGGCCCAGGGCGAGCAATGGCCGCGAAGCGGCCATTGCGAGCCGCTGGCCCAAAATCCATCCACAGGCCCGGCTACAACCTTAGCGATTTACCGCTCAGGTAGCGCGAGCAATGGCCGCGAGGCCATTGCGAGTCGCTGCCTGAGCCGCAACTCGCTCCCCGGGGACCATGGAGCGGAGGCGCCACAGCCGCCTCCGCTCCCCGCTACCCACAACTCGCCACCCCAATGTCCGCACCGCACAGACCCCCACTACTGTAGTATACACCGCTAAAGTATACTACAGTCTCATGCCCATAAGCGCCATGGGACTGTAGTATACCATCGCGCTGTACACTACAGCCCCCTGCCGCCTGCCGCTCTAAGCGCTTAGTCTACACCGCTATAGTATACTACAGTCCCATGCCCATAAGCGCCATGGGACTGTAGTATACCATCGCGCTGTACACTACAGCCCCCTGCCGCCTGCCGCTCTAAGCGCTTAGTGTACACCGCTATAGTATACTACAGTCCCATGCCCATAAGCGCCATGGGACTGTAGTATACCATCGCGCTGTACACTACAGCCCCCTGACGCCCTAACCCACTGCCCATTCATCGCCCAATCACCACTCACTTTACGCCCCCCCGCCATTTTGTGGTTTCAAATTTCACAGCCCAGTTTATAAGGCGCGAAATTTGAAAACACAAATCTTTTCGCCTACCCGGTACCTCGATCACGGACTGCCGCTTCCGAGGCCGCAAGAAGACTCGCTCCAGGATTTCCCGAAGCAAGCTTCAAGACGACCGCTACTACCCTACAGCTAAGATATCCTTTCTAATCTAAATCCTTTCTTATAACGCTCCCCAGCCCACACAGTACCAGCACCGCCGCCGCTGCTCCCCAGGCCACACACCACCGCTCCGCCGCCGCCGCCGCTCTTCCCCAGCCTACACACCACCGCTCCCGTCGCCGCCGCTGCTCCCCAGGCCACACACCACCGCTCCCGCCGCCGCCGCTCTTCCCCAGCCTACACACCACCGCTCCCGTCACCGCCGCTGCTCCCCGCTTTACACAAACACACACCCAACAAACAACACGCCGTACCCACAAAAAGCCATCGCCGCACCCCTAAGCCTCGCGCACCACTCTAGCCCCCGCCCCCGATACCCCCTAAGCCATGCTGCCTACCCCCTAAGGCACCGCCGCCCCTATCTCCTAAGCCCCGTACCATCGTAGGCCCCCGCCGATACCCCCCAAGCCCCGCCGCCTATCCCCTAAGGCACCGCCGCTGTCCCCTGCCCCTCTCGCTAAAGCCCTACACCCTAACCCCCGCCGTCCCCTATCCTAACACCGCTGTTACCTAAGACCCTACACCCTAAGCCCCCGCTGTCCCCGTCGATCACTTACATGCCTTCAAATCATCTGATCGTCCGTCCGATCCATATGTCCTCCGTCCGGCCAGCCGTCCTCTTCTTCCGACCCCGGAGGTCTTCCGTCCGATCCATATCTCCTCCGTCCGGCCAGCCGTCCTCTTCTTCCGGCCCCGGAGGTCTTCTCTCTTCTTTCCGCTATCTCCGCTTCTTCGTCCGGCCCCGGGGATCTTCTGTCTTCTTTTTCCAAATTTCCACCTCCGACGTACTCTTCTTTCTCATTAAGATACAATGGGCGAAAAATCCGCCATTGTACCTTAATGAAATCTCAAGACCTCTTCTGATTGGTCGATGGATATTGCCCTCAGCCAATCAGAAGAGCCCTTCATTCAGTTCTCATTCAGGTCCGCCTTTTTTTCTCCATTGACATACATTAGCGGTGTGTCGCCGATTTTATGGCCGCCCACCTGGTTCTATATGTCGGCCTTAAAATCGCGGACACACCGCTAATGCATCTCTATGGGCATTCAACTCGAATTCTGATTGGTCGGCGTTCAATCCGAAATCGCCCTGACTGCCCATAGAGATGCATTAGCGGTGTGTCCGCGATTTTAACGCCGACATATAGAACCAGGTGGCCGGCCATAAAATCTGAGACACACCGCTAATGTATGTCAATAGCAAAAAAACGCGGACCTGAATGAGAACTGCCTCTCACTCACAAGTAAAAATATAAATAAATTAAATAATAAAAAAAATAATTAAAAAAGATTTAAAAAATAATAAAAAAAGATTTAAAAAATAATAAATAATTAAATTAAAATAATAATTAAAAAAAAAAAATATTCTTTTAAAATAAAATAATTATTTAATAATAACAAATGTTAAAAAATAATTCAAAAAATAATTAAAATATAATAAATAATTAAATAAAAATAATAATTAAAACAAAAAAAAATTAGTCTTTTCAAATAAAATAATTATTTAATAATAACAAATATTACAAAATAATTACAAAAAAAATTAATATATAATAAATAATTACATAAAAATAATAATTAAAAAAAAAAAATATTAGTCTTTTCAAAGAAAATAATTATTTCATAATAACAAATATTAATAAATAATTAAAAATAAAAATTAACAAATTATAAATAATTAAATAAAAATAATAATTACAAAAAAAAAAAAAAACTTTTAAAATAAATTAATTAATTAATAATAACAAATATTAAAAAATAATTAAAAAAAAAAAAATATAATAAATAATTACATAAAAATAATAATAAAACAAAACAAAAATTAGTCTTTTAAAATAAAATAATTATTTCATAATAACAAATATTAAAAAATAATTAAAAAAAAAAAAAAAAAATTATAAATTATTTAACAAAAATAATAATTACAAAAATAAAAAATATTCTTTTAAAATAAAATAATTATTTAATAATAACAAATATTACAAAATAATTAAAAAAAAAATTAAAATATAATAAATAATTAAATAAAAATAATAATTAAAAAAAAAAAAAATACTCTTTTAAAATAAAATAATTATTTAATAATAACCAATATTAAAAAATAATTAAAAAAAATTAAAATATAATAAATTATTACATAAAAATAATCATTAAAAAAAAACAATTAGTCTTTTCAAATAAAATAATTATTTAATAATAACAAATATTAAAAAATAATTAAAAAAAAATTCAAACATAATAAATAATTAAAGAAAAATCATAATTAAAAAAAATATATTCTTTTAAAATAAAAAAATTAATTAATAATAACAAATATTAAAAAATAATTAAAAAAAACAATAAAATATAATAAATAATTAAATAAAAATAATAATTATAAACAAAAAAAATTAGTCTTTTAAAATAAAAAAATTATTTCATAATAACAAATATTCAAAAATAATTTAAAATAAAATTAAAAAATAATAAATAATTAAAGAAAAATAATAATTAAAAAAAAAAAAATTATTCTTTTAAAATAAAATTTTTTTTTAAAAATAACAAATATTAAAAAATTATTAAAAAAAAACAAAAAATTTAATAAATTATTACAAAAATAACATAACACTAATTATATTACTCTTAATAATAATGCTATTAATCCTAATATGTATGCTATTAATGATCATATTTATGCTATTAATGTTAATAATTATGCTATTTATGCTAATAATTATGCTATTCATAATAATTATGCTATTAATGGTAATAATTATGCTATTCATGATAATAATTATGCTATTAATGGTAATCATAATGGTATTAATAAAAATAATATTGCTAATAATGCTATTATTAATGCTTTTAATCCTAATATTTATGCTATTAATGCTAATAATTATGCTATTAATGCTAATAATTATGGTATTAATGCTAATCATTATGGTATTAATGCTAATAAT
This sequence comes from Allobates femoralis, assembly GCA_033576535.1. NCBI lineage: Eukaryota > Metazoa > Chordata > Amphibia > Anura > Aromobatidae > Allobates > Allobates femoralis. The sequence goes on along the minus strand of JARQOC010000002.1, from coordinate 319,410,217 downwards.
TAGGCTATTAATAATAATAATTTGACTATTAATGCCAATAATTATGCTATTAATGCTAATAATTATGGTATTAATGCTAATAATTATCGTATTAATGCTAATAATTATTCCATTAATTGTAATAATTATGCTATTAATGCTAATAATTATGCTATTAATGCTAATAATTATACTATTAATGCTAATATTTATGTTATTAATGATACTATTTCTGTTATTAATGCTAATAATTATGCTATTAATAGTAATAATTATGCTATTAATGCTAATATTTATGCTATTAATGCCATATAATTATGGTATTAATGCAAATAATTATGGTATTAATGCAAATAATTATGGTATTAATGGTAATAATTATGCTATTAATGGTAATAATTATGCTATTAATGCTAATATTTATCCTATTTATGCTACTAATTATGCTATTACTGGTAATATTTATGCTATTAATGCCAATAATTATGCTATTAATGCTAATAATTATAGTATTAATGCTAATATTTATGCTATTAATGGTAATAATTATGCTATTAATGGTAATAATTATGCTATTAATCCTAATATTTATGCTATTTATGCTACTAATTATGCTATTAATGCTAATATTTATGCTATTAATGCTAATAATTATGCTATTAATGGTAATATTTATGCTATTAATGCCAATAATTATGCTATTAATGGTAATAATTATGCGATTAATAGTAATAATTATGCTATTAATGCTAATAATTAGGCTATTAATGCTAATATTTATGCTATTAATGCCAATAATTATGCTATTAATGCTAATAATTATGCTATTAATGCGAATAATTATGCTATTAATGCTAATATTTATGTTATTAATGGTAATAATTATGCTATTTATGCTAATAATTAGGCTATTAATGGTAATAATTATGCTATTAATGGTAATATTTATGCTATTAATGCCAATAATTATGCTATTAATGCTAATAATTATGGTATTAATGCTAATTATTATGCTATTAATGGTAATAATTATGCTATTAATGCTAATAATTATGCTATTAATGGTAATATTTATGCTATTTATGCTAATATTTATGCTATTAATGGTAATAATTATGCTATTTATGCTAATATTTATGATATTTATGCTAATATTTATGCTATTAATGCTAATAATTATGGTATTAATGCTAATAATTATGCTATTAATGCTAATAATTATGTTATTAATGGTAATCATAATGTTATTAATGCTAATAATTATGCTATTAATGCTAATAATTATGCTATTAATGGTAATATTTATGCTATTAATGGTAATATTTATGCTATTAATGCTAATAATTATGCTATTAATGCTTATAATTAGGCTATTAATGCTAATAATTATGCTATTGCTAATATTATTGCTATTGATAATGCTTTTGATGATGGTTTTGATGATGGTTTTGATGATGGTTTTGATGATGGTTTTGGTGATGGTTTTGGTATTTATGGTATTGGTATTATATATGCACATTCGATGTCCTTAAGTATTCAGTCACCTCTTACTATTATTGATATTAATGAGAAACATGTCTATATCTTTGTAATACGTCGTAGGGTACATTATAAGGACATACAAAACATGATATTTAAATATGTTCATTGTCTATCTGGAACTTATTATTTTCCTTAATAATTATTCTATACTTTTCAAGAATTCTTTTCTCCCAAAAAGCTTTTGTAAAAGCTCTTACGTACCTATACCTCTACAAGCATAGTATTACCTTTGTATGTCCTAACATGACTTCAAAGGATACTAGCAAGGATGTTGGCGGGTACAAAGCCGCATGGATGCGTAAGACACGTGCTAAGGAAACTGAAGAAGAGCGACAATGTCGTTTGGATAAGTCTAAAGCTGAGTATAAGCAACGCATTGCAACGGAGTCGCTGGAACAAAAACAACTACGCTTGGGCAAAAAAGCTCAGAAGGAACGTCAACGCCGTCAAAAAAAACAAGTAACACCACCACTACATCACTCTGCTGATCAGACAGTAACCTCATCAGTACAACAGTCTGCTGATCAAACTGCAAGCTCACCTCTACAATACTCTGCTGATCTAAGTCAGTGTGCTGATCAGACAGTAACCTCATCAGTACTACAGTCTGCTGATCCAACTGTAAGCTCACCACTACTACAGTTTGCTCTAGCTCTTTCTAGCAGTTCACCGGATGAAAGTAGCACAATTCCTCAAGTTTCATCACCGCGCAAAGCAACAGAAAAGCGTAAACATTGTGCTCAGGAGACGTCAAGCACAAAACGTTTTCGGGTTGAACAAGAACAAACTCCTTTGGAGGCACAAATTGCTCAGGAGTCTTCACAATTCAAACAGAGCCGCATACGCAAAAGTGCTGGCTCACGTCGTACACACCGCAAAAAGACGTCTTCTACTGTTACACAAGTGGATCCTGACTCTTTTTCTGCTTTATTACTTCAACGTCTCATCTATGTTGGTTTGCAGAAACAACATTCTATTTACCTACCTACACCTCCCTCTTCATATCCACCTGGATTTACAGATAGTGATTTTGGCATTGTGGAACATAGCTGTGGGTCAATGATATTCATATGTAACCATTGTGAAGCTCGACATTTCATGGATGAGATGCCATCGGATAAACAGTATACTCTCTGTTGTCACAAGGGGAAGGTCAAGGTTCCGTTACCTCAGTATCCAGAGATGTTGGAATGTATTCTTAAAGGTCAGAGTCCATACAGTCGGAATATGATGGATAACATCAGAAGTATTAATAGTTCCTTTGGTTTTGCTTCTATGGGTGCAAGTATTGCTCCTCCACCTGGACATGGCCCTTATTGCTTCAGGATTCATGGCCAAATTTATCACCGTACTGGAACACTACATCCTGCTCCAGATCAAGCTCCTGCTTATGCCCAACTCTACATTTTAGATACTGCCACTGCTAATGACCAACGTTTACAGTGTGACGAAAATAAAAAATGTCATCCTAAATTGATGCGGCTCATTGCTAACTTATTAGATCGCATCAATCCTTTTGTTTCCGCATACAAAATGTTACGTTTTGTTGAACAAGAGGAACAGGAGAAGGCAATTGAAAATGGTACTGTCATGCCTAATATCATCATGGCTCTTAAACAGGATCGAGAACAAGACCCAAGACGTTATAATAAACCAATTGTTAATGAAGTTGCTGTGGTCTTTGAAAATGCCGATGGAGAGCCACCCTTCAATAGAGACATTTTAATTCATCTGAAACCTGACCCAAACAATCCTTTAGCCCCAAAAACACAGCAAGTCAGTATTCTCCACAGTAATTTAGATGCTTTACTGTATCCGTTATTTTTTCCGCATGGAGAACAAGGCTGGCATGAGGGACTGAAGCATCAAGGTGAAAATCCACGGAGAATTACACAATTGCAGTATTATTGTTATTTGCTATCTGTACGTCCTGGGTTCAATCCTATTCTAAATGGTGGAAAACTAACGCAACAGTATTTAGTAGATGCGTATATAAAAATTGAGGCTAATCGCTTAAATTTTATACGTCAACATCAAAAAGACTTAAAAGTGGAGGACTATTGTGTACTACAGGAACATCTGGAAAGAAAATCTTTCGAAAAAGGAATTCCCATTGGCAAGACGGTCATTTTACCATCGTCGTTTGAAGGCAGTCCCAGAAACATGCAGCAGAGGTATCAAGATGCCATGGCTATTGTTACAAAATTTGGACGCCCAGATCTTTTCATAACAATGACCTGTAATCCCAAATGGAGCGAGATTATCCACAATTTAGAACCATGGCAGAGGGTGGAACACAGACCGGATTTAGTCGCCCGTGTCTTCAAAATAAAATTAGAAGCCCTATTAAAAGATATAAACAGTGGATTATTTGGCAAGATTTGTGCAATGATTCATGTAATAGAATTCCAAAAGAGGGGACTACCACATGCTCACATTTTGGTTATTCTGGATAGCAATTCCAAATTACGCACTGAGGTTGATGTCGATCGTACTGTTTGGGCAGAAATTCCTGACCCATCCGAGTATCCTGTGCTCCATCAAATTGTGATGCAACATATGATTCATGGACCCTGTGGAGAATTCAACCCCAATTCTCCATGTATGGATATTGGAAAGTGTAAAAAAGGATTCCCAAAAGATTTCCAACCAAAAACTCTAATAGCACACGATGCCTATCCAACTTATCAACGCAATGCAGGACCTTCATTTACACAACATTCTCACATGGTTGATAATTCTTGGGTTGTTCCCTATAACCCTTTTTTACTATTAAAGTATAAGTGTCATATAAATGTGGAAATCTGTGCATCCATTCAAAGTGTCAAGTATCTATTCAAATATGTTTACAAAGGGCATGATAAAGCCAATCTGGAAATTTCTCAAACAAACATACAACATGATGAACCTCACCAATTTATGGATTCAAGATACGTCAGTGCACCGGAGGCAGCTTGGAGAATTTTTGCCTATCCAATGCATAAACAATCACACAGCATTGTTCGCCTTGCCGTACATCTGCCACAGTCACAACCCCTTTATTTTCATGAAGATGCTTCTGTTGAGAACATTGCTGCCATGACGCATAGAAAATCAACTCTTATGGCCTACTTTGAACTGAATGAGAATGACCCACGTGCTCATGAATACTTATACCGCCAAATTCCTGAGCACTATGTCTGGAAAGCTGGTGCATGGGAAATTAGGCAGAAACGTGGAACAACAGTCATTGGAAGAATGTATACGGTCAGTATGAAAGATGAAGAACGCTACTATTTACGGTTGTTGTTACTACATGTAAAAGGAGCAACAAGTTTTGAGCACATTAAGACCGTTAATGAAGTCGAGTACCCAACTTTTAAACAGGCAGCAATAGCCCTTGGATTACTTTTGGATGACAGTGTTTGGCGAAATACCTTACTGGATGGCTGTGTTCTCAACATGCCTGCACAGCTTCGGGATATGTTTGCTTACATATGTATCTTTGGTCCTCCTGCTCATCCATTGGAGTTGTGGCAACAATTTAAAAAAGATTTCATTGAAGACTACTGCCGTGCATATCACCCTAACAATGAGGACTGTGAGCATTGTGAAGGTTATGCAATGGCAGATGTTCAAAATGTGTTAAAATTTCATGGCAAAAGCTTTACGGATTTTAATCTACCACGCCCCAAAAGAAAACAACAACTACAACCACAATACGACAAAGAGGAGGAGTTTAGAAGAGCTCAAGAAATGAAAGAAACTTTAAATCAACAACAACTTTTGGCCTATAATGCCATAAATGAAGCATTACAGGATACAAGTCAGCAAGCTAAGTGTTTTTTCATTGATGGCCCAGGTGGCAGTGGGAAAACATATTTGTATGATTTGTTAATTCGTCAAATAAGAGGAGAAGGAGAAACTGTGTCACCTGCTGCCAGTACTGGGATTGCAGCCAACTTATTGGAAGGAGGAAGAACCATCCATTCACTTTACGGGATACCTATTCCAATCAATGAAACGTCTGTTTCAAGAATCAAAAATGACACTGATGCTGCACACCATTTGAAGAATACTAAACTTTTCATTATTGATGAATCCACTATGCTATCCAAATACGCACTGCATGTCATTGACCAACTATTAAAGGATGTTATGACCAAAGATATCTCGAAGAAAAATAAAACACCCTTTGGAGGGAAAGTCATTGTTCTGGGAGGAGACTTTCGTCAGTGTCTTCCTATTATTCCTCATGGAACACGAACTGATATCGTAGAGAGCTGCATAAAATATTCCAGACAATGGCAGATTTTCACTCAATTGCCACTACTTGACAACATGCGCTCTGTTGATCCAGAATACAGCAATTGGATACTTCAGCTGGGAAATGGACAATTGACCAATTCTTATAACCTTGGAGATGATGTTATAGAAATCCCTGAAGATATGATTTGCACAGGTTCACTAATATTTGATATTTTTGGTGAAAACATTGTAATTGATGTCAATGACAATGAAAGCATTAATACAGCAGCATCACATGCCATTCTTTGCCCCAAAAATGATGATGTGGATCAGGTCAACTCTAAGATCATGGATTGCATTGCTGGAGAGTATACAGAATACATTAGTGATGATTCCATTGATCCGGACGAGACAGCGGACCCAGAGCAATACCCTGTTGAGTTTTTAAATTCACTTACACCCACGGGGATGCCATCTCATCGTCTTAAATTAAAAATTGGCACCATTGTAATGCTTTTGAGGAACTTCAACAGCCGAAAAGGTCTTTGTAATGGGACTCGCTTAATTGTCACCGGTTTTGTTTGCCAACATGATTCGAGCAAGAGTCATTACTGGGTCTGCTGGAGGAAATGTCGTTTTCATTCCAGGATTGATTTGTGCCCATCAGAAACCGGCTTGCCTTTTAAGTTAAGACGTCGCCAATTTCCTCTGAAGCCAGCTTTTGCCATGACAATAAACAAATCCCAAGGACAAACACTTGAGAAAGTAGGGATTTTTTTGCCAGAACCTGTTTTTGGACATGGACAATTGTATGTGGCTTTTTCAAGAGTGAGAAGACGATCCAATGTAAAAGTGAAAGTGGTGGACACTCCAATCCAAGGAAAATTGCTGCCTAACAGTGACAAAGTATTTACCAAAAATATTGTCTACAAGAATATTTTGCACTGAACTCTTCCCTATGACTATTCTTCTGTTTATCTTTTGAAAAAAAAAAAAAAAAAAAAAAAAAAATTTACTGTTTTACATTTTATTCTTTTATATACTGATTTCTACTATATTTTTGTGAACACACATTTAAAAAAATATGAGAGATGTGTATCATCCACATTAAAACAGTGGGTGATAGAAACCACTATTTCAAGCTCCAGTACTCTACGTGCTGAGAGATTTGATACTTATTCTTTAAAGGGAGAGGTTTTTGTGAACAGCTAAGAGACGGGTGGGACGGCTGTTCACACACATCTCATTAGCAAGGTGTGTTCCACATCTTTAGATAGATAGGGACAAACATAAATTATTAATTAGATTCTACCACACCATTTTTCTTAGATTTTTTTCACATTATTGAGGAATATAATAAATGATAATTATTGATCATGAAGGACTCACCAACAACATACTTGCTGTAATTTTCATAATTGCATATATGTAATTTGTACTTAACTTGCGGTTTGTGCAGACAACATAGTTGCAGGAGTGTCATCCACATCAACTGCAGTTACCTGTGGTTAGTTAGTGGATGCATCTTATGCACCTGCTGAAGCTATGTTAACTCCATTTACCATAGGTTAACTACAAGTTTTTTTTTAATTGCATGGATATTGCTGCAAGTCTGTAGCTGGTAACTCCTTCTGTATCAATTTTCAAAATTTTATTATTTACATCACAATCCTCAAAAAATCTAAGAAAAATTCAGGTATAAAAAATATCTAAATTATATCAATTCGGATTTAGTTAGATTAGGACTCACCAGGCGTAAGGGCATCTTGACGCGATTGGTGGGCTGACACAAACTGGCTGATACACCTATTACTGTTATTAATTCATCAATTTTAATGATTGATGCATTAAGAAGTATTGCTACTTTGTGTTCTAAGACCCTTACAACATAATTATTCAATTTTCCTTATATGATATCAACAATACAAATATATGTACTTGCTGTAAAGATGTCATTGGAATAATTGGATTATTATTTAAAAATCTTTAAAAAAACAATACACATATTTTAGACAACCGATGCATTTGCATTAGTCTAACAGCTATAACTATTATAATCAAACTAACGTACGTTCTAGAATCCCGATGCATTTGCATCGGGCTCACAGCTAGTATATATATATACACGCATGTATTACTTGATATTATGAGTAAAGTTATGAAATTATTAAATTATATACATGATCATAATAATGGAAGATTACATTTAAATTCATTAGTATATTGTTCCCCCTAATGCAAGTAAAAGTATTAATATTTATAGGAAGAACGGGAGATTTGTGACGGCATTGATGTAGGACAGCAACTGTGGAGGGGGTTCACCATGGAAAGAGGGTCATTAACATGAGGTCTAACAGTAGTAGATTATTAAGACAGAAAATTTGCACTTCACTAAGGAAGTGGAGAAAATCCAGTGCCACATTTAAGCAGCTTCCTCAAAGTCATAATTGCTTTCCAACAAGCTTTTAATATGACTAAGGGATTTGTGCCAGATCAGAACCCCAAACTACAGACGCTGCATTTCGGGGTCCCTGCCCCTCATCAGTGTAGTGTGTGGGATATTCTGATCTGGCTGTGTGAGTGGGATAAGACAAGTATATCGCTTTCCAACAAGCTTTTAATATGACTAAGGGATTTGTGCCAGATCAGAACCCCAAACTACAGACGCTGCATTTCAGGGTACCTGCCCCTCATCAGTGTAGTGTGTGGGATATTCTGATCAGGCTGTGTGAGTGGGCTAAGAGAAGGTCTGGGAACTTGCTATCAACCTTATGGAGACAGCGAAGTAGGTGAGGAGATTGTAGCCACCTCCCTCCTCTCAAATATATACAAATTTGCACTTCACTAAGGAAGTGGAGAAACTCCAGTGAAACATTTAAGCAGCTTCCTCAAAGTCATAATCGCTTTCCAACAAGCTTTTAATATGACTAAGGGATTTGTGCCAGATCAGAACCCCAAACTACAGATGCTGCGTTTCGGGGTACCTGCCCCTCAATCTCCTCACCTACTTCGCTGTCTCCATAAGGTTGATAGCAAGTTCCCAGACCTTGTCTTAGCCCACTCACACAGCCAGATCAGAATATCCCACACACTACACTGATGAGGGGCAGGTACCCTGAAACGCAGCGTCTGTAGTTTGGGGTTACGATCTGGCACAAATCTCTTAGTTATATTAAAAGCTAGTTGGAAAGCGATTATGACTTTGAGGAAGCCGCTTAAATGTGGCACTGGAGTTTCTCCACTTGCTTAGTGAAGTGCAAATTTGCATATATCTGAGAGGAGGGAAGTGGCTACAATCTCCTCACCTACTTCGCTGTCTCCATAAGGTTGATAGCAAGTTCCCAGATCTAAGACAGGAAAGGGATTAAACAACCTTTTTGATGAAAGGATAAGATAAGACTCTTGGGGATTAATATGTTTGTTAAATTTTCATATGGATATATATATATAAGTATTATTCCCTCTGTTTTAAGTAAAAATAATAATTAGAAGTTTTATAATCAATATATATGATTATATAAAAATGGTGTTATTTGTTATTAATATTATTTTTATATTTTTCTAGAAGTTCAAGTTAAGAATGGTGGAACATGTATCCCTTCCTTATAAAAAAATTAATAATATTTTTCTTTTTACATGGGAAAGGATAAGTATATTTCAACTATTAATATTTAGTTCTTGTGAAATGCATTTAACTAATACTGTGTGATGTGTGCTGTGAAATTAACCTCTTACATGCCATCTACTGTCAATGTGACATTGATGGCTGCTACCTCCGATCAGACGAAGCTCACGCGCACAAGATCATCTTCACAATTCTTTAGGGTAAAATTACAACCTTGTGTCATAAATAGATGACTTATATATGTGTGTGTCTATATACCGGTATATGGTTTGTTAAAATTATATGTTTTAAACTGGGAATTTAAAGTAACAATTTGTTTTATGATACATCAAGAACTAAGGTGATCGCTCTCAGTGAGAGGGGAAAAAAATAGGTTTGTAGTCATGACTTGTGTCGAACTCTTTGTTATATGTAATGTTTAGTGAGAAGTGTCCTTGTTAGGCGGCCGTCACACGCTGAGATATCGTGCAAGATATCGCTTGAACGCGGCAGATTAAACATCGCGAAAGCGATGTCTGTGCGTGTGACGGCGAGATACGACTAGCGATATCTGATCAAATCGCTAAATCGTGATCTGAGGTTCGGTTCTCAGATCTGACGATATCGGGCAATTAAATACGCACAATCGACACGTGTAAATTCACGACATCGTACGAAACGTGTGATTTCAGCGATGGCGAAATCAAACCCGTAGGCGTGCCGGGTATTCACCTGTGTCACGCCTCCTCATTTCTGATTCGTGAACCCTCATGCGTTCCGATTGGCTGGCCCATCGTCTGCTATTATTGGTCAAAGCTCCAGCGTCATGATTGGTTCCCGCTTGACAAGGCGCCATTTGTTGTGGAGCTGTCACTTCAGCACCAAATACACACATTCTTATAGCTGATCATGCATTTGTGCCTTGAAACTACGGCCACAATCCAAACGCTGCTTAACCCGAAACAACCATTTATATTCTTTTTCTGGCCCCAATGCAGTGTGCTCCTACACTCAACGCTATGGCGTTACGCCGTAACCAGTGGTTTAATTACGGCACGCCCCCGGGTTGTTGGCCCGTAGGTCGCGTAGAAGTGTTCCATGGCGTTTTTGGCCCACGCTAGCGCCCGTAGTCACGTAATGACTTAGGTTTCGCTTTCATTCCGCCTGCTAGGTACTAGCTCCGCCCGTGCACATTGCAGCACAGGCATGGCCGCAACAGGGCGCGCTGCCACGTGGGGGATGGCGGAGCTCATGATCCTAATCGATCATTGTGATCGATTGGATTACTGGGGCCGCCATCCCCACAGGCACCCCAGGCTGCGTAACCGCATGACTGTGCGGAAAATCCAGAAGGCCCTGCTCCGCCAGCTGTGTGTGTCCCGCACTCCAAAGTAGATCCAGCACAAAATAGCGGATCTGAAGTTTAAGTGCCCAGGACGCATTCTTGACATACGTGCCAGGATTGCCAGGATGCGCGGTGAGTAACTGTTGGACCACACAACACACATGTACATGTAGCACACTAGACAGCACCGTCAACCAACATATTAACATAGTGTAGTCCCCAACCTGCGTCTGCACATGTGGCTCACAACGCCTTCACAGGTGCATATGTCTCAACAGCGTTATGCAGACCCATATGCAAGCCTGTGCATGCACACGTGTAACATAATCCAGATCAATGCTGCTCATTGTGTCAGCACATGCTTGGGGACACATCAGTGCTCCCATTGGCCGGCATGACTGATCTGTGACAATAGTGATTGGCGTGCAGACCTTTTGGATGTGGTGGAGGTGCTAGTGTAGGGGGCCCTTGGGTCCCGATATGAACAACGACTTTCAACGAACACTGGACACTCGAAGATTTCTCCTTGTGAAGTTGTGTAATTTTTGCCGTTGCATACAGACATTTGAGACGATAGGGCTGACGTGTTGACCACGTCCCGTGGTCTCCCGCAAAATATTGCTGTGTAGTCTTTTAACAATATGGATATATTGCTCCTATGTTAACTCACAGGCCCTGTATTGAGTAGTTGGTGCTTTTGTTGTTCCCTGATGGTGTTGGTTGTGTTTACAGATGTCACTATCACATCTAAGGGGGCTATCTTAATTCAGATATGTGTCCCAAGGAATGTACCTTCCCATGTCTGGCCCTGTGAGTAGGATTAGTTCCTCCTGCACCGGGGTGTCCAAGAGCGTTCAGCGCCTTGACTGTGACTCACAGTCAAGGCGCTGAACGCTCTTGGACACCCCGGTGCAGGAGGAACTAATCCTACTCACAGGGCCAGACATGGGAAGGTACATTCCTTGGGACACATATCTGAATTAAGATAGCCCCCTTAGATCTGATAGTGACATCTGTAAACACAACCAACACCATCAGGGAACAACAAAAGCACCAACTACTCAATACAGGGCCTGTGAGTTAACATAGGAGCAATATATCCATATTGTTAAAAGACTACACAGCGATATTTTGCGGGAGACCACGGGACGTGGTCAATACGTCAGCCCTATCGCATTAAATGACTGATCTGTGTGCATACGTACCCATGGCCCAAGATAACATACTCCCCTACACACTATGAAGGCTAACTCGAATGGTGACCAATGTGAGTGCATGGCGGTCGGCATGCATTGGCAGGCACCGTGTCTCTCATTACCAAGCCTAGGTCTGGCTGCTGCATGCAGAGCCTCGCACATGGCTCAGCAAAACGGTGTTTACACATCTCAAAGTGTGAGTGACCCAAATGTTAAGGGAGCCCCTACACTTTTGCGCTGTGGCCCAAACTCACAATCACAAAACACAAGTTCACATCAATTTCAACGTCGCCGCACCAATTTGGGGAACAAAATTTCTCATCAAAGCTTCACCATTGTGCATCCCAATACAGGCACTGAGGAATCGTCTTCCGAAGAAGAGGGGCAGCATGTGCCGCCTGGTGCAGGGCCACTGGCGACACCGCCACTTCCGGCGGCAGCTGCATCATCCCCCCCAAGTCCGAGTGGGCACAATGATCCCGACTTGCCAGCTGATGCGGTCCAGGAGCACAGCGAAGAGTGGTCCGGCCAGTCGGCACCTGAGCAGTCATCTACCAACTCTTCACAGCCATGGATGGACGAGGATGATGACATGCCCTCACCACCATGTCCACAGGAGGGCGAGGATGCTGGAGAACAGGCTGATGTGGATGATTGGGCCCCCTCCAGCCCAGGGCCCTTCTTGCAACCAGGCCATGTCCTGTGGCCCCAGAGCCCGAGCCCCCCTGTTCAGCCACCTGCGACAGTGTCCAGCTCCCTGCCTAGCCCGGGCTTCGCAATGTCACCAGACACGGCAGATGAGGAGGATAACGGCGGCGGAGCCCTACCCCATGCCATCACCAACAGGGCCTGGTGAGGAGGAGATGGTTGCGGATGAAGAGGTCCCAAACTTGGACAACTATGGAGGTACATTCATATTTGTGTTTACTAGACCATGCATACTGTATTGAGTGTGTGGTTTATGGGGCACATCACACACACAGATAAAGTTGCACATAATCTTTGGGAAAGTGTGTTTTAAGTTCGATTATGGCTACCTTCCTCATTTTTGAACCTTTTATTAAATTGAGGAATGTGCCCATTATTTGGCTGAAAATACACATGCTTTATAAACAAGAGATGATATATCTGTATGTGTAATGTTGCTCTATCTGCCCTCCTGGTAGTCCCACAATGTCCATTAATTGGTACACTTAATGTTTGGTGCAGATGGCGAACGTGCTGGAGCTGCGGGCTGGAGCCTGAGTGCATCCACATCCAACATGGAAAGATCACAGGATGGCGAACAACAGGGTAAGGAGCCTCTTTGGAGCAAATAGTTAGAAATATCCACACAAACTGTTGTTGGCTAACTGTGGTCATCTTCCCAATACAGGTGTACCCACTTTGGAGGACATCATCCATGCGCACTTACAGTGTGCCATCCAGCTCCAGTCAGCTATCCACACACATATTCGACACATCATACGATTGAGGGACATGCTGGCTGCCCTACAGCAAGGGCATGGTGCCCTACCTTAACCTGGTGACAAAGAGACACTGGCCGGGTAATTTTGGACCTGAAAGACTGCTGTCCATGTTGGACGCATTCTTCCTTGTTATGCCATGTTGGCATTTTTTGTTTGTTTTGTTTAAGCCCCCGTTGGGCTTTTTTCTTATAGTGTCCAACATTTGGACCGTATGAAGCATGTTGGCCCTACCACGTTGGGCTTTTTTCTTATAGTGTCCAACATTTGGACCGTATGAAGCATGTTGGCCCTACCACGTTGGGCTTTTTTCTTATAGTGTCCAACATTTGGACCGTATGAAGCATGTTGGCCCTACCACGTTGGGCTTTTTTCTTATAGTGTCCAACATTTGGACCGTATGAAGCATGTTGGCCCTACCACGTTGGGCTTTTTTCTTATAGTGTCCAACATTTGGACCATCACAAGTCAATACAGCTTTTTCATACCCTAACACAGCAATGTGTTCCTGGTGTGCATGGTATGACAGTTATTGACCTCTAATAAAAATGTTTACATAAAATTTTGAGCCCATTATCTCTATGTATGCAGACATGTATGTGGAACATTTGGGTGTGTATCTGGGTCACGTTAACACCATCAAGGACAACTCAATGGCCAAACGGGTTTAGGGAGAGTAAGGTTTCCATAACACCTTTTGGTACACAAGGGCCCCAATGTCAGCATGACGTGTGTCGAGCAACCAGCAAACCTATATTAATGAAAGTGATATGAAAAGTGCCGCAATGCTGTTACACCAGCAAACATAAATGTGGCTTACCACTTACACATCTGCAAGCTTTGGTAGCCTGCCACCATTAATATTAGCCCATGTTGCAGAACACAGACAATGATGGTACGGACACCACTGCAGCCTGGGGGGTACAGCAAAAAGTCGTGCACCGGCAGGCTGCCTAAAGTAATGTTTCCTTACAATTTCCCTGTACATATGTTTATGTTGATGGATCTAGCATGTGGCCTACTGTAGCTGGTCAGCTGGTAAAATTGTCATGGTCTAAATCAAATCAACATGCTTAAATGAGGGACAACATATTTCACGTGTTGAAACAGAAATTTAATGCAATTTAGTGACAAATATGTAGGCCTGGGCCACACCATCACACAAAATAAATAACAATCCAATATGGGCAACAAAAATAAAACTGCTATTGTCGCAGGTAGGGGACACACAAAACAAAGATAAAGAGTATGGAGGGGCAATTAGCGGGGCCAATGGCGGTAACTTTACCTAAAATACAAGGCTCCAGCTTTGTACCAAGTCAAAAAAAAACTAAATATTATGGAACCGGGGCCCAAAATAAGAATCCCCCTCTGGGCCAAAGGGGTTGTCCGGCCGCTGCAGCTGGTGTGGCAAAGACACTAGCCGAGGCTGTGCATGGGCATGGCCAGGTGCTGGTGCTTGCTGCACATGGGTGGGAAGGCCCATGTACTGCCAGGCAGGGGGGGTTGGTGATGGCTGGGGAAGGGGATCAGGTAAGGAGGAACGGTTAGTCAGGAGGCCCAGACGGGCCTGGTCCATGGCCTGCAGCATTATGCGCTCACAATGCTCCCTTTGCTCCTGGGTAAACGTGGGGAGACGCTGCGCCACCACAGAAGCAAAGGGGCATTGTGGCTCCCGCACCTGCTGGGTCAGAACTTGCTGTGCCAGGGACACCAGGTCCGGCGCAGAGCTTGGGGCTGCCTGGCGTGTCCGTGCCCTGTCACGTGTCAAAGGCAGATGTGGCCGGCTGGTCGCTTCCACACTCCCCTCCTGGGTTGGTGATGTGTCCTCGCTCGGCAACTCAGAGACCGACCCCGAAGAGGGACCTTCAAGCGGATCCTGAAACCAAAAAATGAACACCACATGAGAACACATGCCATTTGAGTTTTGATGGTCATTTTGTCGACAATGAGCAAGTTAACAGTATGTTAAAAAACCATATTGTGGCTGATGTCCTAGGAAACTCAATAACAGGGCCTTCCAGCTTCGTCCAATAACACAACACTCACTACTTGTCTGCAAATCGATTGCTTGCTTAGGCTGTGGTCACAGTAGCCATGCTTTGGTTTTTTGTGATTTGTAAAAAATCATGCTTTTTTTCATGTCAGCATGAGTTTTGTAAGGTGTGTGATGACTCGCTGCGTTTTTTGGTGCGTTTATGAATCTGCACCTAAAAATAGTGTTTGCAGGATTTTTAGGAGCGTTTTTAAAAACGCATTGGTTTTTATAACATGGGTTCCTATGTGAAACGCATGCAAAAACGCATGTACAATTAGTACCTTTTAGTGCCATTCAAAAAACGCATGCGTATTTGGATAAGCTCCAAAAACGCATGGGACAGTCACACTTGCTTTTAGGCTATTAGGGCATGCGTTTTTTAACATGGGGGCCTATGGGTGCGTTTTTAACATGCATTTTTGAAAACGCAGGTCTCAAAAAATGCATGTCAAAAATGGTACTGTGACCACAGCCTTAAATTGGAGTGGTTTTGAAACAACGTAATAAAGATATGAGGCCCATGGGGTCTATGTTTACCTTCTCGACATTGTTAACTTGGCATAGATGTTGCCAAACAATGTTTAATGTGTGATAACTTTGCAAGATTGGGCCAGGTGATCAACTTACATTAGCCCCCTCCACGTCACCCACAACATTGGGCTCTTGTGGTTCTGCAAAGTCCTCACTCTCCAGTGGTCGGCGTGGCTCCTGCTGCTCGGTGGTGAACAGGAGCAGATCGTAATACCATAAGGTGGGGCGATAGACCGGCCCCGCTGCCATGCCTGACCGCCGTGCCTGGATGACTTTTTTGTGTTCCCTGCCAAACACGGTGCGGAGGTACTGAATCTTATTCTTTATGGCCTCACGGTCGAGGTCCATGTCTGGACAATATTCGCGGGCAACCTCCAGGAGCCTGTCATACGCAGCATTCCGGAGGGCCCTTTTGTTGTAGCCCGCATCCCTAGTTAGCCACAGGCATGGGTTGTCCTTATAGGCAGCAATGAGGGCACTAATGTAGTCCCGATTAGTCCGGGGCATCTATGAATCAAAAACAATAAAAAAAAAAACAGACATCAGTGTGGCAAATGTTCCAAGACATGTGTAAAATGTCAGCCACAGGACTAAAAGTCACCAGCCATGACCAATTTGTAATGCCCCCGCTCAATAACACAACAACACACTTGCTAAAACCAAGATTGATGGTCAAGTCAATGGGATGTGTGCTGTTGTGACATTGACAGTCCGAAATTTGTGCCTGAAGTACAATAGAATGACTTGAAGTTTAGATGGGTCAGTGTCGTCATATGATGTCAACATACCTTGAGTAAATCCAAAACAGTGTGGAAAATGGAGACAGATCTGGGAAGGCCAAAGATATGATGGCGTGCTGTCTGGTGTGGCTGCCACTTGTGTCAAGAGACACACAAAACAGCAGGTACAACACACATGTTCACAGTCCACTATTTATCCTAATTGATCACACAGCTGTTGGTAATGACAGGTGCGATATGCATAGACATCGCTATTACCACGCCCGGGACAGGACGTATACACTGCGTTGGGGGTGTACGTGCGGTTTGTGACACGCCTGCCGTAGAACATAGCCCCGGCGTTGTGTGTGGGTCATTGTTTCACCACGCCTGTTTGGAGGGCGTAACATCGTGCTGGTGTGTGTTTTCTCGTTAACGAGACACACCTGGGTAAGGTGACGTCTCGCCTTGACATTGGCTCGCCTGTGTATATAGAGCGTTTCCTGGAGATGCACAATGTCTTTGCTGCAAAGTTCCTGCAGGTATGTACGTGTGGAGTCAGCATGTGATACATTGTGAAGGTGTATAGCTATAGCGTTGTCAAAATACATATGGTTGGGTTGGTTTTCTTGAAACACCTCTGTGGTTTCCATGTTTTTTGTTTCTTTTGTTTTTTGGGTTTAGATTGTTGGTAATTTTGCTACATTAAAGGACTGAAGCATTGTCTTGCTGATTTTGAGTCATCGGGACATATTTCGTTACTTGGGTAACTTGATATTAGAGTGACACCCATCGCTGCAAACACTGCATGTGAGTACTAATTATTGTGTGTATGTAGTTTTACTTTTGCCATACATATGGTCCGCTGTGTCTCGGATGTTCCTGTTGTTAGCGTTGGTCCTGATATATGAAGTCTGATGTGGGTTGGGATCTCAGGGTCTGTTGGGTTTGGTGGGTCTTTTATTTTTGTTGGGCCAAGGCATTTAGGCGTGTCAAAACATGTGCCCTTCCAGAACACCTTCATTCATACTGTAGGTGTTATCTGCTTTTCATGCCTTTTTTTAAACATGTGTAGTGCAGTGGTCCATATTTTGCCAATGTCATGCTCCTTTTAGTCATTTAATTTATGATGATCACATTGTGGGGAAAGCACCTTTCTGCGTAGCCAGCATAGTAAACATATGTTTGCCTCTTAAACAGCATGAATCCAGATCAACGTGCCGTTTTGGGGGCTGGTTTGCTGGTGCAGGCCGCACGTGTGGAGGATGAGAGGGTGGAGAGAGGCAGGAGGAGACCCCGACGCATCTGGGCCAGGGAGTGGCTGCAGCAGCGCGATCAGCATTCCCACATTCGCCTTCTGCACCAACTTCGGGACGACTTCCCACGGGACTTCCAAAATTTCCTCCGCATGACAGATGAGACATTTCAGATCTTGTTGGCAGCAGTGTGCCCGCTCATCAGACGGCAGGATACAGTAATGCGTCCAGCAGTGCCTGCGGAGGAGAGGTTGGCTGCCACACTGCGTTTTCTGGCAACAGGTCGCACTATGCAGGACTTGGTCTACTCGTCGGCAATATCACGGCCCCTCCTTAGCCAACTCATTCCAGAGACCTGTGAGGCGATACTGCGGGCTCTGGCTCCCACGTACATGCGATTGCCGCAGAGCCCCGAGGAATGGCTGGCCACTGCCGATGAATTCAGCCAGAAATGGCAATTTCCCAACTGTGGAGGTGCGATTGATGGGAAGCATGTGCGGATCACACAACCCCACCACAGTGGTTCTTTTTTTTACAATTATAAATCTTATTTTAGTATAGTATTGATGGCAGTGGTTAACGCCAATTATGAGTTTATGTCAGTGTCCGTGGGCACAAATGGGAGGGTTTCAGATGGCGGGGTTTTTGACCAATCGTCTTTTGGCCAAAAACTGAAGAATGGACGTCTTAATTTACCACCGACCACTCGCACCTGTGGAAACATGAACTTTGTTTTCGTTGCAGATGAGGCGTTTCCGCTCCTTCCTAATTTAATGAAGCCATACCCCCAGAGACAACTAAATGCGCCCAAACGCATATACAATTATCGGCTTTCACGTGCACGACGAGTAGTGGAGAATGCCTTTGGCATCATGGCGAGCCGTTTCCGCATATTTCACACGGCCATTAATATGCGTCTAGAATCCATCGACCTGGTAGTTATGGCCTGTTGTGTCCTCCACAATTTTCTAAGACGCCGGGATCGCCAGGCCTACACTCCGCCTAACTTTGAGGACCGCATAGACTCCACCAATGGGGAGGTGGTGTTGGGGGGCTGGCGTGCTGATGCCCCACAGATGGCAGGACTCGAGCCATTAGGTGGTGGGAGCAGCCGGCAGGAGGCACAGGATATGAGGGACCGGTACTGCCAGTACTTTAATGGTACAGGGGCGGTGAGCTGGCAGCAGAACCTCCCCTAATTATTCTGGTGCCATGGGGAATTGCCCATTGCACTGTTTGACTGTGTCCTGCAGCTCCGGCTTGGAGGCAGGACATGTGTTCCTTTTTAGTTTTGAGGAAGAATGTTTTTTTTGTTTTGTTTTTTAAACATAACCCAGATTTAGGGATATTTCTGTTTATGTTTTTTAGAGGGCCAGGCCTTGCCCATTGGAGGGGAGATGTGTGTTACCGACAAACCTCTTGTCTGTGACATGAGCCAGGGATTTTGGTTCATGGTGCTTGTTGGCACTATTTTGTTATTTTTTGTTCAAGGGCCCGGCTTATGGGTCCTGTGAGAGACGGGCGGGACCAGGACCCACATACCTCCCCAAAGGCCCTTGTGACAGTGGTCACATTTTTTGGTTCACACACCTAGGGACAGAGTTAGGACTGTCTCGACCAGGGCCTACCGTGAAGTTGGTGAGGCAGCTTAATGTGCGTTTTTATGCGAAAACGCATTAACCAAAAGGCCCTGATTTGTGTCACACCACTTGTTTATTTGGTACATTGTTTGTGTCCGACACCGGATTACATACAAACACGCATATGTTGGGCCACATAGATGGTGTTTACGCCACTAGTGTTGCAAGGCACAGTCGAGAGGTACACCTACATTAGGCCACCAGGAACAATGAATGTTCTGAGACGCTTTGTCTCCTTTGGGTTGTCATACATTTTAACCCCAATTCCCCTTGATTAACACATGCGCTCTCTCACACACTGAAGCAAACATCATCCAGAGCACACCGCAAACACACATGCGTTTCACACGCGTTTGGAAATATCCACTCATGTCAACACACACAGCTCGCTGTAGGCAGTTTAATTAAACGCATCTGTACACCTTAAAATTTGACAACGCATAAGCGAGCTAATTTTGCACAACGCAACACGGGGGGGATTGCGTTCGGTACGTTTTCGCCATTGCAATTTATGTAGTACAGCACACAGATACATTGTGATCAACTCTCACAGGACATTCTTGGGATGAGGCCGCCATGTTTCAAAGGACATCTGACCCAATGAGGACGCAGAATTGGGCACCAATGGTGTAGTGAGGGGCGTAGCTTGGAGACCATGTATCACGCCTATGGGCTCCAATAACGCCCACATTTGCTCCCACATCGTTTAGGAGAGTTCTGTGTGACTCTTTGATGAACGATGTCCACTGCTGATAACTGCATCTCTCAGACGATCGCTGGATCGGTGGATCGAGGAATCGTCTGAGCGATGTCTGTGGGTGGGTGTAGCGTCGTGATGAGCGATTTTGCGCGTCGTTCGGACGATATGCAAATTTAACATCGTCTACGATATCTTGCACGATATCTCAGCGTGTGACGGCCGCCTTAGGAACACAAGACTATATATGAGAGGAACCGTTGTCACAGCTAGAATGTGTGTGAATGACATAAGTGATTGATGAGCGCAGATGAAGCAGTGAACTGAGTGCATGTGGAAATGACATCAATCAGGAGAAAGAACTGAAAAGCGGCCTTTTCATATTTGAAATAATTAAGTAAACACATCAAGATAATTCATTCAAATTATTAGAATAATTATTTGATATTTCTTGTGGTGGGTTTACACACACCAACTTATCTGTCCAACTTCTGACCAACTTACTGGTTGCAGTGAAATCATGGACACATTGTTCCATTTGTACACAGTCACAAAATGGAGCAATGTGTCCATGACTTCACTGCAACCAGTAAGTTGGTCAGAAGTTGGACAGATAGGTTGGTGTGTGTAAAGTGGCCTTTAGATTTATAAGACTTTATGTGCGGTCATTGTGGGGGGGGCTGTTTGAACATTGTGGTGGGGGGCTGTTTGGACATTGTGGGGGGGTGGGCTGTGCGGACATTGTGGGGGGGGCTGTGCGGACATTGTGGGGGTGGGCTGTGCGGACATTGTGGGGGTGGGCTGTGCGGACATTGTGGGGGTGGGCTGTGCGGACATTGTGGGGGGGGCTGTTTGGAAATTGGGGGTGGGCTGTGCGGACATTGTGGGGGGGGCTGTTTGGAAATTGTGGTGGGGGGCTGTTTGGAAATTGTGGGGGGGCTGTTTGGACATTGTGGGGGGGGCTGTGTGGACACTGTGGGGGGGGGCTGTGCGGACATTGGGGGGAGTTGTTTGGACATGGTGGGGGGACTGTGTGGACATTGTGGGGGGGGGGCTGTGTGGACATTGTGGGGGGGGGCTGTGTGGACATTGTGGGGGGGCTGTGTGGACATTGTGGGGGGTAGGGCTGTGTGGACATTGTGGGGGGGGGCTGTGTGGACATTGTGGGGGGGCTGTTTGGACATTGTGGTGGGGGGCTGTTTGGACATTGTGGGGGGTGGCGACAGGGGGGGGGCTGTGCGGACATTGTGGGGGGGGGGCTGTGTGACATTGTGGGGGGGGTGTTCGTGACATTGTGGGGGGGGGTTGTGCGGGCATTGTGGGGGGGGCTGTGTGAACATGGTGGGGGGGGGCTGTGTTGACATTGTGGGGAGGGGGACTGTGTGTACATTGTGGGGGGGGGCTGTGCGGACATTGTGGGTTTGGGGGGGCTGTGCGGACATATTGTGGGGGTTTGGGGGGGGAGCGGGGCTGGGGGGCGGTGCTAGGCTGTGGATGGATGGGGGCTGGCGGCGGAGGTGTGCGAGCAGTGAGGGGGGGTCTGTGCGGTGTTGGGAGTGTGCGGTGCTGGGGGGCGAGGCGGGGCTGGGGAGCGGTGCTGGGCTGTTGATCGGAGCTGGGGGGGAGGCACAGGGGGCAGCTCGATAGTCGTCGGTGGGCTGTGGGTAGCGGGGAGTGGAGGCGGCTGGTCCGCCTCCGCTCCATGGTCCCGGGGCAAGATGTGGGTAGCGGGGAACGGAGGCAGCGCGGGCGTCGGCTCGCAATGCCCGCGTAGGGCGGCGGCTCGCAATGCCCACTACGCGGGCAATGCTTCGCCATGTGCCTGAGACTCGCAATGGGCGCTGCCACATGACCACGCCGGAAGTAGCGCCGAGAGGGGCGGATTTGCGATTTGCGATTATATAATAGATAATAATATCTTATATATATTTAGTAAAAAGGTATTAGAGACATAATTAAATAATTTTGGTAATTCAATATTGGGACAGATATATGATCGCACAAAGTATGAGAACATTAAGGGTATACATTATCAATATTATAAATCTGTCAATCATGCAAAGGCCTTATTTTATTTTATGTTCATTTTTTTACTTTTATTCTTTTTATTATCAATTTTATTTTATTGCAATTTTGATTTTTTCATTTTATTATTATTTTTAATTGTTGGTTTTATTTTTCATTTTATTAATTTTTGAATATGCCTATTTTTAATATGAATATTTTTATAATTTTACATTTTGACTTATTTTCATTTTTATTTTGAAAGTTTCCATTTTTGTCATTATAAATATTTTTACCATGAATTTTAAATGAGATCTTTATTAATTCTTGATTTTAAATCAAAATTATATTTTAACATCTCAAGGAAACACATGGACATCTTAAGATAGTAATGTCTATGATAGAAATATTGTGTTATTTGAGATGAGAAGGTTATTCATACATACAAAAAGGAAGGAGAAGTTTAAATTTATTAAGGAAAATTCTTTCATTTATCGGTTATCCAATCACTTATTTTAATTTATGGTTATACATTATTGGTGTTATCAGATTTAACACACACACACACATATATATATATATATATATATATATATATATATAGGTTCAAAAGAATAAATACATATGTGTATAGCTAAGCGGCCATTGCGAGCCGTTGCAAGGGCGCCGTGGCCGAAAATAGAACCAAGGGCCCGGCCATGCACAGCTCTAAAGACCGCTATGTATCTCAAAGGGAAGTGAGGCGCTATGCTCATTGGTCGGCGCCAGCACACAGCGACCAATGAGCATAGCGCCTCACTTACAGCGGTAAATTTGAAACTCAAAGTCCTCCATTATATCTCAATGGGAAGTGAGGCGCTATGCTCATTGGTCGCTGTGTGCTGGCACCGACCAATGAGAATAGTGCCTCACTTACAGCGGTAAATTTGAAACTCAAAGTCCTCCATGTATCTCAATAGGAAGTGAGGTGCTATTCTCATTGGTCGCTGTGTGCTGGCGCCGACCAATGAGAATAGCGCCTCACTTACAGCGGTAAATGTGAAACTCAAAGTCCTCCATGTATCTCAATAGGAAGTGAGGCGCTATTCTCATTGGTCGCTGTGTGCTGGCGCCGACCAATGAGAATAGCGCCTCACTTACAGCGGTAAATTTGAAACTCAAAGTCCTCCATGTATCTCAATGGGAAGTGAGGCGCTATTCTCATTGGTCGGTGCCAGCACATAGCGACCAATGAGAATAGCACCTCACTTCCTATTGAGATACATGGAGGACTTTGAGTTTCAAATTTACCGCTGTAAGTGAGGCACTATTCTCATTGGTCGGTGCCAGCACACAGCGACCAATGAGCATAGCGCCTCACTTCCCATTGAGATATAATGGAGGACTTTGAGTTTCAAATTTACCGCTGAAAGTGAGGCGCTATTCTCATTGGTCGGCGCCAGCACACAGCGACAGATGAGAATAGCGCCTCACTTCCCATTGAGATACATGGAGGACTTTGAGTTTCAAATTTACCGCTGTAAGTGAGGCGCTATTCTCATTGGTCGGCGCAAGCACACAGCGACCAATGAGCTTCGCGCCTCACTTCCTATGGAGATACATGGAGGATTTTTGTTTCAAATTTACCGCTGGAAGTGAGGCGCTATTCTCATTGGTCAGCGCCAGCACACAGCGACCAATGAGAATAGCGCCTCACTTCCCATTGAGATACATGGAGGACTTTGCGTTTTACATTTACCGCTGTAAGTGAGGCGCTAGTCTCAATGGTCGGCGCCAGCACACAGCGACCAATGAGAATAGCGCCTCACTTCCCATTGAGATAGATGGAGGACTTTGAGTTTCAAATTTAGCGCTGTAAGTGAGGCGCGAAGCTCATTGGTCGCTGTGTGCTGGCGCCGACCAATAAGAATAGCGACTCACTTACAGCGGTAAATTGAAACTCAAAGTCCTCCATGTATCTCAATGGGAAGTGAGGCGCGAAGCTCATTGGTCGCTGTGTGCTGGCGCCGACCAATGAGAATAGCGCCTCACTTCCCATTGAGATACATGGAGGACTTTGAGTTTCAAATTTACCGCTGTAAGTGAGGCGCTATTCTCATTGGTCGGCGCCAGCACACAGCGACCAATGAGAATAGCGCCTCACTTCCCATTAAGATACATGGAGGACTTTGAGTTTCACATTTACCGCTGTAAGTGAGTCGCTATGCTCATTGGTCGGCGCCAGCACACAGCGACCAATGAGCTTCGCTCCTCACTTACAGCGGTAAATTTGAAACTCTAAGTCCTCCATTTGAAATACATTGAGTACAGTGTATTAGAATTATGGCGCCATACAGCGCGCCGCTATTCTGATTGGCCGGCGCGCTGAACGCGGCGACCAATCAGAATAGCGGCGCGCTGTATGGCGCCATAGTTCAAATAGACTGTACTCAGTGTATTTCAAATATGGCGGCATAGCGCGCGCCGCTATTCTGATTGGTCGGCGTCTTCAGCGCGCCGACCAATCAGAATAGCGGCGGGCGCTATGCCGCCATATTTGAAATACACTGACTACAGTGTATTTGAAGTATGGCGCCATAGAGTACAGTGTATTAGAATTATGGCGCCACACAGCGCGCCGCTATTCTGATTGGTCGCCGCGCTCAAGGCAGCGACCAATCAGAATAGCGGCGGCCGCTATGCCGGCATATTTGAAATACACCGAGTACAGTCTATTTGAAGTATGGCGCCATACAGCGCCCCGCTATTCTGATTGGTCGGTACGCTGAAAGCGGCGACCATTCAGAATCACGGCGCCCTGTATGGCGCCATACTTCAAATACACAGTACTCAGTGTATTTCAGATATGGCCGCATAGCGCGCGGCGCTATTCTGATTAATCGGCGCCTTCAGCGCGCCGACCAATCAGAATAGCGGCGGGCGCTATGCCGCCATATTTGAAATACACTGACTACAGTGTATTTGAAGCATGCCGTCATACAGCGCGTCTGTATTCTGATTGGTTGGCGCGCTGAACGCGGCGACCAATCAGAAGAGGGCCGCGCTCTATGGCGCCATACTTCAAATACACTGTAGTCAGTGTATTTCAAATATGGCGGCATTGCGGCCGCCGCTATTGTGATTGGTCGGCGCCTTCGCGGCGCCGCATTTTACACCGCAAAATTTGAATTTTTCCCTCACACATCATTCCTGCTTTGCTCATCCTTTGTGAGGGACATCGGAAAGCAAGGTCCGGATCGTTTTCAGTACAATATAACCTAATATATCTTTTTTGTTATTAAAATGTAACTTCTCAGTTTAGATTAATAAGGCCAGTTAACTCATTAACCCCTTCTATAACAAATTTCTATTCATAACAATTGGACAGTCTTTCATTGTATTAACACTATGATATTAACCCCTTCTATTTCATTTTCCATTACATTCATATCTAACAATGGCTAGTACTAATGGCATTTGGACATTAACCCCTTATATGCCTTTTTGTACTATTTTTCTCTTTCACACTGTGTAGTAAGAATGGCAGTGGTACATTAACCCCTTACATACCATTTTCCATATTATTCCAACTTTGGAGTGTGTTGTAGTACTCCCAATAGTAATTTAACCCCTTACATACCATTTTCCATCTAACTCCTACTTAGGAGTGTGTAGTAGTATTGCCAGGGGTACATTAACACCTTCTATCCAATCTACTATATAATTGTCGTAGCGACTTCCCTCGCACACGCTGCCACTACCGTGGCTTTGTTCGTGGGCGCGCAGCGCCCACGCGACTCACTCGCAATGCCCGCGAAGCGGGCACACGAGTCGTTACAGCAGCCCGAGCAATGCCCGCGAAGCGCCCATTGCTCGGCCCTTCGCAATGACCATGCAGCGCCCATTGCGCCCACGAGCATTGCCCGCGGAGCGGCCATTGCTCGGCCCTGAACCCCACCAGAAGCCCCACGTACACCCCGCCGAGCTATGCCCGCGAAGCAGCCATTGCTCGGACCTGCACCCTGCAGCACGACCAATGCCCGCGCAGTTCCCATTGCTCGCCCCTCAACCCTGCCAGGAGCCCCAAGGTAGCTGCCCGAACACCGAAGGTCTTCCCCCAGCTACAGACATCGGCACAGACCAAGCGCCGGTCCCACTTACCAAGCAGTGCCGATGTCCGGACCCACCAATACATAGCTGACCAAAGATCTTCGCTCTTCCCCCAGTTACAGACTTCGCCGCTCCAACCGCCCACACACTTCAGCGCTCCAAGCGCCGAACGCGGTGGCCGGACACACGCCCAGATACCTGGCCATGGAGCTCAGCGGTCTCCCCGCTGAGCTCCATGCTGTACCCAGTCGGCGCTCAGCTCCAGAGCACCATACCGCTATGGGCACTCTCATTGGTCACCGCCAGCTGCGCCGACCAATGAGATAACAGCGGGCCGGAGCTACACACTTCACTACTCCGACCGACGAGAGCCCAGCGCCGTGGGCGAAAACAGAACCACGTACCTCGGCATAGAACTCTGCCGTCTCCCCGCTGAGCTCCATAGCGCTTTCCCCACTCTCTTTGGTCGCCGCCAGACCGCCGACCAATCAGAGTCACGGCGCTATCTTTTTGAAATTATGGCCGCCCAATCAAAAGACCAGGGTGGCGCATCCTACCCTGAACTTAAAATATCCTTTTTCAATATGCCGCCGAGTTGCACGGCCGGATGTGAGGCCCAAAGCTCATTGGTCGCGCCGTGACCAATAAGCACAGCGCCTCACATCCAGCGCCACTTTTGAAATACAATGTCCTGCATGTTTTCTACTATGTCAAATGCTGGCTGGAGAGAAGCGCCGCTGATGCACGCTATGGTAGCCGCACACAGCCACGTTCCTCTCCGCTCTGTTAACCGCAGCCAGCGACGCTGTTCTCCGCTCCGGAGCAGAGACTGAGCACCGCTGATCTACGCTCCGGAGCCCCCAACGAGCACAATTGATTTCCGCTATGGTGAGCTGAGTCAACACCGCTCATCTCCGATACGCTGGCCCCACCGAGTGCTGCTAATCTCCGCTACGCTGCCGCAACCCTGCGCCGATGATCTCCGCTACGCTCACTCCTCCCCTCCTCTAAAGACGACCCCAATCTGAATACAGGCGCCATTTTTTACACACTATGAAGTCTAACTCTAACACATTCAACATGCTGCTGTTCCTGTGCGTCGAGTTGCTTCTCTAATTGGTCGCTGCAAAATGCCAGCGGCCAATCTGAAGATCTCCTTGCGTCTGCCACCATTTTATGAATTCAAATTTCGCCCCCGCCATTTTACACCGCAAATTTTGAAAATTTCCCTCACACATCATTCCTGCTTTCCTTATCCTTTGTGAGGGACATCGGGAAGCAAGGTCCGGATCGTTTTCAGTACAATATAACCTAAGGTCTCTTTTTTGGAATTAAAATTTAACTTCAGAGTTTAGATTAATAAGGCCAGTTAACTCATTAACCCCTTCTATAACATATTTCAAATCATAACGATTGGACAGTCTTTCATTCTATTAACACTATGACATTAACCCCTTCTATTTCATTTTCCATTACATTCATATGTAACAATGGGTAGTACTAATGGCATTTGGACATTAACCCCTTATATGCCTTTTTTTTACTATTTTTCTCTTTCATACTGTGTAGTAAGAATAACAGTGCTACATTAACCCCTTACATACCATTTGCCATATAATTCCAACTTTGGAGTGTGTTGTAGTAATCCCAATGGTAATTTAACCCCTTACATACTATTTTCCATCTAACTCCTACTTAGGAGTGTGTAGTAGTATTGCCAGGGGTACATTAACACCTTCTATCCAATTAGGGATACACTGCCAAATTATTACTGTGTAGTCCTAATGTCTTTAACACATTAACCCCTTTAACACCTCTTTGCATGTCAGTCTAACTTCCCAGTGCGTTATAGTTGTGGCACAGGGACATTAAGTCATTCTATACCTGTTATATATTGCTACAGTGACATTTTTGCCTATATATGCTACTTAGATCCATATCTCTTGCCTTCAAGTCTCATTTTATGTCATTGGAACACACACTCATTTCTATTTACACCTACTTACACTACCTATACGTAACTGCTTCATTGTCAATACCAATAAGTGTGTTCTTTGATTTTACTCTTTCGCCAACAATCACACTATTACTTTATTGCTATTGCCTATCTATACACACTCACTATTGATTGCTTCCTTAACTAACTTACTGTAGCTCATATTGCATCTTTTGCACTGCCTAATGACCAACATGAGCTCACAGGCGCAAAACAAGGTTTATTTGGCCAAGGATGCTGCACGTATGCGCAAGAAGCGTGCTGAGGAGAGCGCCGAAGATAGGCGCCTTCGGTTGGATCATGCAAAGGCTGCTTTTAAAAGTCGCATTTCAAAAGAGTCTTCGCAAGAAAGAACCAACCGATTGGCCAAAAAAGCGATGGCTGCGCGTGAAAAACGCAAACAACAAAACGTCATGCCCTTAGGAGACTGCCTACTGCCCAACATGAGCTCACAGGCACCAAACAAGGCTGATGTGGCCAAGGATGCTGCACGTATGCGCAAGAAGCGTGCTGAGAAGAGCAACGAAGATAGGCGCCTTCGGTTGGATCATGCAAAGGCTGCTTTTAAAAGACGCATTTCAAAAGAGTCTTCGGAAAAAAGAAGCAACCGATTGGGCAAAAAAGCGATGGCTGCGCGTGAAAGACGCAAACAACAAAAGGTCATGCCCTTAGGAGAACCGTCTGCCCATCATACTGCTTCCATCTCTTCTTCTACTCAATTAACCCCTACTGAACAGCCTTTACCACCTCGCAAGGCCACATGTAAGCGCAAACACTGTGCTGAAGACACACCATACACCAAACGCTGTGATATTATGAAGCGTAAAACTGCTTTACAGACACGTAGACGCAATGAGTCTCCGAAGTCTAAACAAGTCTGCTTGACCCATCTTGCTAAATATCGTCATCAACTACGCAAACAGACAGCTTCCACTTCAACATTTCAAGAGCCGGCGTTGACTCTACCTTCCACTTCTTCATTTATGGAAAGTGTCGACAGTTCGTCCATTCAACGCCTGATCTATGTAGGCTTACAGAAAAAACGTCAGGATTTGTTACCTTCAACTCTTCTTTTAAATCCTATGGGCTTTACGGATGATGATACTGCTATTTTAGAACATAGCTGTGGTCCCATGAAGTTCATATGTGAACATTGTCAAGCTCTACATTTTTCGGCCGAACACCCAGCTGATCAACATTTCACTCTCTGTTGTCACAAGGGAAAAGTCAAGGTACCCTTACCTCAATACCCTGAGGTCTTCCAACGTTTTCTCAAAGGACAGAGTGAATATAGCAAAAATCTCATGGAGAACATCCGGAGCATTAATAGTTCTTTTGCTTTTGCCTCCATGGTTGCCAATGTTTCTCCACCACCTGGACACGGCCCTTACTGTTTCCGTATTCATGGGCAAATTTATCATCGCACTGGAACACTCCATCCCGCTCAAGATCAAGTTCCAGCGTATGCACAACTGTACATTTTGGATACTGCAAGCGCTATTGAACAACGGCTACAGTCTCCCGAAAATTTAAAATGTCATCCTACGTTGATGAGTATCATTGCTCTTCAATTGGATAATATTAATCCCTTTGTTTCGGCCTACAAAATGCTACGTGACGTTGAATTAGAGGAACAACAGCAGGCAGTAGAAAATGGCACCGTCATGCC
Source organism: Allobates femoralis (assembly GCA_033576535.1). NCBI lineage: Eukaryota > Metazoa > Chordata > Amphibia > Anura > Aromobatidae > Allobates > Allobates femoralis. The sequence goes on along the minus strand of JARQOC010000002.1, from coordinate 319,380,219 downwards.
AAATATAACCATGGCCATTAAACAAGATAGACATCAAGACCCAAGACGGTATAACAATCCTACTGTGAATGAAGTCGCTGTGGTTTTTGATAATGACCATGGAGAGCCACCATTCAATAGAAACATTTTAATTCATTTGAAACCTGACCCAAATAACCCCTTGGCCCCTAAAACACAGCAAGTCAGTATTCTACATAGCAATTTAGATGCATTACTCTATCTCTTATTTTTTCCTCATGGAGAACAAGGCTGGCATGAGGGACTCATGCATCAAGGCCAAAGTCCACGCAGGGTTACACAACTGCAATATTACTGCTATTTGCTGTCTGTACGTAATCAGTTCAATCCTGTCCTAAATGGTGGCAAACTAACACAGCAGTACTCAGTTGATGCGTATGTGAAGATCGAGGCTAATCGCCTAAATTTTATTCGTCAGCACCAAAAGGATTTAAAAGTGGAGGATTACTGTGTACTCCAAGAACATCTACAGAAAAAATCTATAGAAAAAGGTATCCCCATTGGCAAGACGGTCATTTTACCATTTTCCTTTGAAGGCAGTCCAAGAAACATGCAGCAACGATATCAAGATGCCATGGCTATTGTAACTAAATTTGAACGACCGGATCTTTTTGTAACCATGACCTGTAATCCAAAATGGAATGAGATTATAAACATTTTAGAACCATGGCAGCGTGTGGAACATAGACCTGATTTAGTGGCCCGTGTCTTCAGAATTAAACTTGAAGCCCTATTAAAAGACATTAACAGCGGATTATTTGGCAAAGTTTGTGCAATGGTTCATGTCATTGAATTTCAAAAGCGTGGCCTACCACATGCTCACATTTTGATTATTCTACATATCAATTCCAAATTAAGAACTGAGGTTGAAGTAGACAATACAGTGTGGGCTGAAATTCCCGATCCTGCCTACTACCCTCTGCTCCATCAAATTGTGATGCAACACATGATTCATGGGCCCTGTGGACAACACAACCCCAATTCGCCCTGTATGGATCTTGGAAAGTGTAAAAAAGCTTTTCCAAAAAAATTCCAGCCGAAAACAGTCATAACTAAGGATGCCTATCCTACTTATCAAAGAAATTTAGGACCATCCTTTCCACACCATTCCAAGATGATTGATAATTCTTGGGTTGTTCCCTATAACCCTTTCCTACTATTAAAATACAAATGTCATATTAATGTGGAAGTATGTGCTTCCATTCAAAGTGTCAAATACCTATTCAAATATGTCTACAAAGGACATGATAAAGCCAATCTGGAAATTTGTCAAACCAACATCCAACATGATGAAACACATCAATTCATGGATTCAAGGTATGTAAGTGCACCGGAGGCAGCTTGGCGAATCTTTGCTTACCCAATGCATAGACAGTCTCACAGCATTATTCGCCTTGCGGTACATCTCCCACATTCTGAACCACTATATTTTCATGAGAATGACTCTGTTGACAACATCAGTTACACAATGCACAGAAAATCCACTCTTATGGCCTGCTTTGAGCTCAATGAGAATGACCCACATGCTCATGATTACTTATACCGCCAAATTCCTGAGCACTATGTTTGGAAAGAAGGTGCATGGGAAATTAGAAAGCGAGGAGGTGCTTCAGTGATTGGAAGAATGTATACTGTCAGTATGAAAGAACAAGAACGGTACTATTTAAGGTTGTTGTTACTTCATGTCAAAGGAGCAACAAGTTTAAACAACATTAAAACTGTTAATGAAGTCACATACCCAACTTTTAAAGAGGCGGCATTAGCCCTTGGATTGCTATTCGATGATAGTGTTTGGAAAAATACTTTATTGGATGCCTGTGTTCTAAACATGCCTGCACAGCTTCGTGATATGTTTGCATATATATGTATTTTTGGTCCTCCCGCTCATCCGTTGGAGTTGTGGCAAGAATTTAAACAAGACTTCATACAAGACTACTGCCATGCATACCACTCCAACACTGAGGAGTGTGAGAATTGTGAAGGATATGCAATGACAGATGTCCAAAATGTTTTAAAATTTCATGCCAAAAGTTTTACTGATTTTAATCTACCACACCCCAAAAGAAAACCACAAATCCGCCCACAATACAACAAGGATGACGAGTTAAGAAGAGCTCGGGAAATGAAAGCTACTTTAAATGACCAACAACTTTTAGGCTATAATGCTATACATCAAGCTTTAGAAGATAGAAGTGTACAACCTAAGTGCTTTTTCATCGACGGTCCAGGTGGCAGTGGGAAAACATACCTCTATGATTTATTAATTCATGAACTAAGAGGAGAAGGAGAAATTGTGTCACCTGCAGCCAGTACAGGGATTGCAGCTAACTTACTGCAAGGAGGAAGAACCATTCATTCGCTTTACGGAATACCAATTCCAATCAATGAAACATTGGTTTCCAGAATTTAAAATGATACTGATGCTGCACAACATTTGAAAAGTACAAAACTTTTCATTATTGACGAGTCAACTATGTTATCAAAATATGCATTGCATGTGATAGATCAACTTTTACGAGATCTCATGACAACAGATATCTCTAAGAAAAATAAAACACCTTTTAGAGGTAAAGTCATTGTTCTGGGAGGAGACTTTCGACAGTGTCTCCCTATCATCCCTCATGGTACAAGAACTGACATTGTAGAGAGTTGCATTAAATACTCACGACAATGGCAGCTTTTCACTCAATTGCCGCTCATCAACAACATGCGCTCTATTGATCCCGATTATAGCAGTTGGTTACTTCAACTGGGAAATGGTGATTTGTCCAATGATTTCAACCTTGGAGATGATATCATTGAAATCCCGCAAGACATGATCTGCACTGGCTCACTCATACTTGCTATATTTGGTGAAAACATTTTAATTGATGTAAATAACAACGAAAGCATTCAAATTGCTGCATCACATGCCATTCTTTGCCCTAAAAATGACGATGTGGATTTGGTCAACTCCAAGGTCATGGATTGCATTGCTGGTGAATACACTGAATACATTAGTGATGATTCCATTGATCCTGATGAGACTGAAGATCCAGACCAATATCCGGTGGAAATTTTATATTCACTTACACCGACGGGAATGCCTTCTCATCGCCTCAAATTAAAAATCGGTACCATTGTCATGCTTTTGCGAAACTTCAACAGCAGAAAAGGTTTTTGCAATGGGACTTGCTTGATTGTCATCGCTTTGTTTGACAATATGATTCAAGCAAAAGTCATTACTGGATCTGCCGAAGGAAATGTGGTGTTCATTCCAAGGATTGATTTGTCTCCATCAGAGACTGACTTACCTTTTAAGTTAAGACGTCGACAATTTCCCGTGAAGCCCGCTTTTGCCATGACCATCAACAAATCCCAAGGCCAAACACTGGAGAAAGTAGGGATTTATTTGCCAGAACCAGTTTTTGGACATGGACAATTATATGTGGCTTTTTCACGAGTCAAAAGACGATGCAATGTAAAGTTCAAAGTGCTGGAAACACCCATTCAAGGCAAATTGCTGCCTAATTCTGAAAAAGTCTTTACCAAAAATATTGTCTACAGGAATATTTTAGATTGAACTTTTGACGTTTACTATACTTATTTTCTTTTTTTATACAAAAAAAAAAAAAAATAACAAAAAAATTAGCTTAGTCTTTTAGAAATGTCTTCTTTTACTTACATTCTTCATACTATATTCTTATGAACACACTTTTCTAAGAACATCAGAAATGTGTATCATCCAAATTTCTGCACTGGATGATAGAAACCACTGTTTTAAACTCCAGCACTATAGGTGCTGAGAAATTTGTTTCTCTTTTTGCATAGGGAGAGATTTTTGTGAACAGCTAAGAGACGGGTGGGATGGCTGTTAACACACATCTCATTTGCAAGGTGTGTTCTGCACATTTAGATAGATAGGGACATACATAAATTCAAAATTTCATTTTACCGCGGCTTTTTTCTCATATTTTTGTACATTTTTGAGGAATATACTATATTTTAACAGTTGATCACTAAGGACTAACCTACAACATACTTGCTGTAATTTCCATTATTGCATGTATGCAATTTGTAGTTTACTTGCAGTGTGTGCAGACAACGTAGTTGCGGCATTGTCAGCCACATCAACTGCAGTCACCTGTGGTTAGTTAGTGGCTGTATTTGCTGCCACGTTCGCTCCATTTACAGCAAGTTAACTGCAAGTTTTTTAGTCATTGCACGGAAATTGCTGCAAGTCTGTCATTGGTAACTCCTTCAGTATCAAATTTGAAAATTGGATTATTTAAATCTACATCCTCTAAAAATATAAGAAAAAAGCAGCCGTAAAAAATATCTAAGTAATATCAATTCGGATTTAGTTAGAGTAGGGACCCACCAGATGTAAGGGCATCTTGCCGCGATTGGTGGGCTGACACAAACTGGCCAATAGGCAGAATTCTAATATTGATTTCTCAAAGAAACCGGTTGGGAAATTAACACGTATTGCTACTTTGTGTTCTAAGACCCTTACAACATAATAGTTAAATTTTCCACAAATGATATCCACCATACAAACATATGTAGTTAATGGAAAGATATCATGGAAGAATTGGATTATTATTTTAAACTCTTAATAAATAAACTATAGGGCCACGTCACACACACAGATATCTGTGCAGATATTGTTCACAGATCTCTGGTTGCAGTGAAATCATGGACACATGGCTCCATTTGTACACTGCCACAAAATGGAACAATATGTCCATGATTTCATTGCAACCAGAGATCTGCACAGATATCTGTGTGTGTGACGTGGCCCCTACACAGATTCATTAATATAGGAGGTGAATCCCATCCAGTATAAAAACTGCTCACCTGGTTCGGTTGTGCAGCCCACAACCAGCGCAATCGCCTAAACACAGCAGCCGCAGCAGGAACTGCACTTCCACAGCGTGGGGGTGAAACTCTATCCGGGACCAAGTGCCTCTATGTGCGTGCCGCTGCTCCAAATGAATATCAGAAACACCGGAATATTTTAAGCAAGCAATCTTCAGCTTTATTTTCCAACACGTTTCGGAGCTAACACCCAGCTCCTTCCTCAGGGAATGACCTGTCACTCTTATAAGAATAACGCACTTGAGATGTAAGGAGCGCACGCTCTGCTGGGGTTCTCCCTGCGGGGGACGGTTTCACTGCTGGAAGACAGAAGACAAATGTAACACTTGCTCAAGCTGAAACCCTCTTCAAGACATCAGCTCTGGTCGTGCAGGAACCATATGCCTTGGAGAGATGAGTGCCGAAGACCAGTTGACTACAAACTCAAGGAAGCAAGTATGTATAGTAGTGGACTATTTTTCTATAACTACCTGAATAGGTTACTTTACTGTGATGCCTTTTATTATTGGTTCATTTTGACCAATAAAGCAAACAAGATATTATTATATGCTTCTACGTCTTTTCTCAATAATTCGCACATGATCATAATTATGCACATATACCGTATATACTCGTGTATAAGCCGAGTTTTTCAGCCCAAAAATTGGGCTGAAAAGTCCCCCCCTCGGCTTATACACGAGTCACTATACGGGGTGAGTGGGGTGGGGGCTCTGTCCGGGTGCTGGGGAGGCAGGAGGAGGCGGGGGGAGGCTGCTGTATGAGCGGCCCCGTCACGTGGGGCCGCTCATTACATATGCACTGCATCCCCCTGTCAATCAGCGGCAGGGGGAGCAGTGCATATATGTGTATAATGCCCCCCAATCTGCTGGCACACGTCCCCCCTGTTGTAAGGCCCCCCCTGCTGAATACTTACCATCCCTGGTCTTCAGCAGCACCCCGGCGCCGGTCCTCTGTGCTCCGGTCCTCCGCGATCCCGTCCTCTGTGCTCCGCTCCACGGCTGCATCCGGGTTCCCCGCGCGTCGCCGACGCGATGACGTCATTGCTTCTGCGACGCGCGGGGAACCCGGATGCAGCCGTGGAGCGGAGCACAGAGGACGGGATCGCGGAGGACCGGAGCACAGAGGACCGGCGCCGGGGTGCTGCTGAAGACCAGGGATGGTAAGTAATCAGCAGGGGGGGCCTTACAACAGGGGGGACGTGTGCCAGCATTTGTGTGGGGCTGCAATACCACTGGGGCTGCTGTATACTGGGGCTGCAATACCACTGGGGCTGCTGTATATAGGGGCTGTATACTGGGGCTGCAATACCACTGGGGCTGCTGTATATAGGGGCTGTATACACCACTGGGGCTGCAATACCACTGGGGCTGCTGTATATAGGGGCTGTATACACCACTGGGGCTGCAATACCACTGGGGCTGCTGTATATAGGGGCTGTATACACCACTGGGGCTGCAATACCACTGGGGCTGCTGTATATAGGGGCTGCTGTATACACCACTGGGGCTGCAATACCACTGGGGCTGCTGTATATAGGGGCTGTATACACCACTGGGGCTGCAATACCACTGGGGCTGCTGTATATAGGGGCTGTATACACCACTGGGGCTGCAATACCACTGGGGCTGCTGTATATAGGGGCTGCTGTATACACCACTGGGGCTGCAATACCACTGGGGCTGCTGTATATAGGGGCTGCTGTATACACCACTGGGGCTGCAATACCACTGGGGCTGCTGTATATAGGGGCTGCAATACCACTGAGGCTGCAATACCACTGGGGCTGCTGTATATAGGGGCTGCTGTATACACCACTGGGGCTGCAATACCACTGGGGCTGCTGTATATAGGGAGTGCAATACCACTAGGGCTGCTGTATATACCACTGGGGGCTGCTGTATATACCACTGGGGGCTGCTGTATATCATACTGCTGGGGCCTGTATACCACTGCTGGGGGCTGCATACCTGTGCTGGGGTCCCCCTCGGCTTATACGCGAGTCAATAGATTTTCCCAGGTTTTGGGGGCAAAAGTAGGGGGGTCGGCTTATACACGGGTCGGCTTATACACGAGTATATACGGTAATTAGATTTAACAACCACTTTGACTAAAACCAGGCCTGCCAGTCATCTGTCATGTTTGTCTTAAGGCCGGTCTGCCCTTGGAGCTTCGTCCTTAAGCGGTACTGCTCTCTGCTTGCCCCCCAGCCCAACATTTTAGAGCCAGGCCCTTGGTTGTTGGACTGTACCACACACACAAACTGCCTGACCTACTCAAAACTTTACTAAAATGACACATAACCAGAATGTTTGAAATAGTGGACGTATAACACTCCTGTTTATGGACCCTGTGTATGTGTAGTTTAATTTTTTTGTCTAATTTGTTTTTAAACATGTGCAGGCCAACGCCACCGTCCCACGCCTTCTCCACCTCCGTCTCCACTATCGGGTCCCAGGAGCCCAAACAGGTCTCCATCACCCCAGGGGCAAGGGACACCGCCAAGTCGACACAGCAAATGTGTCCCCCATGGGATCCTTACACCGAGGGGCCTTTTCCCCACAACCCCCAACTCCAAGCCTTGGTGGTTCCCATTCTGGTAAGTGTCAAAAATGTTGCAAATGTATTTGTGGGGCAAATGTGACCCGCCACACAACAATCATGGTGTCCTGCATATCTGTCATACCAATGTGCTTGTGTTTCCTTTTAGACATCAGTGAGGCAGCTGCAGAGGCTGACAACAGCCCCTCGGAGTGTGCAAAATTGACCAAGGGGAGGAGGAGCACCAATGGGAGAAGGAGCCACATACCTTCAACATGCTAACATAAGCACACCACTTATTTTGTCGTCCTGCTACTCTCTAGGAATCCCCACCATTCAGGAGCTGATAGCGTCGAATGCGCACCTGAGAGAAGAAGTTGACCGCTAGGGGTTATTGCTGGCAATATTCATGGAGGCCCATTTCCCTGGCCAGGTTTAGACTCCTACACGCCCCCAGTGGACTTCTAATTTTAGCCATGTTGGCTAGTATTTGTACTGTTGAACATTGTAAATAGTTACTAATTACATGTGTGCTAAGCACATTTTGACTGCACCTTGGCAAAAAAAAAGGACCTGTTTTCTGTTCCAAACCATAAACAGTTTCCAACTGTTACCTACGTGTGAATGATGATTTTGCCAGGTCAACGGGTAAAACACGTCTTTACACTACATGATTGCATTTAGGCACATGGCTAAACAGGTGCATTGTGGGCCTGTGATTGGCCAATACCGGAGACGCAGCGGCGTTTGAAAAGTGACGCATCATGAATACAGCGAGAACACTGGTGTTTTTTGAGTGTGTCTGTCACCGAAATCGCGTGCCAGACAGAGGCCGCTCATTGGTGCCCACCGAAGGCGGGCGCCAATGTGCACAGACTATGAAAATAGGTGTGAGAATTCAAAGTTCGAATTTCGCGCCTATTTGAAGCCCGGCGACAGCAGCACAGACTGTGCGACCATAGGATGATCCCAGGTGTCAGCCGCGTCCTGTCAGTGCAGCTGGGTGGCAGTAGCACATGCCAGCCGGGACCCAGCTGCACTCACAGGAGGCTGCTGATACCCGAGATCCTCCTTCACACCGCCACCTCTGCGCCCACCCGGCGGGCACAGGGTGTATATTTTTCTAAGAGATGCTATACTGGAGTATCTGAAGAAGAATAACCTCATGACCCATTATCAACATGGTTTTATGAGGGATCGTTCCTGTCAAACTAATCTGATAAGCTTCTATGAAGAAGTAAGTTCTGGACTGGACCAAAGTAATGCAGTAGATGTAGTGTATATGGACTTTTCAAAAGCTTTTGATACGGTGCCACACAAAAGGTTGATACATAAAATGAGGGCAATGGGGATAGGGGAAAATATGTGTAAGTGGGTTAAGAACTGGCTTAGTGATAGGAAACAAAGGGTGGTTATTAATGGAACACTCTCAGAATGGGTCACAGTTAACAGTGGGGTACCACAGGGGTCAGTGTTGGGCCCTCTTCTATTTAATATATTTATTAATGACCTTGTAGGGGGCATACAGAGTAGAATCTCAATATTTGCAGATGGCACTAAACTCTGCAGGGTAATCAATACAGAGGAGGACAATTTTATATTACAGGAGGATTTATGTAAACTAGAAGCTTGGGCTGCTAAATGGCAAATGAGCTTTAATGGGGATAAATGTAAAGTCATGCACTTGGGCAGAGGAAACAAAAGGTATAATTATGTGCTTAATTGTAAAACACTGGGCAAAACTGTCACTGAAAAAGACCTGGGTGTATGGGTAGATGACAAACTCACATTTAGTGGCCAGTGTCAGGCAGCTGCTGCAAAGGCAAATAAAATAATGGGATGCATTAAAAGAGGCATAGATGCTCATGAGGAAAACATAATTGTACCTCTATACAAGTCACTAGTGCGACCACACTTAGAATACTGTGTACAATTCTGGTCTCCGGTGTATAAGAAAGACATAGCTGAACTAGAGCTGGTCCAGAGAAGAGCGACAAAAGTCATTAGAGGATTAAGGGGTCTGCAATACCAAGACAGGTTATTAAACTTGGGGTTATTTAGCTTGGAAAAACGAAGGCTTAGGGGTGATCTTATAATAATGTATAAATATATGAGGGGACAGTACAGAGAACTTTCTAATGATCCGTTTACTCTTAGGCCTGAGACTGGGACAAGGGGGCATCCTCTACGTCTGGAGGAAAGAAGGTTTAATCATAATCACAGACGCGGATTCTTTACTGTAAGAGCAGTGAGACTATGGAACTCTCTGCCACATGATGTTGTAATGAGTGACTCACTACTAACATTTAAGAAGGGCCTGGATGCCTTTCTTGAAAACTATAATATTACCAGTTATACATACTAGATTCTTTGATAGGGCGTTGATCCAGGGAACTAGTCTGATTGCCGTATCTGGAGTCAGGAAGGAATTTTTTTCCCCAATGTGGAGCTTAGTGTTGCCACATGGTTTTTTTTTGCCTTCCTCTGGATCAACATGTTAGGCTATGGGTTGAACTAGATGGACGTAAAGTCTTCCTTCAACCTTAAAAACTATGTTACCTTGTTACTATGTATATAGAGGAGTATACTGTATGTATCGGTGTCTCCGCCTCCTCTCCCCGGTGTCCCCGCCCTCTCTCCGGTGTCCCTGCCAATGTCCCCGCCCTCTCACCATGTTGCTGGCCCCGCCCTGTGTCTCCGGTGTGGATCAGGCACAGCACAATGATCTAAAACAATATCCCTATTGAATTATTCACTCCAAAAAACAATATATTACAACAGAAAAGGATACCTTTTCTACAGGAATGATGACAAATGATATCAAGATATAAATGATTCCAAATTTTATTTATATTTCATATCAAAAAATCCATAAAATTATTAAAAAATCCAGAGCTTATCCTCTTAGGGATCCACAGGAATACAACCACAGCAGTATATATTACATAGTATATAACATTCAAAACATTCTTTCAATAGCCACACAAATGTATATTACCATTATCTCAAGTGGCACGGTTTTGTGGTATTAATCTTATGTATAGAGGGAAACCAAAAAGTAGCTGGACTGCCAAAGAACCGGTTGCTTTAACCATTGATAACCACACTCTCACTGAGGTATCTTATATTCATATGGTATCACCAAACCTAAGCCTTCAGCATTAGCATTAGCCGGTTCCCACTATCTCTATTGTAGTCCAAACAAAACCCCCTTATAGAGTGTTAAGATGTATACCTGATCCTGACCGCTGTGCTGTAGCTGTGGTCCCTTCTCCCCTACGTCCGTTTCGCACCTCGCTTCTTCCGGGGGCGTGGTTAACAACGGGTATCAGTGGGTCTTATATATAGCCCCCATCCAATGCCATTATGCCACGTCAACATCGCCCGCACACACCTCCTTATTAGCGCGTGTCCAATCAGTCGCGCTCTCCCAGCCTCGCCCACCCGCGGCTCGACGTGCAAAGCACCGTCATCAATGCCGCAAGTGTCAGCGTGCCCAGAGCGTCAGCCGTGATTTCGGGCATGCGCATTGAAACTGTGTGTGGCGATGTAAGAGCGTCTCTGTTGTTATGGCGACCATCACATGACTGATCATGTGAGTTAGCCAGACGCATTAATGTAAACAAATCTCCGTAAAACTATCTACAAGCTTCCATAATTCATATATGAGCATGACAACATTATATTAAGGAATCAACCAAATAAATACCCAATAAATATGATTATACACTACAATATTGCACCAAGGGACAGGACCAAATAAATTAAACCCAATATATCAATATATGTGTAATACTAAAATATATAAAACCACATTAAACATATAATATAATATATACCCACATACAATACAATAATCCATATAAATTAATTAACATAAATCCATAATTAATAATATTAACAATTGATTATATTAATAATCAATTATAAATTAACAATTTATTCCCCAATATTATATAATATATAAAATATAAATAAATATATCCAATTAATTAAAGTTTATAAAGTGCAATACATATTAAACATTATGTGAATATATAAATAATTAATTACCCCAATATTTTATTACTCTATTATATACAATTATCAATTTTACACAGGCCTGACTTATCAGGACTACATAAAGTGTACAGTGCATTATTATTGATCCCATACAATCAAACACATATATTGCAGAAGTTTCCATATTCATTTGAAAATCACTATCATTCTTTAATTCATCCGATTATTTCCTCTGAGGTGATTCCCCAATTAGGCTCGTAGATCCTCATATATCTAAGACCGAAGATATTGATATTTTTCTAAAAAATACAGTAAAAATAAATTAGGCATAAATTAACATACATTAGTTACATGACTCTATATCCACTGAAATTATCCGTTGTATAGCATGACACCATCATTCTTATAAAAAGGCACCAAAACCAAAACTCTCATTGAGTCCTTTCGGGGCCAATGTTCCAAGTCTATAAATCCATCTACTTTCAATTTGAGCCAATTTCTGGCCCAAATTTCCTCCTCTTATACCCAATTCAACCTGATCTATAGCTCTAATCTTCAAAAGGTGCGGGTTACTCTGATGAAATTGCTTAAAATGTCTTGGGAGTGTTTTAAGCTGTGATAAGTCCTCTTCATTCTTAGCTTTCTCTATAGCGAGGCAATGTTCTCTAACTCTCACCTTAACCTCCCTTGTCGTCAACCCCACATAAGGTTTCTGGCATGGGCATTCTCCCACATAAATCACTCCTTTCGAAGAACAAGTTCTTCGAAAGGAGTGATTTATGTGGGAGAATGCCCATGCCAGAAACCTTATGTGGGGTTGACGACAAGGGAGGTTAAGGTGAGAGTTAGAGAACATTGCCTCGCTATAGAGAAAGCTAAGAATGAAGAGGACTTATCACAGCTTAAAACACTCCCAAGACATTTTAAGCAATTTCATCAGAGTAACCCGCACCTTTTGAAGATTAGAGCTATAGATCAGGTTGAATTGGGTATAAGAGGAGGAAATTTGGGCCAGAAATTGGCTCAAATTGAAAGTAGATGGATTTATAGACTTGGAACATTGGCCCCGAAAGGACTCAATGAGAGTTTTGGTTTTGGTGCCTTTTTATAAGAATGATGGTGTCATGCTATACAACGGATAATTTCAGTGGATATAGAGTCATGTAACTAATGTATGTTAATTTATGCCTAATTTATTTTTACTGTATTTTTTAGAAAAATATCAATATCTTCGGTCTTAGATATATGAGGATCTACGAGCCTAATTGGGGAATCACCTCAGAGGAAATAATCGGATGAATTAAAGAATGATAGTGATTTTCAAATGAATATGGAAACTTCTGCAATATATGTGTTTGATTGTATGGGATCAATAATAATGCACTGTACACTTTATGTAGTCCTGATAAGTCAGGCCTGTGTAAAATTGATAATTGTATATAATAGAGTAATAAAATATTGGGGTAATTAATTATTTATATATTCACATAATGTTTAATATGTATTGCACTTTATAAACTTTAATTAATTGGATATATTTATTTATATTTTATATATTATATAATATTGGGGAATAAATTGTTAATTTATAATTGATTATTAATATAATCAATTGTTAATATTATTAATTATGGATTTATGTTAATTAATTTATATGGATTATTGTATTGTATGTGGGTATATATTATATTATATGTTTAATGTGGTTTTATATATTTTAGTATTACACATATATTGATATATTGGGTTTAATTTATTTGGTCCTGTCCCTTGGTGCAATATTGTAGTGTATAATCATATTTATTGGGTATTTATTTGGTTGATTCCTTAATATAATGTTGTCATGCTCATATATGAATTATGGAAGCTTGTAGATAGTTTTACGGAGATTTGTTTACATTAATGCGTCTGGCTAACTCACATGATCAGTCATGTGATGGTCGCCATAACAACAGAGACGCTCTTACATCGCCACACACAGTTTCAATGCGCATGCCCGAAATCACGGCTGACGCTCTGGGCACGCTGACACTTGCGGCATTGATGACGGTGCTTTGCACGTCGAGCCGCGGGTGGGCGAGGCTGGGAGAGCGCGACTTGATTGGACACGCGCTAATAAGGAGGTGTGTGCGGGCGATGTTGACGTGGCATAATGGCATTGGATGGGGGCTATATATAAGACCCACTGATACCCGTTGTTAACCACGCCCCCCGGAAGAAGCGAGGTGCGAAACGGACGTAGGGGAGAAGGGACCACAGCTACAGCACAGCGGTCAGGATCAGGTATACATCTTAACACTCTATAAGGGGGTTTTGTTTGGACTACAATAAGGATAGTGGGAACCGGCTAATGCTAATGCTGAAGGCTTAGGTTTGGTGATACCATATGAATATAAGATACCTCAGTGAGAGTGTGGTTATCAATGGTTAAAGCAACCGGTTCTTTGGCAGTCCAGCTACTTTTTGGTTTCCCTCTATACATAAGATTAATACCACAAAACCGTGCCACTTGAGATAATGGTAATATACATTTGTGTGGCTATTGAAAGAATGTTTTGAATGTTATATACTATGTAATATATACTGCTGTGGTTGTATTCCTGTGGATCCCTAAGAGGATAAGCTCTGGATTTTTTTAATAATTTTATGGATTTTTTGATATGAAATATAAATAAAATTTGGAATCATTTATATCTTGATATCATTTGTCATCATTCCTGTAGAAAAGGTATCCTTTTCTGTTGTAATACAGCACAATGATCGCGGTGACCGGGAGATGCTCCATCATCTGTGGGACATGGCAGAGACTGAGAGCATGGCCCCATCCACCAACCTCAGGCCCCGCCCCATATATAGACCCGCCCACAACATTCCGACTATTAACCTCTCCGCTGCTGGAGCGGAACAGTATCTAATCCTCCAGTGTGATACTGTGCATCTAATCCACCAGTGTGATACTGTGCATCTAATCCACCAGTGTGACACTGTATCTATTCTCCTGTGTGATACTGTGCATCTAATCCACCAGTGTGATACTGTGCATCTAATCCACCAGTGTGACACTGTATCTATTCCCTTGTGTGATACTGTGCATCTAATCCACCAGTGTGATATTGTGCATCTAATCCACCAGTGTGACACTGTATCTATTCCCCTGTGTGATACTGTGCATCTAATCCACCAGTGTGATACTGTGCATCTAATCCTCCAATGTGACACTGTATCTATTCCCCTGTGTGATACTGTGCATCTTATCCTCCTGTGTGTACTGTGTATCTAATCCTCCTGTGTGATACTATGTATCTAATCCTGTGTGATACTGTGCATCTAATCCTCCAGTGTGATACTGTGCTTCTAATCCTCCAGTGTGATACTGTGCATCTAATCCTCCAGTGTGATACTGTGCTTCTAATCCTCCAGTGTGATACTGTGCATCTAATCCTCCAGTGTGACACTGTATCTATTCCCTGTGTGATACTCTGTATCTAATCCACCAGTGTGATACTGTGCATCTAATCCACCAGTGTGATACTGTGCATCTAATCCACCAATGTGACACTGTATCTATTCCCCTGTGTGATACCGTGCATCTAATCCTCCTGTGTGATACTATGCATCTAATCCACCAGTGTGATACTGTGCATCTAATCCTCCAGTGTGACACTGTATCCATTCCCCTGTATGATACTGTGCATCTAATCCTCCTGTGTGATACTGTGTATCTAATCCACCAGTGTGATACTGTGTATCTAATCCTCCTGTGTGATACTGTGCATCTAGTCGACCAGTGTGATACTGTGCATCTAATTCACCAGTGTGACACTGTATCTAATCACCCAGTGTGATACTGTGCATCTAATCCTCCTGTGTGATACTGTGTATCTAATCCTCCAGTGTGATACTGTATCTATTCCCCTGTGTGATACTGTGTATCTAATCCACCAGTGTGATACTGTGCATCTAATCCTCCTGTGTGATACTGTGTATCTAATCCTCCTGTGTGATACTGTGCATCTAATCCACCAGTGTGATACTGTGCATCTAATCCTCCTGTGTGATACTGTGTATCTAATCCTGTGTGATACTGTGTATCTAATCCACCAGTGTGATACTGTGTATCTAATCCTCCTGTTGATACTGTGTATCTAATCCTCCTGTGTGATACTGTGTATCTAATCCTCCTGTGTGATACTGTATCTATTCCCCTGTGTGATACTGTGTATCTAATCCACCAGTGTGATACTGTGCATCTAATCCTCCAGTGTGACACTGTATCTATTCCCCTGTGTGATACTGTGCATCTTATCCTCCTGTGTGTACTGTGTATCTAATCCTCCTGTGTGATACTATGTATCTAATCCTGTGTGATACTGTGCATCTAATCCTCCAGTGTGATACTGTGCTTCTAATCCTCCAGTGTGATACTGTGCATCTAATCCTCCAGTGTGATACTGTGCTTCTAATCCTCCAGTGTGATACTGTGATCTAATCCTCCAGTGTGATACTGTGAATCTAATCCTCCTGTGTGATACTGTGTATCTAATCCTACAGTGTGACACTGTATCTATTCCCCTGTGTGATACTCTGTATCTAATCCACCAGTGTGATACTGTGCATCAAATCCACCAGTGTGATACTGTGCATCTAATCCACCAGTGTGACACTGTATCTATTCCCCTGTGATACCGTGCATCTAATCCTCCTGTGTGATACTATGCATCTAATCCACCAGTGTGATACTGTGCATCTAATCCTCCAGTGTGACACTGTATCCATTCCCCTGTATGATACTGTGCATCTAATCCTCCTGTGTGATACTGTGTATCTAATCCACCAGTGTGATACTGTGTATCTAATCCTCCTGTTGATACTGTGTATCTAATCCTCCTGTGTGATACTGTGTATCTAATCCTCCTGTGTGATACTGTATCTATTCCCTGTGTGATACTGTGTATCTAATCCACCAGTGTGATACTGTGCATCTAATCCTCCAGTGTGACACTGTATCTATTCCCCTGTGTGATACTGTGCATCTTATCCTCCTGTGTGTACTGTGTATCTAATCCTCCTGTGTGATACTATGTATCTAATCCTGCTGTGATACTGTGCATCTAATCCTCCAGTGTGATACTGTGCTTCTAATCCTCCAGTGTGATACTGTGCATCTAATCCTCCAGTGTGATACTGTGCTTCTAATCCTCCAGTGTGATACTGTGCATCTAATCCTCCAGTGTGATACTGTGAATCTAATCCTCCTGTGTGATACTGTGTATCTAATCCTACAGTGTGACACTGTATCTATTCCCCTGTGTGATACTCTGTATCTAATCCACCAGTGTGATACTGTGCATCAAATCCACCAGTGTGATACTGTGCATCTAATCCACCAGTGTGACACTGTATCTATTCCCCTGTGATACCGTGCATCTAATCCTCCTGTGTGATACTATGCATCTAATCCACCAGTGTGATACTGTGCATCTAATCCTCCAGTGTGACACTGTATCCATTCCCCTGTATGATACTGTGCATCTAATCCTCCTGTGTGATACTGTGTATCTAATCCACCAGTGTGATACTGTGTATCTAATCCTCCTGTGAGATACTGTGCATCTAGTCCACCAGTGTGATACTGTGCATCTAATTCACCAGTGTGACACTGTATCTAATCCTCCAGTGTGATACTGTGCATCTAATCCTCCTGTGTGATACTGTGTATCTAATCCACCAGTGTGATACTGTGCATCTAATCATCCTGTGTGACACTGTATCTATTCCCCTGTGTTATACTGTGTATCTAATCCACCAGTGTGATACTGTGCATCTAATCCTCCTGTGTGACACTGTATCTATTCCCCTGTGTGATACTGTGTATCTAATCCTCCTGTGTGATACTGTGTATCTAATCCTCCTGTGTGATACTGTATATCTAATCCTCCTATGTGATACTCTGTATCTATTCCCCTGTGTGATACTGTGCATCTAATCCTCCTGTGTGATACTGTGTATCTAATCCTCCTGTGTGATACTGTGCATCTAATCCACCAGTGTGATACTGTGCATCTAATCCTCCTGTGTGATACTGTGTATCTAATCCTGTGTGATACTGTGTATCTAATCCACCAGTGTGATACTGTGTATCTAATCCTCCTGTTGATACTGTGTATCTAATCCTCCTGTGTGATACTGTGTATCTAATCCTCCTGTGTGATACTGTGCATCTAATCTACCAGTGTGATACTGTGCATCTAATCCTCCTGTGTGATACTGTGTATCTAATCCTCCTGTGTGATACTGTGTATCTAATCCACCAGTATGATACTGTACTTCTCATCCTCCTGTGTGATACTCTGCATCTAATCCTCCTGTGTGACACTGAATCTATTCCCCCATGTGTGATGCTGTGTATCTAATCCTCCTGTGTGATACTGTGTATCTATTCCCCCTGTGTGATAATGTGTATCCAATCCTCCAGTGTGATACTGCGTATCTAATCCTCCAGTGTGATACTGTGTATCTAATCCTCCAGTGTGATACTGTGTATCTAATCCTCCTGTGTGATACTGTGTATCTAATCCCCCAGTGTGATACTGTGTATCTAATCCACCAGTGTTATACTGTGTATCTAATCCTCATGTGTGATACTGTGTATCTAATCCTCCAGTTTGATACTGTGAATCTAATCCTCCTGTGTATGTAATCCACCAGTGTGATACTGTGTATCTAATCCTCCTGTGTGATACTGTGTATCTATTCCCCCTGTGTGATAATGTGTATCTAATCCTCCTGTGTGATACTGTGCATCTAATCCTCCAGTGTTACACTGTATCTATTCCTCCTCTGTGATACTGTGTATCTAATCCTCCAGTGTGATACTGTGTATCTAATCCTCCTGTGTGATACTGTGTATCTATTCCCCTGTGTGATAATGTGTATCTAATCCTCCTGTGTGATACTGTGTATCTAATCCTCCAGTGTGATATTGTATCTAATCCTCCAGTGTGATACTGTGTATCTAATCCTCCTGTGTGATACTGTGCATCTAATCCACCAGTGTGATACTGTGTATCTAATCCTCCTGTGTGATACTGTGTATCTAATCCTCCTGTGTGATACTGTGTGATACTGTGTATCTAATCCACCAGTGTGATACTGTATATCTATTCCTCCTGTTTGATAATGTGCATCTAATCCTCCTGTGTGACACTGTATCTATTCCTCCTGTGTGATACTGTGTATCTAATCCTCCAGTGTGATACTGTGTATCTAATACCAATAGCAAAAAATGTCACCTGCTTAACCCAGCAGGAAGTACGGCATCGTCTAAAAATCACTAAAATTGACAAATCCCCGGGCCCGGATGGAATACACCTCAGAGTGCTGCAGGAATTAAGTACTGTCATAGATAGACCATTATTTTTAATCTTTAAAGATTCCATAATAACAGGGTCTGTACCACAGGACTGGCGTATAGCAAATGTGGTGCCAATATTCAAAAAGGGAACAAAAACTGAACTTGGAAATTATAGTCCAGTAAGCTTAACCTCTACTGTGGGTAAAATCCTAGAGGGTTTTCTAAGACATGCTATACTGGAGTATCTGAAGAAAACTAACCTCATGACCCAATATCAACATGGTTTTACGAGGGACCGTTCCTGTCAAACTAATCTGATAAGCTTCTATGAAGAAGTAAGTTCTGGACTAGACCAAAGAAATGCAGTGGATGTGATGTATATGGACTTTTCAAAAGCTTTTGATACGGTGCCACACAAAAGGTTGATACATAACATAAGAGCAATGGGGATAGGGGAAAATATGTGTAAGTGGGTTAAAAACTGGCTAAGCGATAGGAAACAAAGGGTGGTCATTAATGGAACACACTCAGAATGGGTCACAGTTAACAGTGGGGTACCACAGGGGTCAGTGTTGGGCCCGCTTCTTTTTAATATATTTATTAATGACCTTGTAGGGGCATATAGAGTAGAATCTCAATATTTGCAGATGACACAAAACTCTGCAGAGTAATCAATACAGAGGAGGACAATTTTATATTACAGGAGGATTTATGTAAACTAGAAGCTTGGGCTGATACATGGCAAATGAGCTTTAATGGGGATAAATGTAAGGTCATGCACTTGGGCAGAGGAAACAAAAGGTATAATTATGTGCTTAATTGTAAAACACTGGGCAAAACTGTCACTGAAAAAGACCTGGGTGTATGGGTAGATGACAAACTCACATTTAGTGGCCAGTGTCAGGCAGCTGCTGCAAAGGCAAATAAAATAGTGGGATGCATTAAAAGAGGCATAGATGCTCATGATGAGAACATAATTTTACCTCTATACAAGTCACTAGTGCGACCACACTTAGAATACTGTGTACAATTCTGGTCTCCGGTGTATAAGAAAGACGTATCTGAACTAGAGCGGGTCCAGAAAAGAGCGACCAAGGTTATTAGAGGACTGAGGGGTCTGCAATACCAAGACAGGTTATTAAACTTGGGTTATTTAGCTTGGAAAAACGAAGGCTTAGGGGTGATCTTATAATAATGTATAAATATATGAGGGGACAGTACAGAGAACTTTCTAATGATCTTTTTACTCTTAGACCTGAGAAGGGGACAAGGTGGCATCCTCTACGTCTAGAGGAAAGAAGGTTTAATCATAATCACAGAAGTGGATTCTTTACTGTAAGAGCAGTGAGACTATGGAACTCTCTGCCACATGATGTTGTAATGAGCGAGTCACTACTAACATTTAAGAAGGGCCTGGATGCCTTTCTTGAAAACTATAATATTACCAGCTATATATACTAGATCCTTTGATAGGGCGTTGATCCAGGGAATTAGTCTGATCGCCGTATCTGGAGTCAGGAAGGAATTTTTCCCCCAATGTGGAGCTTAGTGTTGCCACATGGTTTTTTTTTGCCTTCCTCTGGATCAGCATGTTAGGCTATGGGTTGAACTAGATGAACTTAAAGTCTTCCTTCAACCTTAAAAACTATGTTATGTTACTATGTGTGATCCTCCAGTGTGATACTGTGTATCTAATCCTCCTGTACATATATGTACATGTACTGTAATGTGCAGCCATATACCATAGTGCTGCTATACATGTACTGTAATGTACTGCCATATACCATAGCGCTGCTATACATGTACTGTAATGTACTGTCATATACCATAGCGCTGCTATACATGTACTGTAATGTACCGCCATATACCATAGCGCTGCTATACATGTAATGTAATGTACCGCCATATACCATAGCGCTGCTATACATCTGCTGTAATGTACCACCATATACTATAGTGCTGCTATACATGTGCTGTAATA
Organism: Allobates femoralis; assembly: GCA_033576535.1. NCBI lineage: Eukaryota > Metazoa > Chordata > Amphibia > Anura > Aromobatidae > Allobates > Allobates femoralis. The sequence continues at coordinate 319,359,466 of JARQOC010000002.1, read as the reverse complement.
TACTGCCATATACCATAGCGCTGCTATACATGTAATGTAATGTATCGCCATATACCATAGCGCTGCTATACATGTGCTGTAATGTACCACCATATACCATAGCGCTGCTATACATGTGCTGTAATGTACGGCCATATACTATAGTGCTGCTATACATGTACTCTAATGTACTGCCATTTACTATAGTGCTGCTATACATGTACTGTAATGTACCGCCATAAACCATAGCGCTGCTATACATATACTGTAATGTACCGCCATATACTATAGTGCTGCTATACATGTACTGTAATGTACCACCATATACCATAGCGCTGCTATGTAATATATATATATATATATGTAGTTCACTCACATTGACTGAACAAGTTCTGTCAGTCACAGTATGTCAACTACATACATATTCTAGAATACCCGATGCCTTAGAATCGGGCCACCATCTAGTCTATTATATAATCGCGAATCGAAAATCCGCCCCTCTCGGCGCAACTTCCGGCGTGGTCATGTGGATACGCGCGAAGCATTGGATTGCGAGCCGTTAGAAGTCAACTCGCAATGCCCGCGCAGCGGGCATTGCGAGTCGAGATGCCAGCGAAGCATTGGCCGCGAAGCGGCCATTGCGAGCCGCACCAAGACCCCTCTCACTGCCCCTACACCGCCGCCATATGCCCGCACACCCCCACCGCCATATGCCCGCACACCCCCTCCTCCATATGTCCCCCGTACACCGCCACCATATGCCCGCACACCCCCTCCTCCATATGTCCGCACACCCCCTCCTCCATATGTCCGCACACCCCCTACTCCATATGCCCGCACACCCCCTACTCCATATGCCCGCACACCCCCTACTCCATATGCCCGCACACCCCCTTCTCCATATGCCCGCACACCCCCTCCTCTATATGCCCGCACACCCCCTCATCCATATGCCCGCACACCCGCCGCACCAAGACCCCTCTCACTGCCCGTACACCACCGCCATATGCCCGCACACCCCCGCCGCCATATGCCCGCACACCCCCGCCGCCATATGCCCGCACACCCCCTCCTCCATATGTCCGCACACCCCCTCCTCCATATGTCCCCCGTACACCGCCGCCATATGCCCGCACACCCCCGCCGCCATATGCCCGCACACCCCCTCCTCCATATCTCCGCACACCCCCTCCTCCATATGTCCGCACACCCCCTCATCCATATGCCCGCACACCCCCTCCTCCATATGTCCGCACACCCCCTCCTCCATATACCCGCACACCCCCTCCTCCATATGCCCGCACACCCGCCGCACCAAGACCCCTCTCACTGCCCGTACACCGCCGCCATATGCCCGCACACCCCCGCCGCCATATGCCCGCACAACCCCTCCTCCATATGCCCGCACACCCCCTCCTCCATATGCCCGCACACCCGCCGCACCAAGACCCCTCTCACTGCCCGTACACCGCCGCCATATGCCCGCACACCCCCGCCGCCATATGCCCGCACACCCCTGCCGCCATATGCCCGCACACCCCCTCCTCCATATGTCCGCACACCCCCTCCTCCATATGTCCGCACATCCCGCTACACACCACCCCCCCCTCTACATGTCCGCACAGCCCCCCTACAATGTACATACAGCCCCCCCACAATGTACATACAGCCCCCCCACCACCATGTACATACAGCCCCCCCCACAATGTTCGCACAGTCCCCCCCACAATGTCCGCACAGCCCGCCCCCACAATGTCCACACTGCACCCCCCCACAATGTCCACACTGCCCCCCCCCACAATGTCCGCACAGCCCCCCCACCACCATGTACATACAGCCCCCCCATGTCCGCACAGCCCCCCCATGTCCGCACAGCCCCCCCACAATGTTCGCACAGCCCCCCCACAATGTTCGCACAGCCCCCCCACAATGTCCGCACAGCCCCCCCACAATGTCCGCACAGCCCAACCCCCCGACGCCGTAGATCACTTACCTGTCTTCATGACATCTGCTTCCTCAGGTCCAGGTCCCGTCCTTCCTTCGGCCCAGGCATCCTGTTCCTTCAGCCCGGCTAACGACTCTTCCATCCGCCGCTCTTCTCTCTTCCTCCACCGAGCTCCTCATTGACTTACATAGTGGATAATTCTGAACACTGATTGGTCCTCTTTTCCCATAGAGAAACATGGCCATGTTTCTCTATGGGAAGACGCGACCAATCAGCGTCCAGGATTATACGCCATGTATCTCTATGAGGCCTTTCTGCGCACCTGAATGGAGACTGTTTGTAAACACAGTTTCCATTCAGGTCCGCTCCAACACCTCATAGACATACATGCGGATAATCCTGCACGCTGATTGGTCGCGTCTTCCCATAGACAAACATGGCCATGTTTCTCTATGGGAAGACGCGACCAATCAGCGTCCAGGATTATCCGCCATGTTTCTCTATGAGGGGTTGGAGCGGACCTGAATGGAGACAGTTTGTAAATACAGTTTCCATTCAGGTCCGCTCCAACCCCTCATAGACATACATGGCGGATAATCCTGGACGCTGATTGGTCGCGTCTTCCCACAGAGAAACATGGCCATGTTTGTCTATGGGAAGACGCGACCAATCAGCTTCCAGGATTATCCACCATGTATCTCTATGACGCCTTTGAGCGGACCAATGTCCGCACTGCCCCCCCACCCACAATGTCCGCACTGCCCCCCCCCCACATGTCCGCACAGCCCCCCCACGTCCGCACAGCCCCCCTACAATGTACATACAGCCCCCCCACAATGTACATACAGCCCCCCCACCACCATGTACATACAGCCCCCCCCCCACAATGTTCGCACAGCCCCCCCCCACAATGTTCGCACAGCCCCCCCCACAATGTCCGCACAGCCCCCACCCCCCATGTCCGCACACCCCCTCCTCCATATGCCCGCACACCCCCTCCTCCATATGCCCGCACACCCCCTCCTCCATATGCCCGCACACCCGCCGCACCAAGACCCCTCTCACTGCCCGTACACCGCCGCCATATGCCCGCACACCCCCGCCGCCATGCCGCACCAAGACCCCTCTCACTGCCCGTACACCGCCGCCATATGCCCGCACACCCCGCCGCCGCCATATGCCCGCACACCCCCTCCTCCATATGTCCCCCGTACACCGCCGCCATATGCCCGCACACCCCCGCCGCCATATGCCCGCACACCCCCTCCTCCATATGTCCGCACACCCCCTCCTCCATATGTCCGCACACCCCCTCCTCCATATGCCCGCACACCCCCTCCTCCATATGCCCGCACACCCCCTCCTCCATATGCCCGCACACCCCCTCCTCCATATGCCCGCACACCCGCCGCACCAAGACCCCTCTCACTGCCCGTAAACCGCCGCCATATGCCCCCACCCCCCCGCCGCCATGCCGCACCAAGACCCCTCTCACTGCCTGTACACCGCCGCCATATGCCCGCACCCCCCCGCCGCCATATGTCCGCACACCCCCTCCTCCATATGCCCGCACACCCCCTCCTCCATATGCCCGCACACCCCCTCCTCCATATGCCCGCACACCCCCTCCTCCATATGCCCGCACACCCGCCGCACCAAGACCCCTCTCACTGCCCGTAAACCGCCGCCATATGCCCCCACCCCCCCGCCGCCATGCCGCACCAAGACCCCTCTCACTGCCTGTACAACGCCGCCATATGCCCGCACCCCCCCGCCCGCCATATGTCCCGCACACCCCCTCCTCCATATGCCCCACACCCCCTCCTCCATATGCCCGCACACCCCCTCCTCCATATGCCCGCACACCCCCTCCTCCATATGCCCGCACACCCGCGCTCCAAGACCCTCTCACTGCCCGTACACCGTCGCCATATGCCGCACACCCCCGCCGCCATGCCGCACCAAGACCCCTCTCACTGCCCGTACACCGCCGCCATATGCCCGCACACCCCCGCCGCCATATGCCCGCACACCCCCTCCTCCATATGTCCCCCGTACACCGCCACCATATGCCCGCACACCCCCTCCTCCATATGTCCGCACACCCCCTCCTCCATATGTCCGCTGTGAGGCACCGCCGGCATGATCCTCATGGCCGGGGCGCGTCACATGCAGGATCGAGGTATGATCCTGTGCACACTGGCCGGTTTGATCGATAATGCTGTGTGAGCCAACTTTGAGACACAGGGTTCATGAGCCTAATGAGCGGCAGTGAGAGTGGGATGAGATTGAGGAAGCCTTAAGGAATGTAAGGGCTGAGTGCTGACAACCCGGAACACAGGGAGTTAACCTGAGCTGTGTGAAAGGCTGATTGCCAGCAGCTAAGGGGGTGTGTCCATGTGGGAGTGGCTGGCACGATAAGAGCCGGCCACTTGAGTGATTGAGAGATAGATTCTGGAGGCTGAGTTTGATTCTGGAGGCTGAGATTGATTGAGATGGAAGCTGAGACCAGCCAAGTGCAGAGCAGTCTGGAGGCTCTGAGTACATGATGGGAGCATGCTAGCTCCATGCCGGTGCCGAGGTCCGTGGTCGTGTCCGCACCTGGAGGGGGAAGCCGTGGCTGAACCTGGTGGATACTGGTCCGGGCGTGGGGCGAAACACGCCCGGGAAAGGAGCCTGTGGGGATGCCTGGTGGAACCTGTGACACAGGTAGCGAGACCCGGATCCGTGCCCGGTAAGAAAGCAGTTCCCGAGCGATAGTGTGAACTGTGCACCTTGTGTGCGTAAATCATGTTAGGCGAGTATAGACCGCCCTTGGGACCGACTCAGTGGAGTCCGTTAAAGGTCCTGATGAACCGGAATGTATGTAGCCCTTGGAGGCAATTGTATGTAGTGTGCCAGGCGGGCATAGACCGCCTTTGGGTCCGAGTCAGAGTACTCAGTTAAGGGACCCGATGAACTATGTGTATGAGGGCTTAGGTAATGGCCTTGAATGAGAGATGATGACCTATGTAAGACCCATGTATAATCATGTGGAGAGACAGTGACCCAGCTGGTATGGATGATGTTGGAGGCGTTCCGTCCTTGGGACGAGAGGGAGGCTTGCCCTGCTGCATGCAGAGGGTACCTGATCCCTCAACCACGACCTCTAATGGTGTGGGTGTGCCTGTGGTGCCAGAGACAGGGGTAATAGGGCTCCTAGTAGGTAACGGATGTAGAGGTTCCCGTGCACTATGGTTTGCCAATCCCTGTAATGGGCCATGGAGGGGCCACAGTCCATGGATGTGGGCTGTGAGCAGGTGTGTGATCCATGGACGTTTGAATGATGGATCACATACGGTGTGTAAGGTCCCGGTCAGGCAGGATTCCTGACTAGGGGTGAATGTATATCATCATGCTGGGGTGACTAAAGCCAGGCGGCAGGTACCGCCATTGGGACCCACAGGGCCCGTTGAGGCGTATGTAACGAAGGTCAGAAGCAGGGGTTAGAAGGGCTCCCGTACTGGGTAACGCGTGGTTAGGCCAGGAGGCCGCAGCCCCACGGGTTACTAGGGTTTGCCAATCCCTGTTATGAACCCGGAAGGGTCATCATCGTACTGTAACTTATGTATAGTGTAAGTAGGCCGGAGGCCGTAGCCACCATGGGAGCTGTTAGTAGAGCTCCAATGGGGACAGAGATGGTTACAGGTCCCGGGTTACTATAAAACGTTATGTGCAATATAAGTGTTATGTGATGTTAAATGTAAATGTATGGTGTATTTATGTAAAGTGTTGTTAATCAATGTGATATGTGTCAAACATGCTACCCGGGTTATGTGATTAATATGTGAAAATAAACGGGTAGACATTGGTTAACCTTATAAACACGTGTTCTTGTCGTTTTGCAAGCGGGTTCCCCGGTTTCTACCTCACACCGCACACCCCCTCCTCCATATGCCCGCACACCCCCTCATCCATATGCCCGCACACCCGCCGCACCAAGACCCTCTCACTGCCCGTCACACCACCCCATATGCCCGCACACCCCCGCCGCCATATGCCCGCACACCCCCTCCTCATATGCCGCACACCCCCCCTCCATATGTCCCCCGTACACCGCCGCCATATGCCCGCACACCCCCTCCGCCATATGCCCGCACACCCCCGCCGCCATATGCCCCGACACCCCCTCCTCCATATTTCCGCACACCCCCTCCTCCATATGTCCGCACACCCCCTCCTCCATATGCCCGCACACCCCCTCCTCCATATGCCCGCACACCCCCTCCTCCATATGCCCGCACACCCGCCGCTCCAAGACCCCTCTCACTGCCCGTACACCGTCGCCATATGCCCGCACACCCCCGCCGCCATGCCGCACCAAGACCCCTCTCACTGCCCGTACACCGCCGCCATATGCCCGCACACCCCCTCCTCCATATGTCCCCCGTACACCGCCACCATATGTCCGCACACCCCCTCCTCCATATGTCCGCACACCCCCTCCTCCATATGTCCGCACACCCCCTCCTCCATATGCCCGCACACCCCCTACTCCATATGCCCGCACACCCCCTCCTCTATATGCCCGCTCACCCCCTCATCCATATGCCCGCACACCCGCCGCACCAAGACCCCTCTCACTGCCCGTACACCACCGCCATTTCCGCACACCCCTCCTCCATATGTCCCCCTACACCGCACCATATGTCCGCACACCCCCTCCTCCATATGTCCGCACACCCCCCCCATATGTCCGCACACCCCCTCCTCCATATGCCCGCACACCCCCTACTCCATATGCCGCACCCCCCTCCTCTATATGCCCGCTCACCCCCATCCATATGCCCGCACACCCGCCGCACCAAGACCCTCTCACTGCCCGTACACCACCGCATATGCCCGCACACCCCCGCCGCCATATGCCTGCACGCCCCCTCCTCCATATGTCCGCACACCCCTCCTCCATATGTCCGCACACCCCCTCCTCCATATGCCGCACAACCCCCTCCTCCATATGTCCGCACACCCCTCCTCCATATGTCCGCACACCCCTCTCCATATGTCCGCACACCCCCTCCTCCATATGTCCGCCACACCCCTCCTCCATATGCCCGCACACCCCGCCGCACCAAGACCCCTCTCACTGCCTGTACACCGCCGCCATATGCCCGCACACCCCCGCCGCCATATGCCCGCACACCCCCTCCTCCATATGCCCGCACACCCGCCGCACCAAGACCCCTCTCACTGCCCGTACACCGCCGCCATATGCCCGCACACCCCCTCCTCCATATGCCCGCACACCCCCTCCTCCATATGCCCGCACACCCCCTCCTCCATATGCCCGCACACCCCGCCGCACCAAGACCCCTCTCACTGCCCGTACACCGCCGCCATATGCCCGCACACCCCGCCGCCATATGCCCGCACACCCCCGCCGCCATATGTCCGCACACACCCCTCCTCCATATGTCCGCACACCCCCTCCTCCATATGTCCGCACATCCCGCTACACACCACCCCCCCCTCCACATGTCCGCACAGCCCCCCTACAATGTACATACAGCCCCCCCACCACCATGTCCGCACAGCCCGCCCCCACAATGTCCGCACAGCCCCCCCCACAATGTCCGCACAGCCCCCCCCCACAATGTCCACACTGCCCCCCCCCACAATGTCCACACTGCCCCCCCCCACATGTCTGCCACAGCCCCCCCACCACATGTCCGACAGCCCCCCCACAATGTCCGCACAGCCCCCCCACAATGTCCGCACAGCCCCCCCACAATGTCCGCACAAGCCCCCCCACAATGTCCGCACAGCCCCCCCCCCGACGCCGTAGATCACTTACCTGTCCTCATGACATCTGCTTCCTCAGGTCCAGGTCCGTCCTTCCTTCGACCCAGGCATCCTGTTCCTTCAGCCCGGCTAACGACTCTTCCATCCGCCGCTCTTCTCTCTTCCTCCACTGAGCTCCTCATTGACTTACATAGCGGATAATTCTGAACACTGATTGGTCCTCTTTTCCCATAGAGAAACATGGCCATGTTTCTCTATGGGAAGACGCGACCAATCAGCGTCCAGGATTATCCGCCATGTTTCTCTATGAGGGGTTGGAGCGGACCTGAATGGAGACTGTTTGTAAATACAGTTTCCATTCAGGTCCGCTCCAACCCCTCATAGACATACATGGCGGATAATCCTGGACGCTGATTGGTCGCTTCTTCCCATAGAGAAACATGGCCATGTTTGTCTATGGGAAGACGCGACCAATCAGCGTCCAGGATTATCCACCATGTATCTCTATGACCCTACCCCCCCCCCCCCCCCCACCCCCCCCCCCCCCCCCCCCCCCCCCCCCCCCCCCCCCGCCCCCCCCCCCCCCCCCCCCCCCCCCCCCCGCCCCCCCCCCCCCCCCCCCCCCCCCCCCCCCCCCCCCCCCCCCCCCCCCACCCCCCCCCCCCCCCCCCCTCCCCCCCCCCCCCCCCCCCACCCCCCCCCCCCCCCCCCCCCCCCCCCCCCCCCCCCCCCCCCCCCCCCCCACCCCCCCCCCCCCCCCCCACCCCCCCCCCATCCCCCCCCCCCCCCCCCCCCCCTCCCCCCCCCCCCCCCCCCCCCCCCCCCCCCCCCCCCCCCCCCCGCCCCCCCACCCCCCCCCCCCCCCCCCCCCCCCCCCCCACCCCCCCCCCCCCCCCCCCCCCCCCCCCCCCCCCCACCCCCCACGCCCCCCCCGCCCCCCCCCCCCCCCCCCTCCCCCCCCCCCCCCCCCCCCCCCACCCCCCCCCCCCAAGCCGCCCCCCCCCCCAATCCCACCCCCTCCTCCATTGCCGCACACCCCCCACCAAACCCCTCACGCCCGCACCCCCAATCCCCACACCCTCCCCAATGCCCCACCCCCCCCTCCAACCGCCCCCCCCCCCATACCCCCACCCCCCCCTCCACCCCCCCCCCCCCAAACCCTCTCACTACCCGACCAACCCCGCCATGCCCCACACCCCCCCGCCATGCCGCCCAACCCTCCACTGCCCTCCCCCCCCAATGCCCGCACACCCCCCCCAATGTCCCACACCCCCCTCAAGCCCCCCCCCCCCCCACATTCCGCACCACCCCCCCCCCCACAATGTTCCACAGCCCCCCCCCCCACTTCCACAAGCCCCCCCCCACATGTTCGCCACCCACCAACACGCCCCATCCCCCCACCAATGCGCACAGCCCCCCCCACATGCGCTACACCCCCCTCCATATGCCCGCACACCCCCTCCTCCATATGCCCGCACACCCCCTCCTCCATATGCCCGCACACCCCCCACCAAGCCTCTCACTCCCACACCCCCCCATATGCCCCACACACCCCCGCCCATGACCCCACAGCCCCCACACCCCACTCCGCCATATGCCCGCACACCCCCTCCGCCATATGCCCGCACACCCCCTCCCCATATGCCCCATACCCGCGCCAATCCACACCCCCTCCTCCATATGCCGCACACCCCCTCCTCCATATGCCCGCACACCCCCTCCTCCATATGCCCGCACACCCGCCCACCAAGACCCCTCTCACTGCCCGTACACCGCCGCCATATGCCCGCACACCCCCGCCGCCATGCCGCACCAAGACCCCTCTCACTGCCCGTACACCGCCGCCATATGCCCGCACACCCCCCCCCATATGCCCGCACACCCCCTCCTCCATATGCCCCGCACACCCCCTCCTCCATATGCCCGCACACCCCCTCCTCCATATGCCCGCACACCCCCACAACCCTCCATGCCCTACCGCCACCATGCCGACACCCCGCCGCCATCGCACCAAGACCCCTCTCACTGCCCGTACACCGCCGCCATATGCCCGCACACCCCCCCTGCCATATGCCCCACAAACCCCCTCCTCCCCTATGCCCGCACACCCCCCTCCATATGCCCGCCACACCCCCTCCCCATATGCCCGCACACCCCCCCGCACCAAGTCCCCTCCTACTGCCGTACACTGCCGCCATATGCCCGCACACCCCCTCCACCTACCCGCACACCCCCTCCCAATGCCGCACACCCCCTACCATACATATGCCGCACACCCCTCCTCCATATGCCCCCCACCACCCCGCACCAAGACCCTCCACTACCCACACCGCCGCCATATGCCCGCACAGCCCCCCGCCCCATGCCGCACCAAGACCCCTCTCACTGCCCTACACCGCCGCCATATGCCCGCACACCCCCCCGCCATATGTCCGCACACCCCCTCTCACATATGCCGCACACCCCCTCCCACATATGCCGCACACCCCCCTCCCCATAGCCCGTCACACTACCTCCTCATCCTGCTCCATATCCCGCACACGCCTCGCCCAAGCTCCTTCTCACGCCCGTACACCGCGCATATGCCGCGCCTACCTCCGCCATCCGCACCTCCATTCATGCTTACAAGCGCATATGCGCACACCCCCTCCTCCATATGCCCGCACACCCCCTCCTCCATATGCCCGCACACCCCCTCCTCCATATGCCCGCACACCCCCTCCTCCATATGCCCGCACACCCGCCGCACCAAGACCCCTCTCACTGCCCGCACACCCCCTCCGCCATATGCCCGCACACCCCCTCCGCCATATGCCCGCACACCCCCTCCGCCATATGCCCGCACACACCCCCTCCTCCATATGCCCGCACACCCCCTCCTCCATATGCCCGCCACCCCCTCCTCCATATGCCCGCACACCCGCCACACAAGACCCCTCTCACATGCCCGTACACCGCCGCCATAATGCCCGCACACCCCCGCCGCCATGCCGCACCAAGACCCCTCTCACTGCCCGTACACCGCCGCCATATGCCCGCACACCCCCGCCGCCATATGCCCGCACACCCCCTCCTCCATATGTCCCCCGTACACCCGCCGCCATATGCCGCCACACCCCCTCCTCCATATGCCCGCACACCCCCTCCTCCATATGCCCGCACACCCGCCCACCAAGACCCCTCTCACTGCCCGTACACCGCCGCCATATGCCCGCACACCCCCGCCGCCATGCCGCACCAAGACCCCTCTCACTGCCCGTACACCCCGCCATTCCCACGACGCCCATATGCACGCACACCCCCCCTCCATATGTCCCCAACCCCCTCTCATATGCCGCACACCCCCTCCTCCATATGCCCCCACCACCCACCTCCCACATGCCCGCACACCCCCATCACAGCCCGCCCCATACAGCCCCAATCCCACACCCCCCCCAATGTCCGCACAGCCCCCAACTGCCGTACAACCACCGCCCCATCCATGCCACCCACTACACACACGCCCTCCTCCATCTCGCATACACCACCCTCATTGCCCCAACACTCCCGCTAAGACACACAGCCCCCACCTCTCACATATGCCCACACCCTCCCCATAGCCCACAATTCCCTAGCACACCCACCCCCAATGTCCAGACAGCCACATGTCACAGCCCCCCACAATGTCACATACACCCCCCACTAACAAATCATACATTGCTCCTCATCCAATCCCAATTTAGCAATTTCAGCCCCTAACACTCACAATGTCCGCTTAATGCTCACATCCCACTTATACTTTCTCCAATCTAATGATCCTTTGACATGAGCTTGCAAACATTCCATCAATGCTAACCTATGCAAAATGCATACTCAGCTATGCTTAAGCACACTCTATCAATGGTAAAAAGCACCAATCAACGACAGTATTGCCTGATTGCTTATAAGATCACTTACTAACATATCTTCATAATGAATCATACAATATGCAATAATCACTACAACAAGTAATGATCTCACTCTCTAATCATTATGCTAGTAATGCTAATAGCATTGCCAGATGATTCATCAATGAAAACATCTAATGCTAATCGACATATCTATATCGCTAATCCAATGATCTTTAATGCTATTCTCTCCCAATACACTCATATGTATTAATGCATAAATATGCTAGAAGCTATACATGATATGGATCCTACTTATGCAGCTTTACTGGCATAATGGAAACTGTTTATAATAACATTATTCAATTCAGGTACATCTCAACATCATCATAAGACAATTTTAAATGCATATATCTCTTAAGCTAATAGAATGCTTAATCCAAATAGATACAATACATGAGCTATTATGCAATCATTGGCTATAATGCTGACATATTCATGCTAGGTATTAATGCCATGCTATTAATGCAACACTTTGATGCTAGACTAAGGATAATGTCATGCTATTATAAATAACAAATAATAAATAATTATTTAATTAATAATAGAAATGCATAAATATACTAATAAAATAATCATAATAATAATATGCATATAATAAATAAATATAATGTATTAATGCAAATAATATATGCTATTAATGCTATTAATTAATGCTAATATAAATTAATGCTATATATTGCATAATTTATGCTATAATGCAATAATATGCTATTAATGTAATATGATAATGCAAATTATTAATGCATATTAATGCTATAATAATTTGCTATTAATGTATAAATGCTATTAGCAAATATTATTAATGCTATTAATGCTATATAATAATTATGCTATATGAATAATTATGCTAATAATTGCTATTATGCTAATTAAATGCTATAAAAAATTAAAAATATTTGCTATTAATCATAATTAATTATGCTATTAATGAAAATCTTAAGAATAATGCTATTAATGCTAATTACATATGCTAATAATTATGCTATTAATTAATATAATGCTATTAATGCAAATACTATTGCTATTAATGCTATTAATTATTGCTAATATAATGCTAATAATTAATGCTATTAATGCTAATAATTATGCTATAATGGTATAATAATGCTATTAATGCAATAAATATTTGCTATTATTATGCTATTATTAATGCTATTAATGCTAATAATTATGCTATTAATGCTAATAATTATGCTATTAATGCTATAATTATAATGCTATTATGCTAATGGTAATAATATGCTATTAATGCAAAATATTGCTATTAATGCATATTATTAATGCTATATTATGCTAATAATGCTAATATTTATGCTATTAATGCTAATAATTGTGCTATTAATGGTAATAATAATGCTATTAATGCAAATAATATTGCTATTCATGCTATTATTAATGCTATTAATGCTAATAATTATGCTATTAATGGTAATAATAATGCTATTAATGCAAATAATATTGCTATTAAATGCTATTAATGCTAATAATTATGCTATTAATGCTAATAATTATGCTATTAATGGTAATAATAATGCTATTAATGCAGATAATATTGCTATTAATGCTATTAATGCTAATAATTATGCTATTAATGCTAATAATTATGCTATTAATGGTAATAATGCTAATAATGCAAATAATATTGCTATTAATGCTATTATTAATGCTAATAATTATGCTATTAATGCTAATAATATTGCTATTAATGCTCTTATTAATGCTAATAATTATGCTATTAATGCTAATAATTATGCTATTAATGCTAATAATTATGCTATTAATGGTAATAATAATGCTATTAATGGTAATAATATTGCTATTAATGCTATTATTAATGGTAATTATGCTATTTATGCTAATTATGCTATTATTGGTCATAAATTATGCTATTAATGCAAATATTTATGCTATTAATGCTAATATTTATGCTATTATAGCTAATAATTATGCTATTAATGGTCATAATTATGCTATTAATGCAAATAATATTGCTATTCATGCTATTATTAATGCTATTAATTATGCTATTAATGCTAATAATTATGCTATTAATGCTAATAATTCTGGTATTAATGGTAATAATAATGCTATTAATGCTAATAATTATGCTATTAATGATAATAATAATGCTATTAATGCAAATAATATTGCTATTAATGCTATTATTAATGCTATTAATGCTAATAATTATGCTATTAATGCCAATAATTATGCTATTAATGCTAATAATTCTGCTATTAATGGTAATAATGCTATTAATGCAAATAATATTGCTATTAATGCTATTATTAATGCTATTAATACTAATAATTATGCTATTAATGCTAATAATTATGCTATTAATGGTAATAATAATGCTATTAATGCAAAAAATATTGCTATTAATGGTAATAATAATGCTATTAATGCAAAAAATATTGCTATTAATGCTATTATTAATGCTATTAATGCTAATAATTATGCTATTAATGCTAATAATTTTGCTATTAATGGTAATAATAATGCTATTAATGCAAATATTGCTATTATTAATGCTATTAATGCTAATAATTATGCTATTAATGCTAATTATGCTATTAATGGTAATAATTATGCTATTAATGGTAATAATTATGCTATTAATGGTAATAATAATGCTATTAATGCAAAAAATATTGCTATTAATGCTATTATTAATGCTAATAATTATGCTATTAATGCTAATAATTTTGCTATTAATGGTAATAATAATGCTATTAATGCAAATAATATTGCTATTAATGCTATTATTAATGCTATTAATGGTAATAATTATGCTATTAATGCTAATAATTATGCTATTAATGGTCATATTTATGCTGTTAATGGTAATAAGAATGCTATTAAAATAATATTTGTATTAATGCTATTATTAATGCTAATATTTATGCTATTAATGCTAATAATTATGCTATTAATGGTAATAATAATGCTATTAATGCAAATAATATTGCTATTCATGCTATTATTAATGCTATTAATGCTAATAATTATGCTATTAATGGTAATAATAATGCTATTAATGCAAATAATATTGCTATTAATGCTATTAATGCTATTAATGCTAATAATGATGCTATTAATGCTAATTATATGCTATTAATGCTAATAATTATGCTATTAATGGTAATAATAATGCTATTAATGCAGATAATATTGCTATTAATGCTATTAATGCTAATAATTATGCTATTAATGCTAATAATTATGCTATTAATGGTAATAATGCTAATAATGCAAATAATATTGCTATTAATGCTATTATTAATGCTATTAATGCTAATAATTATGCTATTAATGCTAATAATTATGCTATTAATGGTAATAATAATGCTATTAATGCAAATAATATTGCTATTAATGCTCTTATTAATGCTAATAATTATGCTATTAATGCTAATAATTATGCTATTAATGGTAATAATAATGCTATTAATGCAAATAATATTGCTATTAATGCTATTATTAATGGTAATTATGCTATTTATGCTAATTATGCTATTAATGGTCATAATTATGCTATTAATGCAAATATTTATGCTATTATAGCTAATAATTATGCTATTAATGCTAATAATTATGCTATTAATGGTCATAATTATGCTATTAATGCAAATAATATTGCTATTCATGCTATTATTAATGCTATTAATGCTAATAATTCTGGTATTAATGGTAATAATAATGCTATTAATGCTAATAATTATGCTATTAATGATAATAATAATGCTATTAATGCAAATAATATTGCTATTAATGCTATTATTAATGCTATTAATGCTAATAATTATGCTATTAATGGTAATAATAATGCTATTAATGCAAAAAATATTGCTATTAATGCTATTATTAATGCTATTAATGCTAATAATTATGCTATTAATGATGATAATTTTGCTATTAATGGTAATAATAATGCTATTAATGCAAATATTGCTATTATTAATGCTATTAATGCTAATAATTATGCTATTAATGCTAATTATGCTATTAATGCTAATAATTATGCTATTAATGGTAATAATAATGCTATTAATGCAGATAATATTGCTATTAATGCTATTAATGCTAATAATTATGCTATTAATGGTAATAATTATGCTATTAATGGTAATAATTATGCTATTAATGCTAATAATTATGCTATTAATGCTAATAATTATGCTATTAATGCTATTATTAATGGTAATTATGCTAATAATGCTAATAATTATGCTATTAATGGTCATAATTATGCTATTAATGGTAATAAGAATGTTATTAATGAAAATAATAATGCTATTAATGCTATTATTAATGCAAATATTTATGCTATTATAGCTAATAATTATGCTATTAATGGTAATAATAATGCTATTAATGCAAATAATATTGCTATTCATGCTATATATTAATGCTATTAATGCTAATAATAATGCTATTAATGCTAATAATTATGCTATTAATGCTAATAATAATGCTATTAATGCAAATAATATTGCTATTAATGCTATTAATGCTAATAATTATGCTATTAATGGTAATAATAATGCTATTAATGGTAATAATAATGCTATTAATGCAAATAATATTGCTATTAATGCCTTTATTAATGCTATTAATGCTGATAATTATGCTATTAATGCTAATAATTATGCTATTAATGCTAATAATTATGCTATTAATGGTAATAATTATGCTATTAATGGTAATAATAATTCTATTAATGCAAATCATATTGCTATTAATGCTATTATTAATGCTAATAATCATGCTATTTAGCCTATTAATGCTATTAAGGCTAATAATAATGCTATTTATGCTATTCAAAATTCTATTACTGCTAATAATATTGCTATTCATGCTCTTTATGCTAATACTAATGATATTAAAGCGATTATTTATGCTATTAATAATGCTTTTAATGTTATTAATAATGCTATTAATGCTAATATTAATGCTATTAAGGCTAATAAGCATGCTATTAATATTGCTATTAATTTTATTAATAGTATTATTTATGCTATTAATGCTATTATTTATGCTATTAATACTAATAATAGTACTATTATTGCTATTAATAATGCTATTAATGCTAATAATAATGCTGTTAATGCTAATAATTATGCTTTTAATAGTAATAATAATGCTATTAATTCAAATAATATTGCTATTAATGCTAATACTAATGCTATTAATGCTATTATTTATGCTATTAATGCTATTAGTTATGCTGTTAAGGATATTAATAATGCTATCAATGCACATACTAATGCTATTAATGCACATACTAATGCTATTAATGCTATTTATAATGCTATTACTCTATTAATACTGCTGTTAATGCTATTAATACTGCTATTACTGCTAATAATAATGCTATTGCTAATATTATTGCTATTGATGATGCTATTGATGATGCTATGGATGATGGTTTTGATGATGGTATTTATGATGGTATTGGTATTCATGCTATTCGTATTATGTATGCACATTCAATGTCCTTAAGTATTCAGTGACCTCTTACTATTATTGATATTAATGAGAAACATGTGTATATCTTTGTAATACGTCGTAGGGTACATTATAAGGACATACAAGACATGATATTTAAATATGTACATTGTCTATCTGGAACTTAGTATTTTCCTTAATAATTATTCTATACTTTTCAAGAATTCTTTTCTCCCAAAAAGCTTTTGTAAAAGCTCTTACGTACCTATACCTCTCCAAGCATAGTATTACCTTTGTATGTGCTAACATGACTTCAAAGGATACTAGCAAGGATGTTGGCGGGTACAAAGCCGCATGGATGCGTAAGACACGTGCTAAGGAAACTGAAGAACAGCGACAATGTCGTTTGGATAAGTCTAAAGCTGAGTATAAGCAACGCATTGCAACGGAGTCGCTGGAACAAAAACAACTGCGCTTGGCCAAAAAAGCTGAGAAGGAACGTCAACGCCGTCAAAAAAAAAAATGTAACCCCACCAGTACATCACTCTGCTGATCAGACAGTAACCTTATCAGTACAACAGTCTGCTGATCAAACTGTAAGCTCACCAGTACAATACTCTGCTGATCTAACTCAGTGTGCTGATCAGACAGTAACCTCATCAGTACTACAGTCTGCTGATCCAACTGTAAGCTCACCAGTACTACAGTTTGCTCTAGCTCTTTCTAGCAGTTCACCGGATGAAAGTAGCACAATTCCTCAAGTTTCATCACCGCGCAAAGCAACAGCAAAGCGTAAACATTGTGGTCAGGAGACGTCACGCACCAAACGTTTTCGCGTTGAACAACAACAAACTCCTTTGGAGGCACAAATTGCTCAGGAGTCTTCACTATCCAAAGAGAGCCGCTTACGTAAAAGTGCTGCCTCACGTCGTCAACACCGCAAAAAGACGTCTCCTACTGTTACACAAGTGGATCCTGCCTCTTTTTCTGCTTTATTAGTTCAACGTCTGATCTATGTCGGTTTGCAGAAACAACATCGTATTTACCTACCTACACCTCCCTCTTCATATCCACCTGGATTTACAGATAGTGATTTTGGCATTGTGGAACATACCTGTGGCTCAATGATATTCATATGTAACCATTGTGAAGCTCGACATTTCATGGATGAGATGCCATCGGATAAACAGTATACTCTCTGTTGTCACAAGGGGAAGGTCAAGGTTCCGTTACCTCAGTATCCAGAGATGTTGGAATGTATTCTTAAAGGTCAGAGTCCATACAGTCGGAATATGATGGATAACATCAGAAGTATCAATAGTTCCTTTGGTTTTGCTTCTATGGGTGCAAGTATTGCTCCCCCACCTGGACATGGCCCTTATTGCTTCAGAATTCATGGCCAAATTTATCACCGTACTGGAACACTACATCCTGCTCCAGATCAAGCTCCTGCTTATGCCCAACTCTACATTTTAGATACTGCCACTGCTAATGACCAACGTTTACAGTGTGACGAAAATAAAAAATGTAATCCTAAATTGATGCGGCTCATTGCTAACTTATTAGATCGCATCAATCCTTTTGTTTCCGCATACAAAATGTTACGTTTTGTCGAACAAGAGGAACAGGAGAAGGCAATTGAAAATGGTACTGTCATGCCTAATATCACCATGGCTCTTAAACAGGATCGAGAACAAGACCCAAGACGTTAAATAAACCAATTGTTAATGAAGTTGCTGTGGTCTTTGAAAATGCTGATGGAGAGGCACCCTTCAATAGAGACATTTTAATTCATCTGAAACCTGACCCAAACAATCCTTTAGCCCCAAAAACACAGCAAGTCAGTATTCTCCACAGTAATTTAGATGCTTTACTGTATCCGTTATTTTTTCCGCATTGGAGAAGAAGGCTGGCATGAGGGACTGAAGCATCAAGGTCAAAATCCACGGAGAATTACACAATTGCAGTATTACTGTTATTTGCTATCTGTACGTCCTGGGTTCAATCCTATTCTAAATGGTGGAAAACTAACGCAACAGTATTTAGTGGATGCGTATATAAAAATTGAGGCTAATCGCTTAAATTTTATACGTCAACATCAAAAAGATTTAAAAGTGGAGGACTATTGCATACTACAGGAACATCTGCAAAGAAAATCTTTCGAAAAAGGAATTCCTATTGGCAAGACAGTCATTTTACCATCGTCGTTTGAAGGTAGTCCAAGAAATATGCAGCAACGCTATCAAGATGCCATGGCTATTGTTACAAAATTTGGACGGCCAGATCTTTTTATAACAATGACCTGTAATCCCAAATGGAGCGAGATTATCCACAATTTAGAACCATGGCAGCGTGTGGAACACAGACCGGATTTAGTCGCCCGTGTCTTCAAAATAAAATTAGAAGCCCTATTAAAAGATATAAACAGTCGATTATTTGGCAAGATTTGTGCAATGATTCATGTAATAGAATTCCAAAAGCGAGGACTACCACATGCTCACATTTTGATTATTCTGGATAGCAATTCGAAATTACGCACTGAGGTTGATGTCGATCGTACTGTTTGGGCAGAAATTCCTGATCCATACGAGTATCCTGTGCTCCATCAAATTGTGATGCAACATATGATTCATGGACCCTGTGGACAATTCAACCCCAATTCTCCATGTATGGATATTGGAAAGTGTAAAAAAGGATTCCCAAAAGATTTCCAACCAAAAACTCTAATAGCACACGATGCCTACCCAACTTATCAACGCAATGCAGGACCTTCATTTACACACCGTTCTCACATGGTTGATAATTCTTGGGTTGTTCCCTATAACCCTTTCCTACTATTAAAGTATAAGTGTCATATAAATGTGGAAATCTGTGCGTCCATTCAAAGTGTCAAGTATCTATTCAAATATGTTTATAAAGGGCATGATAAAGCCAATCTGGAAATTTGTCAAACAAACATACAACATGATGAACCTCACCAATTTATGGATTCAAGATACGTCAGTGCACCAGAGGCAGCTTGGAGAATTTTTGCCTATCCATGCATAAACAATCACACAGCATTGTTCGCCTTGCCGTACATCTGCCACAGTCTCAACCACTTTATTTTCATGAAGATGCTTCTGTTGAGAACATTGCTGCCATGACGCATAGAAAATCAACTCTTATGGCCTACTTTGAACTGAATGAGAATGACCCACTTGCTCATGAATAGTTCTACCGCCAAATTCCTGAGCACTATGTCTGGAAAGATGGTGCATGGGAAATTAGGCAGAAACGTGGAGCAACAGTCATCGGAAGAATGTATACGGTCAGTATGAAAGATGAAGAACGCTACTATTTAAGGTTGTTTTTACTACATGTCAAAGGAGCAACAAGTTTTGAGCACATTAAGACCGTTAATGAAGTCGAGTACCCAACTTTTAAACAGGCAGCAATAGACCTTGGATTACTTTTGGATGACAGTGTTTGGCGAAATACCTTACTAGATGGCTGTGTTCTAAACATGCCTGCACAGCTTCGGGATATGTTTGCTTACATATGTATCTTTGGTCCTCCTGCTCATCCATTGGAGTTGTGGCAAGAATTTAAAAAAGATTTTATTGAAGACTACTGCCGTGCATATCACCCTAACAATGAGGACTGTGAGCATTGTGAAGGCTATGCAATGACAGATGTTCAAAATGTGTTAAAATTTCATGGCAAAAGCTTTACGGATTTTAATCTACCACGCCCCAAAAGAAAACAACAACTACAACCACAATACGACAAAGAGGAGGAGTTTAGAAGAGCCCAAGAAATGAAAGAAACTTTAAATCAACAACAACTTTTGGCCTATAATGCCATAAATGAAGCATTACAGGATACAAGTCAGCAAGCTAAGTGCTTTTTCATTGATGGCCCAGGTGGCAGTGGGAAAACATATTTGTATGATTTGTTAATTCGTCAAATAAGAGGAGAAGGAGAAACTGTGTCACCTGCTGCCAGTACTGGGATTGCAGCCAACTTACTGGAAGGAGGAAGAACCATCCATTCACTTTACGGGATACCTATTCCAATCAATGAAACATCTGTTTCAAGAATCAAAAATGATACTGATGCTGCACACCATTTGAAGAATACTAAACTTTTCATTATTGATGAATACACTATGCTATCTAAATACGCACTGCATGTCATTGACCAACTATTAAAGGATGTTATGACCAAAGATATCTCGAAGAAAAATAAAACACCCTTTGGAGGGAAAGTCATTGTTCTGGGAGGAGACTTTCGTCAGTGTCTTCCTATTATTCCTCATGGAACACGAACTGATATCGTAGAGAGCTGCATTAAATATTCCCGACAATGGCAGATTTTCACTCAATTGCCACTACTTGACAACATGCGTTCCATTGATCCTGATTATAGCAATTGGTTACTTCAACTGGGAAATGGACAATTGACCAATTATTATAACCTTGGAGATGATGTTATAGAAATCCCTGAAGATATGATTTGCACAGGCTCACTAATATTTGACATTTTTGGTGAAAACATTGTAATTGATGTCAATGACAATGAAAGCATTAATACTGCAGCATCACATGCCATTCTTTGCCCCAAAAATGATGATGTGGATCAGGTAAACTCTAAGGTCATGGATTGCATTGCTGGAGAGTACACAGAATACATTAGTGATGATTCCATTGATCCGGACGAGACAGAGGACCCAGAGCAATACCCTGTTGAGTTTTTAAATTCACTTACACCCACGGGGATGCCATCTCATCGTCTGAAATTAAAAATCGGCACCATTGTAATGCTTTTGAGGAACTTCAACAGCAGAAAAGGTCTTTGCAATGGGACTCGCTTGATTGTCATCGCTTTGTTTGACAATCTGATTCAAGCAAAAGTCATTACTGGGTCTGCAGAAGGAAATGTGGTCTTTATTCCATGGATTGATTTATCTCCATCAGAGACTGGCTTACCTTTCAAGTTAAGACGTCGACAATTTCCTATGAAGCCTGCTTTTGCCATGACCATCAACAAATCCCAAGGACAAACATTGGAGAAAGTAGGGATTTTTTTGCCAGAACCCGTTTTTGGACATGGACAGTTATATGTGGCTTTTTCACGAGTGAAAAGAAGATGTAATGTTAAGGTGAAAGTGCTGGATACACCCATTCAAGGAAAGTTGGTGCCTACTTCTGAAAAAGTCTTTACTAAAAATATTGTCTATAAGAATATTTTATCTTAAATTCTTTAGATATATATTACATTTCTATACATGATGGATATAACAATGAAAGCATTCAAATTGCTGCATCACATGACAATCTTTGCCCTAAAAATGTCCATGTGGAAATGGTGAACTCTAAGGTTATGGATTGCATTGCTGGTGAATACACAGAGTACATTAGTGATGATTCCATTCAGACTGAAGATTCAGACCAATATCCAGTGGAATTTTTAAATTCACTCACATCAATGCGAATGCCTTATCGCCTCAAATTAGAAATCGGTAACATTGTCATGCTTTTGCGCACCTTTAACAGCATAAAAGGTCTTTGCAATGGGAATCGCTTCATTGTCATCACTTTCTTTGACAATCTGATTCAAGCAAAAGTCATTACTGGGTTTGCAGAAGGAAATGTGGTGTTTATTCCAAGGATTTATTTATCTCCATCAGAGACTGCCTTACCTTTCAAGTTAAGACGTCGACAATTTCCCGTGAAGCCTGCTTTTGCCATGACCATCAACAAATCCCAAGGCCAAACAGTGGAGAAAGTAGGGATTTTTTTGTCACAACCCATTTTTGGACATCGACAGTTATATGTGGCTTTTTCACGAGTGAAAAGATGATGCAATGTTAGGGTGAAAGTGCTGGATACACCCATTCAAGTCAAATTGCTGCCCAGTAGTGAAATACTCTTTACTCTAAATAATCTATCTAATATTTTAGTTAAAATTCTTTAGATACATATTAGATTTAGATACATAGTTACTTTCTAATTAAACACAAATATTACAATAAATTAGTTTAGCCATAGATGAATAGAAGAAAAAAAAAAATTATAGTTATAGAAAAAGATATTCTAATTAGTTATTAGATATAAAATAGTTATTTAAGAAATATAGTCGTTTGTGTTCATTTTCACTAAAAATATAGTGTAAAATATTTTACTTAACATTCTTTAGATATATGTTACATTTAGATACATAGTTATTTTTCAATTAGACACAAATATTACTATATAAATTAGTTTAGCAATACATGTATATAAATAAATCAAAATACCAAAAAAAATAGTTTAGTTATAGATAAAGACATTATAATTAGTTATTACATATAAAAGTAATTTAAGATATATAGTCATTATTTTCATTTTTCACTAAAAATATAGTGTATAAAAATATTTTACTTTCAATTCTTTAGATACATATTACATTTAGATAGTTACTTTCTAATTAAACACAAATATTACAATAAATTAATTTAGCTATAGATGTATAGGAATAGAAATATACAAAAATAACAAATATTAGTTTTGTTATAAAGATATTATAATTACTTTTTAGATATAAAATAGTTATTTAAAATATATAGTAATTACTTTTTTAGCTTAGAAAATTTCTTTTTTCATTTCATTGTATATGTATGTAAACACACATTTTTTTTTTGTAGATTGTAGATGTGTATCATCTAAATGCTTGCATTTAGTGATAAGAACCTGAAGCTCCAGCAGGATAACTGCTGCGAGATTTCTTTTTCTTTTTACACAGGGTGAGGTTTTTGTGAATAGCTAAGGCTGCCTTCAGACTTGCAGATGCATCTCCAGCATTTTGAAGATGCATCTGCATGCAAACGGCAGCCCCTATCTTTATAATGGGACATACAGTGTCTGCAGATGCTTGCAGACAGCCGTGTGCACCCATTTACTCCTATATGTGATCTCTGCACAGGCGCATGCCTGCATACAAATCACACAATCCCGCCCGCAGCAGGGATGCAACATGTGGCGTCCTTTGTGCGGAGGAGAGTCTGTGATCTGTACGAAGGCATCCGCCTGCGCACAGATCACATATAGGAGTGAATGGGTGCGCACGGCTGTCTGCAAGAATCTGCAGACACCGTGTGTCCCATTATAAAGAGAGGGACTGCCGTCTGCATGCACATGCTTGCAGATGCATCTGCAAAACGCTGCAGATGCATCTGCAAGTCTGAAGGCAGCCTAAGAGATGGGTGGGACGGCTGTTCACACACATCTCTATCTTGAAGTGTGTTCTGTACATATAAATACATATATACACATAGGTACATATTTAGACACATAGCTACATATTTAGACACAAAGGGAAAGAATAGACATTTTTATTTTACATCTGAATTATTCTGCTATTTGTTGAATTTTTAGTTGGAAAAAAACTATTTTGCCACTTGCTGCCTAATGGTGATCTACAGTACTCTTAATGTAAGTTGCATGAAATGTTTATGGAATTTGTGGTTTACTTGCGGTAGTTGCGGCACATGTGCTTTTAACAGTTTCAATCGCCAAAATCAGTTAGCTCTCATTTTTTGTGGTTGCATTTAGTCAACCTGTTAAAGCTCTGCTTGCCGTATTTACTGCATGCTAACTGCAAGTTCAATATTTATTACATGTTACTTGCTGAAAGTGAGCTGTAGGTAGTCCCTTTGGTGCCAAGTTCAGAAATTGTATTTGGTTATTCCATACCTTCTGCAAATAGCCTTAAAAAATATTATTTTAAGGAGTCTAACTATTAATTATTAGGGATAGAGTAGAGTAGGTCCCACCAGCTGTAAGGCTACCTTCCCGTGGTTGGTGGGGAAACATGTACTGGCTCAATCATAGATTAGTATATTCAATTTATAATTGAATATTAATAATCTGTACAAAACATCGGTGCCAGTATCTGTACGAAAAGCCTTGCCTTAGAATCATGACATGTACTACACTCACATATACCATACAAACATTGGTAATTGATAGATAGATATCCTGTCTTATGTGCATTATTGTCAAATTTGAATGAATAATGTATATATGCATGCTACACTCCCGATTCTTTAACATTGTGCCGCCATCTATCATGGAATAATAGGATTATTAGTTAAAACTCAAATTTAAGAAACTCTACACCGATTCTAGAATCCCGATGCAATTGCATCGGGCTTACAGCTAGTATATATAAAATTACATATACATATATATATAAATATATATTTTTAGATAGGTATATATGTATACGAATAGGAATATATTTATATGTTTGTGAGAATATATCTGTATGACTAGGGTCACAACACGGGGGCCGCGTGTTTGAGACCCCTGCCCTAGTCTTTATATGTAGGTTGTGTGTGTATATGTGGGTAGATTCATAGGTATGTGTATGTGTACATGGATGTGTCTGTATAAATATGAGTCCCTTGTTTCCTAACAACTTAAAGAATGAGAAACTAAGGTGCCATTTCAGCACATCGGTGATGGAGAGCGCCTATGCATATTATATGAGCGGGAGCAGGAGACCTCACGCTGCCTCCTGCAGCCTCCACCAGCCTGCCCCAGCCCCCGGACAGGCTCCATAGCTGCCCCCTCTCCCCCTGGGCCCTACAGTACATTATCCGTATATTCGGATTATAAAATGCACCACCCACTTTCCCCAAAATTTGGGGGAACAAAAGTGCGTCTTTATAATGTGAAAAATACGGTAAGTTTGGTTAGTTAAACACAGATGAATGTAAAGACATATATCTGTCGCAACACCGCCCGCTTGTGCTGCATGGGATGGGCGTAATGTTCCCCCCAGGGATCTGAACGCCTCGGAGCAGCCATGTTGAACACACAGTATAATGAAGGGGGCAGGGCAACAAAGGTCGCTATTACTTCATTATGCACGCTGGCCGCTTCTTTTCCCACCTAAAAAAAAAAAAAGATGCTAACACGATATTTTAAGAACGCAGTACCGATCTTTTCAGAAAGCAGCAGCCAGATGATGTCTATTTTACCTCATTTCAATGCTTTTAAACAATGAAATAGTATAGGCCCTTGGTTCCTAACTAATGAAAGAACGAGAAACAAATGTTTTTAACAGTTTATTATGCACGCTAACTAAAATACACAGTTTATTACACACACCAGTACAGAAATGACAGCACTGTATAAATGTCATTATGTCATTAGTAGCCCACTATAAGTTCTGATGCTGCCAAGTAACAGCTCCAGGACTGTTAAAATATTGGCAGTAGTTCTCTCGGCAGGTCTTCGCATCATGGGTGTTTCTGCCGTATCCCACAGGTTGAAGGCCTGCAATTGCGGGATCGTTTGCACACCATTCTCCGAGCTGCACTTCCCCATTGTTTAAGTCCTCAGAGTTCACGAAGCCAGGCGGACAGTACTCTATTGCACGAAGAAAATTGTGAAGCATGCAACACACCAAAACAACTGAGTCTATTGATTTAAGCTTCAAGTTAATAGGCGTGAGAAAAACTCGATTGGCCATGATACCAAAGGCATTTTTGACAACCCGACGTGCCCTTGACAAACAGTAATTGAAAACTCGTCTTTCCAGGGTAAGAGTTTTTTGGGGGAACGGTTTTATAGGATTGGGATGAAGCGGGAAGGCTTCATCGCCGATAAAAACAAAATTAAGCTTAGCTGTAGTCTCTGAGTTGGGAGGCAAGTGCAGGTCACCGTTGTGCAATCGATATCCAAATATTGTGTGCTCTAAAACGCCACCATCCGAAACTCTGCCGTTCATGCCAACATCTACATATATAAATTCGTAATTGGCGTTAACAAGGGCCATCAGGATGAGGCTGAAATAGCCCTTATAGTTATAGAAATAGGATTTGCTGTTCGGTGGTTGAGTGATCCAGACATGTTTCCCGTCCAAAGCCCCACCACAGTTAGGGAACTGCCACTGCTGCTCAAAATCAGAGACAATCTTTTTCCATTCCTCCTCTGTGCTGGGAAACTGCATGTAGCTACATAGACAGCAAAAAATTGCATCACATGTCTCCGGGATTAGAACGCTGAGCAGGGACCTTGAAATGGCAGTAGAAAAATGCAAGTCTTGAAATGAACGTCCAGTGGACAGGAATCGCCAATCTTTCATCTGCTGGAATGGCAGGACACATTGCTGTATCCTTCCGTTGAATAAGTGGCGTAACTCTTTCCAGTAACACTTTGAAGGATTCCTCTGACATCCGCAGAAATCATGAGGATTGTTCTCCTGAAGCTCTGTTACAAGTCTCAAGTGGGACAATTCGGACCTCTTCTGTAGCCACTGTCGGGTCCACATGCGACGCTTTCGTTTGGAACGCCTCTCTGGCATCCGTGCCTATTCTTGACGCCGAGCTTCCTCCAGCAGCAAGGCAGCAACCACAACAGCACACTGCGCATCGTTCATGGTGTGCAAACTGCAAACATAAAATGAAAATATGTATTGCTTTCATATTACCCCATATATTGAGATGCTGGTGTGTATTAAAAAAGTGCTAGTGCTTCATATTGCTAATTCATACATAAAGTGTTATCAGTGCTCAATTGTATTCAATAATAAACGCTATGGTGCTCTTCATATTTATCACGGGGCCACTACCCTGGGATCATATTTTTTTTAAAAATTATTTTTTCGTTTAAACACTGGAGATAGAAATTGCGAGGCTGAACATTGGTATAGCATAGAATGGTACCCATAAATCCCAATGATGCGTGGTCGGGCTTGGATAGTAAAGTAATGGATGGATTCCACAATAATAACAAGCGCTAGCGATGAATGCACATAAAGGGTAGGATAGTATATTGCACACCAACGGAAGGTCGGTACAAAATTAATATTATAATAATAGCACTGAAGCACTTTAAAATAGTAATAAGTGGGTCCATGGGTCCCTGGGTTAAAACCAAAAAAAATAAACACCTAAGGCATCTTAGAGATCTGGGAGCCAATAAAGGTTGTTGAGATAAAATTCTCATTGGAATGGGAATAAAGATATGATCCCCGGGTAGTGGCCCCGTGATAAATATGAAGAGCACCATAGCGTTTATTATTGAATACAATTGAGCACTGATAACACTTTATGTATGAATTAGCAATATGAAGCACTAGCACTTTTTTAATACACACCAGCGTCTCAATATATGGGGTAATATGAAAGCAGGCCCCTTATCTAAATTGCAGGAGAAGTAAGGGCAAAAGCGCCAGTAGTTAAAATGGCGCAGATGAACGAAAACTATCTGCTATATTGAAAGACATGAAAACGGCGCATGCGCAGTACGTGATTACCCACAGAGCTATGGGCGGAATCGCCGCCTCCGGGACGCCGGACGCACGAGGTGTATGATTATGGAGGCAGTATGGAGGAGGACTCCCGGCAGCGTCATGCAAGAGGACAATAAGTAAAAACAGTATGTAATCAGCTATTGATGTAATAACATGATTGATGAATATAACTAAATGACTGAAAGGCTTCCAATTTATAAAAGTATATCATGATTATTGAAGCACAGATAGACATAGGAGCATATGTAAGGAAAAGCACAGGGTTTTTGGTGTATTAGAATAAGAAAGTTGTAATTGATTATATATATGAATTGATTGAACTGTAAATGGATGCATAAAAAGGAAGTAGAGATGGCCAGTGATTGCAGGACTAAGGGCGTGTGGGCCCGAAACGTTGCCATTGTACCCTAGCAAGCTGGAATAAACACATCTATAAGCATCGCTAAAGGAGTGCTGCGACATTTCGTTTGGTATATGGAGACACATTGAGGGCTGTGAAGGTCGCTCTGCACCCAAGGCATCCAGCATACCTTGCTGCTCCTACTTTCTGCATAGTACAGAATAATACAGATACTGAGGATTACACCCAGTATACAGGACAGGAGAAGTGGTACTGTGCAGTGTATATATAATGAAAAATACAGATGCCGAGGATAACACCCAGTATACAGGACAGGAGAAGTGGTACTGTGCAATGTATATATACAGAATAATACAGATGCAGAGGATTACACCCAGTATACAGGACAGGGGAAGTGGTACTGTGCAGTGTATATTTACAGAATAATACAGATGCCGAGGATAACACCCAGTATACAGGACAGGAGAAGTGGTACTGTGCAATGTATATATACAGAATAATACAGATGCAGAGGATTACACCCAGTATACAGGACAGGGGAAGTGGTACTGTGCAGTGTATATATACAGAATAATATAGATACTGAGGATTACACCCAGTATACAGGACAGGGGAAGTGGTACTATACAGCAGGGATCTCAAATTCCAGGCCTCGAGAGCCGCACACGGCGCAGGTTTTCAGGATTTCCTTTATATTGCACAGGTGACAATATAATCACCGGAACTGGTGATTATTCCAACCCCTGTGCAATATAAAGAAAGTCCTGAAAACCTGCGCCGTGTGCCTGGAATTTGAGATCCCTGCTGTACAGTGTATATATACAGAATAATACGATACTGAGGATTACACCAAGTATACATGAAAGGAGAAGAGGTACTGTGCAGTGAATACATACACAATAATACAGACTCTGAGGATTACACCGAGTATACAGGACAGAAGTGGTGCTGTGCAGTGTATGTACAGAATAATACAGATACTGAGGATTACACCCAGTATACAGGACAGGAGAAGTGGTACTGTGCAGTGTATATATACAGAATAATACATATGATGAGGATTATACCCAGTATACAGGACAGGAGAAGTGGTACTGTGCAGTGTATATATACAGAATAATACAGATACAGAGGATTACACCCAGTATACAGGACAGGAGAAGTGGTACTGTGCAGTGTGTATATACAGAATAATACAGATCCGGAGGATTACACCCAGTATACAGGACAGAAGAAGCAGTAATGTGCAATATATATACATAAGAATACAGATACTGAGGATTACACACATACGCACATGCAGCCTGCCCTCTCACATACACACACACACATACACACGTAGCAGCCTGCCCCAGTCCCCACACACATGCACCAGCCTACCCAGTCACCCACACACATGTAGCAGCCTGATCCAGCCCCCACACACATGCAGCAGTCTGCCTCGGCCCCCCCACACACATATGTAGCAGCCTGCCCCAGCCCCCACACACACGTAGCAGCCTGCCCTGGCCCCTACACACACACAGCTGCCTGACCCGGCCACCACACACACGTAGCTGCCTGCCTCAGCCCCCACTCGCACGTAGCGCCTGCCCAGGACCCCACACACACGTAACAGCCTGCCCTGGCCCCACACACATGCAACAGCCTGCCCTGACCACCACACACAGCAGCCAGTCCTCACACACACATCCAGCAGCCTGCCCTGGCCCCCACACACGTAGCAGTAGACTGTCCACACACACACACACCAACCTGCCCCGGTCCCACACACATGTAACAGCCTGTCCTCAAACATACACATGCAGCCTGTCCTCACACACACTCGCACATACACACAGCAGCCTGTCCTCCACACACATACACACAGCAGCCTGTCTCACACACAAACACACACACATACACACACACAGCAGCCTGTCCTTACACACACACTCACACATACACAATGGCCTGTCCTCACACACAGACACACACTCACACATACACAGACACACTCACACATACACAGCAGCCTGTCTCACACACAGACACACAAATACACACAACAGCCTGTCTCACACACACACACAAATCCACACACAGCAGCCAGTCCTCACACACAGACACACAAATACACACACAGCAGCCTGTCTCAAACACACACACACACAAATACACACACAGCAGCCTGTCTCACACACTGACACACACATACACACAGCGGCCTGTCCTCACACACACTCGCACATACACAGCGGCCTGTCCTCACACACACTCGCACATACACAGCGGCCTGTCCTCACACACACTCACACATACACACAGCGGCCTGTCCTCACACACACTCACACATACACACACAGCAGCCTGTCCTCACGCACAGACACACAAATACACACGCAGCGGCCTGTCCTCACACACACACATACACAGCGGCCTGTCCTCACACACTGACACACACACACACCCGCGGCCTGTCTCACACACAGACTCACAAATACACATGAAGCAGCCTGTCTCACACACGACTCACAAATACACACATAGCAGCCTGTCTCACACACACACAGTACATACAAGCAGCCTGTCTCACACAGACTCACAAATACACACGCAGCTGCCTGTCATCACACACACAGACGTCACAAAATACACACGCAGCAGCCTGTCTCACACACACACACACAAATACACACACAGCAGCCTGTCTCACACCAACACAAATACACACACAGCAGCCTGTCTCACACACACACACAAATACACACAGCAGCCTGTCTCACACACACAACAACACAACAGCAGCTTCTCACAACATACACACACCAGCAACTGTCTCACACACACCAAATACACACAGCAGCCTGTCTCACACACACTCACAAATACACACCAGCAGCCTGTCTACACACACACAATACACACATACACACAGCAGCTGTCTACAAATACACACACAGCGCCTGTCTCACACACACCACGTCACAATACACACAGCGCCTGTCCTCACACAACACACACACACAGGCTGTCTCACACACACACAAATCACACACAGCAGCCTGTCTCACACACAGACTCACAAATAACACACAGCAGCCTGTCTCACAGACACAAATCACACAGCGCTGTCTCACACACACATACACACAGCCGTCAAACATCACAATACACACAGCAGCCTGTCTCACACACAGACCACAAATACACACACAGCAGCCTGTCTCAACACACACACAACACACACAAGCTTTACACACTCACAATACAAAAGCGCTGTCTCACACACAGCTCACAATCACAAATTTCACACACAGACATACACGCAGCCTGTCTCACACACAGACTCACAAATACACACACAGCAGCCTGTCTCACACACTCACAATCAAGCGCAACCACTACACACACAAGCAGCCTGTCTCACACACAGACTCACAAATACACACGCAGCAGCCTGTCTCACACAATCACAAATACACACGCAGCTGTCTGCTCACACACAACACAATACACACGCAGCGTCTGCTCACACACACTCACAATATACACACACAGCAGCTGTCTCACACACAAAATACAACACACGCAGCTGTCTCACACACACATACACAACGCGCTGTCCCACGAACAATACACACACAGCGGCTTCCTCACACAACCACACTACACACACAGG
Organism: Allobates femoralis; assembly: GCA_033576535.1. NCBI lineage: Eukaryota > Metazoa > Chordata > Amphibia > Anura > Aromobatidae > Allobates > Allobates femoralis. Next base: position 319,327,073 of record JARQOC010000002.1, on the reverse strand, counting down.
GCCTGTCCTCACACATACAATACACACACAGCAGCTGTCCTCACAAGCAACAAATACACACACAGCGCCTGTCTCACACAGCTGTCACAACTACACACACACAGCGGCTGTCCCACACACACAAATACACACACAGCAGCCTGTCTCAACAGACTCACAAATACACACACAGCAGCCTGTCTCACACACAGACTCACAAATACACACACAGCAGCCTGTCTCACAACATCACCACACAGCTGTTCAACAACCAAATACACACACAGCAGCCTGTCTCACACACAGACTCACAATACACACACAGCAGCCTGTCTACACACACAAATACACACACAGCAGCTGTCTCACACACAGACTACAAATACACACACAGCAGCCTGTCTCACACACAGACTCACAAATACACACACAGCAGCCTGTCTCACACACAACTCACAAATACACACACAGCAGCTGTCACACACTCACAAATACACAGCAGCTTCACACACAGACTCACAAATACACACGCAGCAGCCTGTCTCACACACACACAATACACAGCAGCGTCTGGCTACACAAACAAATACACACCGCACTTCTCACACACAGCACAAATACACACCAGCAGCTGTCTCACACACAATCACAAATACACACCAGCATTCACACGCAGCCTGTCTCACACAACACAAATACACACCAGCAGCCTGTCTCACACACGACCACATACACATCAGCACCTCTCACACACCACAATACACAACAGCGCTGTCTCACACACACTACACATACACACTGTCTCACACACACAAATACACAACAGCGCCTGTCTCACACACTACACACAGCGGCCTGTCTCACACACATCACAAATCACACACAGCGCCTGTCTCACACACACAATACACACACAGCAGCCTGTCTCACACAACTCAAATACACACAGCAGCCTGTCTCACACACACTCACAATACACACGCAGCCTGTCTCACACACACAAATACACACACGCAGCACTGTCTCAACACAGACTCACAAATACACACCAGCAGCTGCTCACACACACAAATACACACACAGCACCTGTCTCACACACACACAAATACACACACAGCGCCTGTCTCACACACACACAAATACACACACAGCACTGTCTCACACAACAACTCACAAATACACACACAGCAGCCTGTCTCACACACACAACAATACACACCAGCAGCTGTCTCACACACACTCACAAATACACACGCAGCAAACTGTCTCACACATCACAATCCGCAGCCTGTCTCACACACAACACAAATACACACGCAGCAGTCTGCTCACACAACACAAATACACACAAGCAACCTGGCTCACACACACACAAATACACACCAGCAGCTGTCTCACACACAACCAAATACACACGCAGCCTGTCTCACACACAGCATCACACAATCAAATACACAGCAGCGCCTGTCTCACACACAACACAAACACATCAAAACCTGGCTCTCACACACACAAATACACACACAGCAGCCTGTCTCACACACACAAATACACACAGCAGCCTGTCTCACACACAAAATACACATACAGCAGCCTGTCTCAAAACACACAAAAATACACACGCAGCAGCTGTCTCACACACAGACTCACAAATACACACCAGCAGCTGTCTCCACCAACACACAGCAGCCTGTCTCACACACACTCACAAATACACACGCAGCACTGTCTCACACACACTCACAAATACACAGCAGCAACTGCTCACACACACTAAATACACACAGCAGCCTGTCTCACACACACACCACAAATACACACGCAGCAGTCTGCCACAACACAAAATACACACAGCACTGTCTCACACACAGACTCACAAATACAACCACAGCGGCCTGTCTCACACACACACACAAATACATACACAGCGGCCTGTCTCACACACAACACAACAAATACACACACAGCAGCCTGTCTCACACACACAAATACACACGCAGCAGCGTGTCTCACACACAGACTCACAAATACACACGCAGCAACTGTCTCACAACACACAGCAGCCTGTCTCACACACAGACTCACAAATACACACGCAGCAGCCTGTCTCACACACACACAAATACACATGCAGCAACCTGGTCACACACACACAAATACACACACAGCGCCTGTCTCACACACACAAATACACATACAGCAGCCTGTCTCACACACACATAAATACACATACAGCAGCCTGTCTCACACCACACACACACACACACACAAACACCACACAGCAGCCTGTCTCACACACAGACTCACAAATAACACACAGCGGCTGTCTCACACACACACAAATACACACACAGCAGCCTGTCTCTCACACACACAAATACACATACAGCAGCCTGTCTCACACACACATAAATACACACGCAGCAGCGTGTCTCACACACAGACTCACAAATACACACGCAGCAAACTGTCTCACACACACAGCAGCCTGTCTCACACACAGACTCACAAATACACAGCAGCAGCCTGTCTCACACACAGACTTACAAATACACATGCAGCAACCTGGCTCACACACACATAAATACACATACAGCAGCCTGTCTCACACACACACACACACACACAACACACACACAGCAGCCTGTCTCACACACAGACTCACAAATATACACACCCTTGGCCTGTCTCACACACAGATCACAAATACACACACAGCGGCCTGTCTCACACACAACACAAATACACACACAGCAGCCTGTCTCACACACACACACAAATACACACACAGAAGCCTGTCTCACACACACACAAATACACACGCAGCAGCCTGTCTCACACACAGACTCACAAATACACACGCAGCAGCCTGTCTCACACACACACACACAGCAGCCTGTCTCACACACAGACTCACAAATACACACGCAGCAGCCTGTCTCACACACACACAAATACACATACAGCAGCCTGTTTCACACACACACAAATACACATACAGCAGCCTGTCTCACACACACACAAATACACATACAGCAGCCTGTCTCACACACACACACTCACACATGTCAGGTCAGACAGACGAAAGTGAAAGTATCTTGCCTCAGCTTTGCTTGTGTCCCGCACTGGCAGCCCCCAGGTCCGCAGCTGAGAAGGGTCACAGGAGGAGTGAGAAGGAGACTCAGTCTATGACTGAGACAGTCACCGGCTGCTGCCTTCAGGCCAGCTCCACTGCCTGCACACGGGGCCGGGCCAACCTGGTAATGGCAGGGGTGGCCGCGATCCGTTTCGTGGGAGGGAGAGCAGTGTGTGCTCTCTCCACCCACAAAGAACATGCTGTACAGCCGCGCCTTTCCTTAAGAGCCGCTGCCAGGGCTGCCCGCCGATTGGTGTGTCTGTGACTGTGAAGAGGTAGCGGCCGCCGCCGTTCCCCAGACCCGGTATGCTGGCGGGTGGCAGCCGACGCAAAATCATTTAAAAGCTGGCCTGCGGCTGGAGGGCGGGCGCTGTTGCCCCGCCCACTCCACAACCACCAGCCCATCAGTCCGGGCCTGGTGCTGTGTGAGGGTGTGCACACGAGACCCCCACTAAAATGTCTGCCCACCCATAAGCATATGTTAGATCATACAAGACAAGCCCTCCCTCCCTGTCTCCAGAGCAATGATAGCAGATAATTCATTGGTGTTCTAAAAAATACAGTAAACAAAATGGAAATGCATTTGAGACCCCAAACGATACCTACCGTGCAGACATTACAAGTCTCAGAAGAATCGCTGCAAAAAAAGCGAAATCCAAGTGGAGTCACAGCTGGGGGAACGAAACTGCGATGTGCTCCGCAATCCAAGGCGCAATCAGGAATCAAAGGAGAGATGAAGGGATGCGATGCCAAAACAGCGCGGAGAACACGGAGAGCTTTTCTGCGATCATTGTACCAACACGCTGTCAGGCACAAAGGACGGAATAGCTACTACGTTGCCTTCTTTAAAACACGGCTGCCCAATCAGAACGCACTAGTGACAACCAAATGAAGCTGAGGGGCGCGGAAAATACACACCTATGTGTTTCATTCAGAGTCGCTAACGAGGTCGTTGGTAGTGTCAGACACAGCGATGCAGCCTGCCCAGCGGAAGCGCAATAACGTAGTAATGACCCAGAGCAGTATGTAACGATCAACGATCTTACAGCTGGGGCCAAATCGTTGGTACGTGTCACACATAACGGCATCATTGTTGCGTCACAAAATCTGTGACATTACAACGATCTCTATAGCGATCTCTTTATGTGTGACAGGGCCTTTAGTCTCTTTCTAATTGAGATAGACAATATCTGATGGAGAGGTGTGATGTTTTGGAGGCTGAGGAGCTGTGTCTGGGGGGCTCTGTAGAGATGTGAGCATCAGAAATGGCTGTTGGGGGTTGTTGTTCTTTGAGGATTTGTGCTTGTTCTCTCTGATAGAAGAAAAATGGTTTTCAAAGTGCAGCAGATTGTCCTCAGCACCTTGCACCATGACAGTGCCATTGTTGTGCAGATATATGGTAAGTGAGTTGGTGTCATCATTAGAGATGAGCGATGTTTGATCGAACACGGTTGTCAATTTTAAATTCGACCTGTTTTGGGCTATATTCGAGTCGTTTGATGAAAGCGAACGATTTGCTAAAAATTCAGTAATACAAGGTTATGTTAGACTAGCTGTGAGCCCGATGCAAATGCATCGGGTGTCTAGAATATGTTTATTTTTTTTTTAAAGATTTTTAAATAATAATCGCATCATCAATAGCAATAATATTAGCAATAGCATTATTATTAGCAGTAATAGCAGTATTAATAGCAGTAATAGCATTATTATTAGCATTAATAGCATTAATATTAGCATTATTAATAGCATTAATAGCATTAATAATACAATTAATAGCATTAATAGCATTATTAATAGCATTAATAGCATTATTAATAGAATTAATAGCATTAATAGTATTAATAGCATTAATAGCATTAATAGCAATATTAATAGCATTAATAGCAATATTAATAGCATTTTGAATAGCATAAATAGCATGATTATTAGCCTTAATAGCATTATTAATAGCGTTAATATGATTATTATTAGCATTATTAACATTAATATTAGCATTAATAGCATAATTTTTAGCATTAATAGCATAATTATTAGCATTAATAGCATTATTATTAGCAGTAATTGTTATTTCTATATTTATTTTTTTTAATTTTTTTTTTTTTATTTGTTATTTGTAATTTTTTTTAAAGATTTTCGCAGCCGCACTTGCCGCAAGTGCAAAACCGCACTTGCCGCACCTGCCGCAAGTCCCCCTATACTTTCTATGGGGATTACCGCAACCGCGCCGCAAGTGTAACCGCATCTGCCGCGTTCGCTGCATAACCGTTACACTTGCGGCGCGGTTGCGGTAATCCCCATAGAAAGTATAGGGGGACTTGCGGCAGGTGCGGTGGCTGAGGTAGCGACTCGCAATGGCCTCGCGGCCATTGCTCGCGCTACCTCAGCGGTAAATCGCTAAGTTTGTGGCTGAGCCTCTGGTTCTATTTTCGGCCAGCGACTCGCAATGGCCGCTTCGCGCGTGGTGACGTCACATAGTGACAAAGCCACGGCGATTTCGGGGTCCGACACGATTTTGCCTACGGCAATTATAGAGTAGATAACTGTTGACCAAAAGCATTACTGACATTTCACAGTAATGCTTTTGTTCAAGGTTATTATGAGTTTCAGTATCTAGGCATAGGGCTGGGGGAAGGGGGGTTTAGAAAGGCTTGGGGAGAGGTTTGTGGTCAAATAATGCAGATCTCCATTCTTTTTCCATTTCCGCTCTTAGTGTGGGTGGTCCGGTCTGTCAGCCTATCAGCACGCATAAAGTACAGTGCACTTTTTGCACACAAGGGCTTGTGTCATTGGCTGGGTATGTCACATGTCCTTGCCATATAAGAACCAGCTGTTTTTCCTCCTCACCATTTTCTCAGTGTTAGAGCTCAGTGTCATACGCCGCCTCTACTGCTGTGTGTGCTACAGACAAAGTTACATAGCGATTCCATTCCAAGTTAGATGGAGAGATAGTTTGTAGGTTTATTGACTCCTTCCAAGAACAGCCCTTTTTAGGGCTTAAAAGCACTGTTTCCAGGCAGTTGTGTTCCATTGCTGTGTTAAATCTACATAGATCCTGTGCTTTGCAAGCGTTTTTTACAGCATCTGGCCAAATCAAGCCAAGCAAATTCTTTTGGGTTAGTAGCACTGCTGTGAAGAAAGTTACACCTCCTGTGTTTTCAAGCCTTTTTTTTTTACTGCATCTAGCCAAGCAAATCCTTTTTGGCTAGTACTACTGTTTGGATAGGCAGCTATGGTCCACTGTTCTGTTGAAATCTACCACCACACAGCACACAAAACCCTTTTGTATTGCATCTGCTCAAACCTACTTACCAAAATCTATTTAGGGTAGTACCGCTGTTTGGCCACTCAGCCCTGCTAGTTTTACATCCATAGTTTTTGTGCCAACCTACGGTTGCCTATTAGTTACCCTCAAATATGAGTGGTAAAAAGTCTGCTGATGGTGGAAAGAGGAATAGGTGTGTTGGAAAGGGTAAAAATCTTTGTGTCCGTGGGGTAGGTGCTAAAGTAACAGAAACACCTGCTGAACAAATACTGTCTTCAAGCCAAACTAAAATGTCTATCATCCCTTTCTTACACAGCAGAACATTGCTAAAACTCATAGATGAGGCCCAAAAAGAACAGGTGATGCAATGAATATCAAGCGCTCCATCAAGTGGGCTCTCGCCCACCTCAACTTCAACATCACAAACACACCAGTCTTCAGAGGTGTTACCCCAATCACACTTGCTTCCTCACAGCTCACAAGTCTCCAGCCACCCTACTGACTATGGGTTAACATAGATGGGTGAGTCTGCAGAGCTGTTCACTCATACTATAGCCTGGGAATCAGAGGTCTGCTCCAAAGCTTCAGTGAGTCAAGACGATGAAATGATTTGCACCGATGCCCAAAATCTTTTTGATCCAGGCCGGAATGAAAAAGGGTCCGAGCATAATGTAGACCCTTATTCCTTAACTGTTAAGGTACATTTACACGCCGCCACTGTACCTAGCAACAGGTATCCACCGCACGTGCATGCGCACGTTTTTAACGGTGGATACCGATCGCTGATGCCACATATACACGCCGCCATTGCGTTCTCCACTGAAGGTATCTGTGTTCACCAGAAGTGCCGACAGATCCTGCGGCTTACTTCCTGTTGAATACCTTCGCTGCTTCACACGCCGCTACCACAAAGGAATATGTGTGTACATCTTTCGCGCCACAAGTACATAGGCGTGACAGAGTTGTATATTCCGTGACGCTAATATGCTGATTGGACAACGCCATAGCATCATGATTGGCCAGCCTGCGCAGGAAGGCTGGCTAATACATGACGCCATTCCAATGGTGGACTGTGAATGGATAGCTCTTTAAATATGGCGCCCTGTGAAGGGACATGCAGTGGTTACACAGTAGCCCCCACCAATGATCGCTGATGGGGCGTGGTATCCATAATACTGTGGCACGCCCCTGGGAGTTCACTAGGCGACGCAACATCCATGCCTGTGCCCCGTTTAGACCCACTACCATGGCACTTGTGTCTTTGTGTTGCCTTCGGTTTTTGAGCACGGCTCAGCAACAGTTATCTGAGTCAACTGCAGGACACCAGGAGGAGCTTCCCTATTTACACGCCGCCATTTCGTAGCAATTTCATGGCAACAGGCACAATTATCCCCAGTGCCGGGCAGTTGCTACCTTTCAGTGGTGGCGTGTAAACGGGCCCTAACCCCTGTTGGTGGAGACAATGAGGCAGATGATGATGTTACTCAGATACCTGATTGGAACAACAACTTGACTGCGCTCAGAACACACAGGGTGATGATGAGGTTGGAGATCCCACTTACTGTCAACCCACAGGCAGGCAGTTGATGAGTTCAGCAGAGGAGGTGGAGGAGGATGAAAGTGACAAGGTTAGGTTGCGGCTTTCTGGACAGAGACGTAGTCCTGGAAGCACGTCAACAACTGCGTCCTCAGCCACAGCTCTGTCTCTGTGCAGAAGCCATGGTGGCTTGCATGGGTGCTAAGCCTTGCCTAGCCTGGGCCTTTTTTCAGATGGCAAAGGATAACGCAACTCATGTTATCTGCAAAATTTGTAAATAAAATCTGAGAAGAGGCCAAATAATCAATAGTTTGAGTACTTCATGCATGAACCTTCACATGGGCATGAAGCATAAGTCACAGTTGGAAGCTCACTGTGCTACAATGCGCCCTTGCGGGCCTGGCCAACCACCATCTGGTACATCCGGTACACCTCCTTACTATGCTGGCAGCAGAGCTCAATGCCATCAGGCGGTGTTTACATTAAAATGTCTGGGAAATATGAGACACACAGCTGAGGAGTTGTGGTCAGCTCTGGAGATTGAGTATAATCAATGGTTGTCTCCACTTAACCTATAGCCAGGGAAGGCCGTGTGCGACAATGCTGCAAACCTGGGTGCGGCCCTTCGCCGGGGCAAGGTGACACACGTGCCTTGTATGTTTCTGCAGGACAAAGTACCTCTGGTCCGAGCTGCTGTGTTCATATGATAGAAAAACCAGTTACAGCGGTATGTCTGGGTATAGTGGTAGCTGTTTATTTTCCGACGCGTTTCGGAGTCGTATCCCGAACTCCTTCCTCATGGAACATCAAGATTACAGTGAACAGAAACCCTTATAACATGAAAACGGCGCGAAAATTAAGTTGGATGTGACGTAGGTAAACAAAGAGGTGTGTAGGTGATGTCACAGTGTTATGTATACAAAAGTTCGTAGTGATCTTATATGCAATCATAAAAGGAAAAACATTTATCAAAGTGCAATTCAGATATATGTGACAATATAGTCAAGAAAGTTTAATGAGTATAGAGCAAAGCAAAAAGAAATAAAAAGTGAAAAAAGAACAAAGGGTGGTGAATGGATTAGAACCTATGAGTACAAAAGAAAAAACGAGTGGTGTGTATGTTTAACGACATGAGCTATAGGATGTAATGAAACTGAATGGTATAAAAATATTATATGCCATCCTTAATATGATATTCTATAAGAGGGAACTCACATCATTTAAATCAAATGTGTTTTATATGTTCTATTGTGAGGGTTCTTTTTATTCAAGCCATTATAATAATGCTGTGTTCCTTCTTTTTCTAGATACTTGAGAAAATAAAACAAAAGGATAGAACAATGGACCAAATTATTGGCAAAGCAAAAAGAACTAGCTGGAAAAATATATAATCTATAAAAATGATGTAGAGTAAACATATTAATATTAATTTTATTTTATTTCACATGAATATTAAAAAAGATATAAGAAATATAAAAAATATTGAATATTTAATAATAATAAATATGATGTATTTATTAAAAATTATATATGTAATATGAAATTTAAAATGTGAGAATGTTAATTTAATAAATATTGTTAAGAAAAATATATAAAGTTAAAAGATGTGTTGTAATCTTAAAAGTATGTATTTCTCATAATTAATAAAAATATAAAAGTATATATATATATTGTGAGGTAGCAAGGGGAATGGTGGTAGAGGGATGCTATGTTTCCCCAAGGATGGTGAGCTACTGCATGTATGGGACGGGAGATGCTTACATGAGCATAGGTGAGGTAGGTGTAGCCACCGTTACTGAGAACGGTGGCTGTTGAGGTCCCATAACAGGCTTTACCATCTATGAGGAATGGGGGAAGGTTTTTGGGCGGGCCTCCATTCCTCATCTCCCGCCCCAGGCTTTTGAAGTAGCTGGGAGGGAAAGACAGGTGAGAAAGGTTAGGCCGGAAGAGACGGCTGTCAAGGTGTTGTGAGATGAGATCAGACTGCAGAGGAGTTCAGTCGGTGGAAAAGGAGCCTGTGAGCACACAGGGAGTGTGTACCGGACTCCAAGGTGGGGAAGGACCCCTAGGCGAGCTCCAGGAGGAGCAGGTTTAGGGCCGACGCTATGATCCTGATGTAAGGACTGTTTTTTTTGTTTGTTTTGCCATTGTGTGAAATAAAACACACTTGTTTTTGAACTGAGCCTGAGTGTCACTGCCTTACTTGCTGCTGCTATAGAGACTGATCCCTACATATGGTGGAGAATGTGGGCAATGCAGTAAGGCATACACTAATCGCTGTAGAGGACGAGTTGTATGTCCTGGGTGAAGCAAGCCCTAAAGCAGCGCTCAGCAATGGAGGACGTTGTAAAGGCATTGATTGAAGCCAACCTGCAGCAGAAGCAGCAACAGTAGATGTATGCTGAGGCGCTGCAGGCCCAGCAGCACAGCCATACGGAGGCCCTGAGACTTCAACAGCAAACTAACCAACTCCTGATGGAACAGTTAACAGCCCTGAGGTCAAGCGCACCATCTGATCCACAGCAGGACATCAAGAAGAGGGTCCGTGCGTCCCTCCAAAAGATGACCGCAGGGGACGATGTCGAAGCTTTCTTGGCGGGTTCGAGAGAGTGGCAGAGCGAGAGAGTCTGCCGCTACACCAGTGGTCGGAGGTCGTAGCGCCATATCTGATTGGAGAGCCCCAGAAAGCGTACTACGACCTAAGCGAGCAGGACGCCCGGGACTATCAAAAGGTAAAAGCCGAGATTCTAGCTCGATTAGGTGTGAATGTGTATCTCCGTGCCCAGAGAGTCCATCGCTGGGCTTATGTAGAGATTGTAGCGGTCCGGTCTCAGATGTATGATCTCGTCCATCTTGTAATAAAATGGTTACAGCCGGAGCTGTTGTCCCCAGCGCAGATGGTGGAAAGAGTGGTACTGGACAAGTTTGTGCGGGCCTTGCCCCCAGCCATACAGCAGTGGGTGGGACATGGGGACCCTGTCGATGCCAACCAGCTGGTCGGTTTGGTGGAACGGTATGAGGCCACCCAGAACTTGTTAAAAGTTTCTTCCCCAGCCCGTGTGCTCCCCAAATCCCGCAAGGTCACCGACCCTGAGAAATACAGGACTCTGACACGCACCCCCACCCCTGCAGGCCCTCAGGCAAGGAAGCTAGAGACTATTGTGTGCTGGAGGTGTCAAGAACGAGGACACATTGCTGCAAACTGCCCTATCACCACCGATCCTATGGACTGCAGTGTGGCCCGGCGTGTCTCCCTCTATGCCTTCCCGGTATATACCGCTGCTTCCCCGGGGCCTGCTCGACATTGCCAAGGAGGGATGGGAACAGGAACCCACCCCTCACAAAAGTGTAGTAGAGCACATCGCGACCATGCAGGACCGGAAGGCAGCGGTGATGCCGATAGTGAAAGAACACTTAGAGGAAGCCCAAAGAACTCAAAGCCGGGTATATAATAGATCCGCTAAGGTCAGAACTTTTAACCCGGGAGACAGAGTCCTGGTACTAGTGCCTACTGTGGAGAGTAAATTCTTGGCGAAGTGGCAAGGGCCCTACGAAGTCCTAGAAAGAGTTGGGGAGGTCAACTACAAGGTATATCAGCCGGGTCGGAGAAAGACCGAGCAGATATACCATGTCAATCTGCTAAAAGCCTGGAAAGACAGAGAGGGTCTGGGTACAGAAGGGTCTCCAGCTGACCGTCCTCCTGCACTGACTTTACAGGCCAAGGTGGTGCCTGAGGGGGCAGTGGCAGAAGTGATGATAGCCGAAACCCTCACGAAAAACCAGCAGCAAGAGTCTCGAGAGTTTGTGGCCAGGAATACGGATGTATTTTCAAAGCTGCCAGGGCGTACCTCGTTGATTGAACATGACATTGTCACCGAGCCCCAGGTAAAAGTTCGGATGAGGCCCTGCCGAGTACCTGAGGCACAGCGAAAGGCCATTTCAAAGGAGGTTCGTCAAATGCTGGAGTTAGGGGTTATTGAGGAGTTGAAAAGTGAATGGGCTAGTCCCATTGTGCTCATTCCCAAACCCGATGGGACGATACGGTTTTGCAACGACTTCCGGAAGCTGAACGAGGTCTCTAAATTTGACGCTTATCCAATGCCACGAGTAGACGAGCTCATTGAAAGACTCGGGAAAGCCCGGTACTTTTCCACACTCGATCTAACTAAGGGATACTGGCAAGTACCCCTTACGGATAGCGCCAAAGAGAAGACCGCGTTCATCACCCCGGAGGGTCTGTTTCACTACCTGGTGTTGCCATTTGGCTTACATGGGGCTCCAGCCACGTTCCAAAGATTAATGGACATCGTGTTGAAGCCTCATCAAAGGTACGCCTCGGCCTATCTGGATGACGTCATCGTTTTCAGCAGCGACTGAGAGAGCCAGTTGGCCAAGGTACAGGCTGTGGTGGACTCTCTCCGGGCGGCGGGGCTGACTGCCAACCCCAAAAAGTGTGCTCTGAGAATGGAGGAGGCACGCTATTTGGGGTATGTGATAGGGCGAGGTATGATTAAGCCGCAGGTCAACAAGGTCGAAGCCATCCAGAGTTGGCCCCAACCAAGGACAGTAAAGCATGTGAGAGCCTTTCTGGGAATTGTGGGATACTACAGGAGGTTCATCCCCAATTTCAGCCCCATTGACAGACCTTCTGAAAGGAAGACGGCCCATCATGGTAAAGTGGAACCCCCAGGCCGAGCATGCCTTTCTGGTCTTGAAGACGGTGTTATGCGGGTCTCCCATCCTTATCACACCTGACTTTACCCAAACCTTCATCGTTCAGGCCGATGCATCAGAAGTAGGGCTAGGTGCAGTCCTTTCTCAGGAGGTGAATGGGGAAGAACACCCCGTTAACTACCTGAGCCGCAAGCTCACGCCTGCAGAGAAAAATTACAGTGTGGTCGAGAGGGAGTGCCTAGCCATCAAATGGGCCTTGGAAGCGTTGAGGTATTACTTGCTGGGGCGACGGTTTCGGTTGGTGACTGACCACTCCCCACTCACGTGGATGAGCCAGTCCAGAGAGGGGAATGCGCGAGTCACCAGGTGGTTCTTGTCGCTCCAGAACTTCAACTTCACGGTGGAACACAGAGCCGGGAGGCTGCAGGGCAATGCCGATGCCTTGTCCCGGACTCACTGTTTGGTGACAGGAGTTCACCCCCCCCGGGTTGAACTGAGGGGGGGTGTGTGTGAGGTAGCAAGGGGAATGGTGGTAGAGGGACGCTATGTTTCCCCAAGGATGGTGAGCTACTGCATGTATGGGTGAGGTAGGTATGGCCACTGTTATTGAGAACGGTGGCTGTTGGTAAAGCCTGTTATGGGACCTCATTTATGAGGAATGGGGGAAGGTTTTTGGGCGGGCCTCCATTCCTCATCTCCCGCCCCAGGCTTTTGAAGTAGCTGGGAGGGAAAGACAGGTGAAAAAGGTTTAGGCCGGAAGAGACGGCTGTCAAGGTGTTGTGAGATGAGATCAGACTGCAGAGGAGTTCAGTCGGTGGGAAAGTAGCCTGTGAGCACACAGGGAGCGTGTATCGGACCCCAAGGTGGGGAAGGACCCCTAGGTGAGCTCGAGGAGGAGCAGGTTTCGGGCCGACGCTATTATCCTGATGTAAGGACTGTTTTTTTTTTGTTTGTTTTGCCATTGTGTGAAATAAAACACATTTGTTTTTGGACTGAGCCTGAGTGTCACTGCCTTACTTGCTGCTGCTATAGAGACTGATCCCTACAATATATATGAGTATATTTCAGGCTATATTTTTAAGGGGTTCTAGCCAACTATCCAGGCCTACATGCGCTTTTGCAGAGGGCACAGTCGCTGTGTGCTCACTTCCGCCGTTCGCATCCCGCAGCTTAACGACTTGCATCAATACAGAAGTTTTTTGGCCTGCCGGTTCACCGCCTGAAATGCGATGTGCCGACACAATGGAATTCCACTCTGCACATGTTGCAGCGACTATGGCAGCAGCGACAAGACCTGGTGCAGTATGTTATGACATATTGCCTGGGCCAATGTGATCCAGAGGTGGGGCAAATCACGCTGCTGCAGTGGTCTCAGATCAAGGACCTCTGCACCCTCCTGCAGAGTTTTGAAATGGCTACTAAGATGTTTAGCGCTGACGATGCCATTATCAGCATGACTATTACTGTCATCTACATGCTGGAGCACACTTTAACCAGAATTCGGAGTCAGGTGGTGAGCCAAGAGGAAGGGGAGGAAGTGGAGGAGGAGGCGTATGCGGAAGGAATAACAAGATCTGAAAGGTCCAGGCGGTCGGTAACACCAAAGCGGCTGGCATGGGAGGGTGGGGAAGAGGGAACAACGAGGGTGCATGGTAGCAGCCAAACTGTTGATGAAGGTGCAGGAGCCGAGTTAGAAATGGAGGACAAACAGGCAATGGGCATGGAAGACTCAGCAGATGAGGAAGATCTTGATCACATTTCTGTTGTGGGGGGAGAGGGCAGAGAAAGCAAGTGTGAATGTTTCCCTGCCGCTACCAACATAACAAGGACTTGGGCCTCCTGGATGCGCAAGACACATGAGTGCCTTCTTGCTGCACTACCTGCAACATGATCCTCGGTTTGTTAGAATTCAAAGTAATGCCGACTACTGGGTTGCCACACTTAGATCCCCAGTACAAAAGTAAATTTGGCCAAATGCTTCCTGCCCTGGAAAGGGATGCACACATGCAGGAGTATCAACAGAAGCTTTTTGACAATCTTAGCACTGCTTTTCCCCAAAAGACCAGTGGTGCACATAGTGCACACAGTTCTACCTTTCCAACCCGGGGACGTCGAGTCATCACCACTCAAACATTAACGTAACAGTGTATCTGGTAACAGCAATTTTGTAGAATCTTTCACTTTTTTTTAGACCATCCTTTGCAACGCTAGAAGAGAGAACAAGTCTGACACATAGTGAACGCATAGAGAGGATGGAACAGGAGTATCTATAGCTGAATATCGATGCCATGACTGTGGAACTGGACCCTTGTGCATTTTGGGCTTCAAAACTGGAAAAATGGCCTGAGCTTGCCACTCATGCCTTGGAGATTTTGTCGTGCCCCACAGCCAGCGTTCTCTCTGAACGTGTCTTCAGAACTGCTGGTAGAGTGCTGACGAATAAGCGCACGCGGCTGTCCAGTGACAGTGTAGACAGACTAAAGGTACCGGTACACGACGCTATATCGCCGGCGAGATGGCTGGCAATTCCCGAATTGGGCCATGTGGAAACCACATCACATGTGCATAGTGGCGTGTGACTGGGCGATTCTACGCCGAGAAATCGCTGGTGGAGCGTCGCCTGATTGCCCTGCACTGCAGTGAAATCTGGCGATATCCACCAGGCGATTTCAGCAGATCATGGCGTGTCACAGGGCTATAGCGACGTACACAGCGATCCTGAAATCAATCCCATAGGCGTGCTTGGATGGTGTTTTTTGCACTGCATCTGCGGCGATTGGTGGGTGATACTGTGTTCCAAATTAGCTGGCCGTGTCCGAGGTGCCTTATTTGATGACCCGTGCGTTCACGCAAGGCTGACCAATGGGAACGCAGTTCCATCCAGTGATAGGGGCGTGGTGAAACACACTCTAGCATGCTCCTATCGAAATAGTATGCCCACATCGCTGCTATGATTGTGGCGTGTGACACGGCGATGTGTGAAGGGAAGATCGCTTCCGGTCTCCTGCAGGTGATTTCCGGAACGCATGATCGCTGAAGATCGCACCCGAGATCGCTACGTGTGACAGCTCCACAGCGGTCTGAAAAAAGTGCCCGAAACGTGCGCGCTCATGTCAAATTGCTGATGATATGGAAGCCATATGGCGGCGCGTGACTGTACCTTAACGTTTATCAAGATGAATAAGTCATGGATCCGGAAGGACTTTTGCACTGCAGTGTCAGCCTGGGGAGACTGAAGCACTTTTCAATGTGCTTCATTAAACTCCCCATTTAAATATTTCAACTCTGGGGCAATTGATGCCACTTTAGTGGTGTCTGTCAGGGGTAGACTGGCCCAGGTGGCAGGGAAGCATTTGCCCCCCAGGCCGGTGGATTATTCCTAGTTCACAGTGAGAGCGGCCGCGCAGGACGGGAGCTGGGACGCAGCAGCTGGGAGGCGGGAAGAGTGGAGGCTGACAGTGATCCGTGACCAAGCCGCAGCAGCAAGTAGGCAGGTGGAGCAGCATCAGCACCCCTCCACTACCTCCCTCCTCGCTCCTCACTTAGCCACTTGACCACTGGATCAGGAGCACACTTCCCCCGATCCTCACTTGGCTGGAGACAGTGGACTGGCACCCGGGGCAAGATCTGCCAGCCAGCCCCTGGTGGTTGTGCCTAATTTTTTTGAAAAATGCAGACTGTTGGGGTTTCCTTGCTGTTTGTTGCTTGACTTAAGTAGGGCTCTCTGAGCACAATACCTATCCCTGAAACTCCTGCCCCTGTTTCTGAATATTCAATCTTTTTCTCCATCGAACCAGTGATTACCATCCACCATGTTTGGGTGCTTAAAAGCAGTGATTGCTATATCTCCCTTATTGTTTGTGTAAACTGGCTTTTTGGCATCAAACCAGGTTTTGGCAAATGTGCTGTATACACATGAACAGTTTTTGGGTGCTTAAAAGCATTGTTTTTTCAATCTCCCTTGTTCACTTAGCCTATACAGGTCACTGACCTACCTGACTAGTTTTCCTGTAATACTCCACGAAACTTATAGTTGTCCCACCTGTGTGTGGTAGGGCATAACATTGATGGGAGCGCTTGCATGAACTTTGAGGGTATCCGGCCCACTAGGCCTATACAGGTCACTGACCTACCTCTCTAGTTTTTCCTGTAATACTCCTCAAAACATATAGTTGCTGAGCAATGTTTAACCTTGAAATAATAGGCCAGGTCCTGTTCCAGACCCTGTGCCATGCATGCAAGCTGGGTCATTCAGCAATTTTTGGTCTGGGTCAATTGATGCTGTGGTCTGACCCTTTGGGAAGAGTGAGGACTCTTGTTGGGGTCTCATAGCTGTATGGTACATGATTTCAGCAGAGGTCTCTGACTGACATGCCTATAACTGTGTCTCATCCTCCTTTTACTCCTCCTCCTCTTTTTTTTACTTAATGTAGAAAACTACTGCCACTTTTCCCCTGTGACTCATCCATCTGTCAAATCAAAGTCAGTTTCACTCACCTCTGAAATTTTAGGTGAATGTTAACCACCTTCTATTTTGAAGTGCTTTGTAAGAGTGTGCAGGCTGGCACAGACCGTGTCTCGTGCACCAATGCTACGCCATGAGACTATTTGTACTATGGGTAGATTGTTGTCGCTTTTCCTGGTGTCTGTTGTCTATTCTGAGTAGTTTGGCAGCTTTTGGACATCTTTGAAGGTGTTTTCTATGTGTTTGCTTTTGCCTGCCATTGATTCCAATGGGGTTCGACAGTGTTCAACAAGCATTCGACGAACAATTCGTCGGACACACCTAAATTCGGCAAATCGAATCGAATTCGAACACTTAGGTGTTGGATCATCACTAGTCATCATCTGGTTGGCTTTGAATTTTAATCTGACGGCCATTATCAGAGTTGCACGTGGATATGTATTTATATTGTTTGCACAGGGCGGTGTGCCAGGCTAAGAGTTGGTCTGTGTAGAATAATACGTTTTTTCTTTTATCTCCCTCTTTGGTATAGTCAGCAATAAGAGTCTCTGGATTCTCTCTAATTATGTTTCCATTCCTGGCTTAAAGCCCCCGTTACACATAGTGAGATCGTTAACGAGATCACTGTTACGTCACAGGTTTTGTGATGCAACAGCGACCTCGCCAGCGATCTCGCTATGTTTGACACATAGCAGCGACCAGGCCCCCGCTGTGACATTGCTGATCGTGTCGGGATGGCCTGGACCATTTTTGATCGTCAGTTTCCCACTGGCAGCATGCATTGGTGTGTTTGACGCCTTAACAACGACCTAGTTGGCGACTCAGATCTCAGCCATGTAGGTATGAGTCGTCAGACTAGCTGCTGTGTGACAGGGTCCCAACGACCGCCGAGGTTGTTATACAGGTCGCCATATCGTTGCTGCGTCGTTCAGTAGATCTGACTGTATGATATCTCACCAGCGACCACGTAGCGACGTTCCAGCAATCCTTACCAGGTTGTATCGTCAGGATGGCTGGAACGTCGCCAAGTATGACGGGACCCTTACTGTTGCTCTGCCTCTCCCAGAGTGTTATCTCCATGTCTGATCCCCTGTTGTCCTGTGTCTTCCGCTCTGGGCTTTGTTCATTTACTTCTTCTAAGTTTGGGTTTTTCATTTTTGTAGGTATATAGTAATTCTAATCCTTATTTCTAGAAGGATTAATTTGTAGAAAGTCTATAGATTATTTTGGGGTTGCAGAATGGTCCTACCTTTCTATGATCAGGTCCCTGGATGTCAGATGAATGCTGCCTGTTATTTGCACCCTGTATATACACTGTGTGCAGAATTATTAGGCAATTTGTATTTTAGAGGGTTATTTTTATTATTGATCAACAACTATGTTCAACCCAAAAGACTCAAATATCAAAGCTTAATATTTTTGGAAGTTGGAGTGGGTTTTTATTTTTAATTTGGCTATCTTAGGAGAATATCTGTTTGTGCAGTTAACTATTACTGTGCAGATTTGCTAGGCAACTTAATAAAAACCAAATAAATTCCCATCTCACTTGTTTATTTAAACCAGGTAAACTAATATAACTGCACAAAATTTAGAAACATACATTTCTGACATGCAAAAACAACCCCCCCAAACACTAGTGACCAATATTGCCACCTTTCTTTATGATGACACTCAACAGCCTTCCATGCATAGATTCTGTCAGTTGCTTGATCTTTTTACGATCAATAATGCGTGCAGCAGCCACCACAGCCTCCCAGACACTGTTCCGAGAGGTGTACTGTTATCCCTCCCTGTAGATCTCATTTTATGAGGGATCACAGGTTCTCTATGAGGTTCGGATCAGGTGAACAAGGGAACAATGTCATTATTTTTTCTTCTTTTAGACCTTTACTGGCCAGCCACGCTGTGGAGTAGTTGGATGCATGTGAACGAGCATTGTCCTGTATGAAAATCATGTTTTTCTTGAACGATACCGACTTCTTCCTGTACCACTGCTTGAAGAAGTTGTCTTCCAGAAACTGGCAGTAGGTCCGGGAGTTGAGCTTCACTCCATTCTCAACCCGAAAAGGTCCCACAAGTTCATCTTTGATGATACCAACCCATGCAAGTACCCCACCTCCACCTTGCTGGCGTCTGAGTCGGAGTGGAGCTCTCTGCCCTTTACTGATCCAGCCTCTGGCCCAACCATCTAGCCCATCAAGAGTCACTCCCATTTCATTAGTCCATAAAACCTTTGAAAAATCAGTCTTAAGATATTTCTTGGCCCAGTCTTGACATTTTATCTTATGTTTCTTGTTCAAAGGTGGTCGTTTTGCAGCTCTGAAATATGGCAAAACTGGTGGCAAATGGCATCTTGGCAGCTTCACGCTTGATTTTCCTCAATTCATGGGCAGTTATTTTGCGCCTTTTTTGCCCAACACGCTTCTTGCGACCCTGTTGGCTATTTTCCATGAAACGCTTGATTGTTCGGTGATCACGTTTCAAAAGTTTGTCAATATCAAGACTGCTGCATCCCTCTGCAAGACATCTCACAATTTTGGACTTCTCAGAGCCCGTCAAATCTCTCTTCTGACCCATTTTGCCTAAGGAAAGGCATTTGCCTAATAATTAAGCACACCTTATATAGGGTGTTGATGTCATTAGACCACACCCCTACTCATTACAGAGATGCACATCACCTGATTTACTTAATTGGTAGTTGGCTCTCAAGCCTATATAGCTTGGAGTAGGACAATATGTATAAAAAGTATCATGTGATCAAAATACTAATTTGCCTTATAATTCTGCACACAGTGTAGTACTTGTGTATTATATGCAGGTACTATATACAAGATACAGCATAGACGGGTACTATTTACAGAATGCAGAATATACAGGGTGTAGTATACACAAGTATACTGTACCCTGTTTATACTGCACCCTGTATATAGTACTCAAGTATAATGCACCCTGTATATATTGCACCCTGTACATAGTTCCTGTATATACTGCACCTTGTATATAGTACTTGTGTATACTGAACCTTGTATACACTGCACCCTGTATATAGTACCTGTGTATACTGTACCCTCTATATACTGCACCCTGTATATAGCACCTGTGTATACTGCACCATCTATATACTGCACCCTGTATAAAGTACCTGTGTATACTGAACACTATATACTGAGCCCTTTATATAGTACCTGTATATACTACACCCTATGTATATTGCACCCTTTATAAAGTAGCTGTGTATACTGCACCCTGTATATAGTACCTGTGTATTATACTGTGTCTGGAGTAAGACTGCTTAGTGCAGTCGAAAAGCATTGACTGGGTCATGTCGACCATGTAAGCTTTTCTTTTGTAAGCACTATATTTGTGAAAATCCAGTCCCGTTGAGTCGGAATCCAGTTTTTTCTATCATCCATAATAACACTGACACTGGGGGTACAGGATAATGACACTGACACTCAGGATTGTCAGTGTCATTATCCTGTACCCCAAGTGTCAGTGTCATTATCCTGTACCCCGAATGTCAGTAGTCATTATCTTGTACCCCCAATGTCAGTGACATTATCCTGTACCAAGATGAAGAGAGCCAGCACCCGGATCCAGACATTGAGAAAGGCTTCACCGCTGAAATGCGTCTTGAACTGGATCTGGGTGCTGGCTTCCTTCATCTTGGACATTTGTGTGGCGCCCCACATGGCCAGGCGTCACACGGGGTATTGCACTCGTAAAAGTGATGTAATTTTCCCCAGCTGCAAGTGGATGCTGGGCTGGTGGGTGGGACCCATTCCTGCACTCTCACACTAGAGTAGTGGTGGGAGGCTACTCCTGGGAGGGAGATATAGTCACCTCTAGAGGGAGTCAAAGGGTCAGTCATAGTTAGTGAGTTAGTAAGGAGTCGAGGAGGAGTGAGGAGCGAGTTGGGAGGTCTAACAGGACAGCTCCAGGCTGATCCTGAGGAAAGATGAAAGGGGATCCTGATGAGATCCTGAGAAAGAATGCCTGACACATGTGTCTGGGCCCGAGAGAGAAAGGTGGAACCCCAGCGTTGACCATACTCCAGGGAATTCCCCAGTCCACCACGGGAACGCCAGACCTGAGGATATGGCCAGAGTCCACCTCTCAAGTCGTTAACCGGCTGCTGCGGTCTGTTCACCGGCTGCGGCATCCTGCCAGACGGAGCGGTCTGCCTGCTTCTTCACTTCGAAGGAGGGGAGCCCCAAGACTACCTTCAAGGAGTAATTGGGTATAGATTCATCCTAGGCAGGGAAGAAAGGACATGAGTTCGTCAACTAAGGCATACCACAGGTACCACCATACCACCTGGCATCCACTTGCAGCCACCTGTTTCTTTAACAACTTTTGCTGAACTGTGGAGTGGTATTCTGATGACTGTTTACAGTAAAGTACCCGGGAGAGTGACTTTGCCTCCGTGTCTTTGTGCCATTTATCATCGACCTCTTTGCTTACAGCAACGCTGCCCCGGAAGCCCAGCTCCATCTGTAGGGAGCTTTGCCATCCTTGCTGCGATACCATCGCCCTCCGGAGGACTGTGGCGGCACTGGTGAGCTATTACCAGATACTACAGGTAGCGTCACGTGACAATAACAAATCTTTTTCTTGTACATAACCCCTCTTTGAAGTGTCACCCAGGCCACGGGCTCAGGCACCGCCACCCGTGAAATCCCCGTGAACCCTTCTGAGCCTGATACCGAGTACCCCCTGGGCCTGGGGCTTGACATTTGCAAGTGGATACCAGCCATTGCCTTGCACCTGAGATGGATTATAGGAGGTTGAGGTGAGCGAATTCCCCATACCTTTTCCTCAAAATTCATTATCCTGTACCTCCAGCGTCAGTGTCATTATCCTGTACCCCCAGTGCCAGTGTCATTATCATGTACCCCGAGTGTCAGTGTCATTATCCTATACCCCCAGTGCCAGTGTCATTATCCTGTACCCCAAGTGTCAGTGTCATTATCCTGTACCCCCAGTGTCAGTGTCACTATGTTTAATCTGTTTTATTAAGAATAAGGAAGTAATACAGAACAAGTCAAGAAACAGTAATTATAACATGTGTACATATTCCCTAGTAGGGCTCGCAGGGCCTAATGAGTACAACATTCCGTATCAATAATTATGACCCACCATCAAAGCCTCATCCAAAGATGTGTTTTTTTTTTTTTACAAACTGTATTTTTTAACTGATCAGCCCACGCTCATCATGAAATCTTTTTCAGCTTTTGGTCCTTCCCTGTCTCTATGTATCATCGCAAAGAGGGTAGATGTTGTGATATTGTTTAAGCTAAATGATACGCTATGTCCAAGGATCAAGGGTGTTGTTTATCCTATTTTGATTTGGTAACGGGAAAGACCAATCAGGACATGTGGGTTACCAGGTAAGAGAAAGAAAGAAGATAGAAAAGCAGAGGTGTGAGGTAAAAAATAGAACACAAAAACATAGAAGAATGGTAGATGGGTAGATACTGTAGATATAAGAGGTACCCTTGGCCATTGTTTTGATTGTAGAAAGGGGTCAGTTTAATATGACTAGATCGTTTCCCAATACTCCAAGAGATCTCAAACGTCCTGGGATTCCTAAAAGAGGATCCAAGCCTGCCAAGTGCGGACAAACCTCAAGTTGTCGCCGGAAGCCTGTGCTAATAGTTCTTCCATATGATGAATGTGTGAGAACTCCACCAGCCACTCAGACATAATCGGGATCGTTAAAATACATTAATTCGATATGGTATCTTAATTAGAGCTATCAGGTATAACCTGATTATTAGCTCAGCAGCTCAAACACCAAAAGAACATTTAATCAAAAGGAGAAAAACAAAGTGGAGCCATAACTGCTTCTCTAGAATGCATATAAAAACTTATTTATAGATATGTGGCGCTCCTGCGACCAGGGTGGCCACATAGGGAACTGCAGCCAGGTAGGAGGAAAAGACAGTTTATACACTAAACACCCTCACAGACATCCCACACACCACTAGGAGGTAGCACCCAACCTGGAGCCCGGAACTCTAGTCGGGCAAGGGGTGGTGGGTTTAGAGGACAGTGGGTGGGAAGCATGTAGGTCAGGTGACAGAAGGTACAAGTAGAGGAAGAGGAGTAGGCCGAGTGTGCCGAACTGAAAAGACCAGAAGTAGGCCACAGTAGGCTGATAAACAAAGAAACAATGAGCCGAGCAGAAAGACACCTGAAAGAAAGAGACACGCGTTCTGGAGGAGTGGGGCTGATGGAGATGCAGAATCCACAGAGTCACAGAAACCATGGAGAGAAAGCTCGTCCATAGCCAGCACCCCAGGAGAGTGTGAGGAAAGAGACAGATCAGCAGCACTGAGTCTGAGGAACACGGCAGCACTGACTAACTAGGAGGAGACATCTTCCCTACTGAAGATGGAATCACACGGGTCAGAGGGAGCCTGATAGTACCTTGTGGGAGAGGGCTATTGGAGGCTAGGCACACTGCAGAGTGTCGGCTCTGACAGGGAACTGAAGATTTACCCGGTATCCCCAGATTCACCGCGGGAAGCTCCAATTCTAAGTTGGAGTTCCCACCCTAAGGACAGAAAGCACAGTAGCAACCACGAGGACCCACAGGGGTCAGAGCTGCCGCTATACTGGCCGGAGACTCACAAAGAGAGAGACTACAGCCTGAAAAGGACACTAGAAAGAGTGAGGGGTCGCAGCGTGACAACCTGGCTGCAGGGGGTTTATTGGAAACCAGAGTAGAATGCCTGTAACTCGTGTTAAGAAGTGAACTGTACTAAGAACTGCTGTAACTGTTTGAAGAGAACTGACCAGTAAACCCGGTGAACCCTGCTTCAGACTCCTGTGTGTGATTCCCTGCAGAAATAACTTTACTATATCTTTGCACCCTTGTCTGTGATTGATTTCTTCCAGCAGGACAGCAGAAAGGTCCCACCTGGGGAGCCACAGCCTGTCAGCTCTGCACACTGGCTGGAAGAAGGCTGCAGCAGCAGGAAAATAAGTGAACTGCACCTATTGCAAACCCCCATCATAACCATCATAGACTTTAACTATCACTGCCCCAGGGAACCCAGCTCTACCCGCGGAGAGCTATTACATCTCCAGCTGCCAAACATTATAACCCCCGGAGGTTCTGCAGAAGCGGTGGTCTCCCTGACCACAAACCATGGGTGGCGTCATGACAAACTGTATCCTTTGTATATATCCCCTTTTACTTGTGAGAACTCGGGACACGGTCCGGACCAGGACCTCCGTGACATCCCCAGCAGCGACCCGGTCCGGTACCAAGTACCCTGTCCCAGTGGGCTCCACAAATAGGTGAGACAAACTTAAAACACAAATGTGTAGGAAAAGTCTGGTGACTGAAATTAGCAGCACCTTGGCACAAGGTATGTCATAGTTAAGGCTGTGTTGCACGGCATGATGTGGAAACAATGTCGGCAACGATCTCGGGGGCGCACGGTCGTTTTTGACGTCATTTGAACATCGCTGGTGAGATGTCAAACGTCTAGATACCGTGGACAACTCACCAATGATGTTGTGAGCAGGTATTGTTCGCAAACTCCTCGAATGATCCCTGCTCATTGCTGTGAATGGGCGAAGTCGTCCACAACATCGTTATCGCGGTGTTACACTGAACGATGCAGCAGGTTGCTGGAGTTGAGATCGTCAGGTTTTACAACATGTTGGTAAACCTGTTAACTCCGATCCAACGATTTATCGCAGCAACCTGCAACGAGATCGCAGCGACGTCGCTGGTACGCCTCCAAACCTGTGACGTATCAGCGATGTCATTAACGATGTCGTGCCGTGTAACAGGGTCTTTACACATACATGAACATGATTCCACAATCATTACAATACATATTATACAATCTATTCAATTGGTGATAAATACACATTGATATCACACCTCTTATAAGGTAACTAGCTGTGAGCCCGATGCGATTGCATCGGGATTCTAGAATCTGTGTATAGTTTACTCAGTATATTCAAATATGGCAGCATAGCGGCCGCCGCTATTCTGATTGGTTGGCGCGCTGAAGGCGGCGACCAATCAGAAGAGCGCCGCGCTGTATGGGACGAAAAGTCGTCCATTATATCTCTATGGGAAGTGAGGCGCTATTCTGATTGGTCGCCGGCAGCACACAGCGACCGATCAGAATAGCGCCTCACTTCCCATAAAGATATAATTGGCGAAAAGTCGTCCATTATATCTGTATGGGAAGTGAGGCACTATTCTGATTGGTCGCCGGCAGCACACAGCGACCAATCAGAATAGCGCCTCACTTCCCATAGAGATACATAGCGGTGTTTCGAACAATGCATGGCCGGCCCCTTGGTTCGATTTTCGGCCACGGCGCTTTGAGTTTCAAATTTACCGCTCAAAGTGAGGCGCTATTCTCATTGGTCGCCGCCAGCACACAGCGACCAATGAGAATAGCGCCTCACTTCCCATAGAGATACATAGCGGTGTTTCGAACAATGCATGGCCGGCCCCTTGGTTCGATTTTCGGCCACGGCGCTCGGCTGTCGCCGGCCCAAGAAAATCGCAATGGACCTACGTGCCGGACTTACCGCGGCTGCAACGACTCACCTATCTATCTATCTATCTATCTATCTATCTATCTATCTATTTCTATCTATCTATGTATCTATTTCTATCTATTTATCTATCTATCTATCTATCTATGTATCTATTTCTATCTATCTATCTATCTATCTATTTCTATCTATCTATGTATCTATTTCTATCTATCTATCTATCTATCTATCTATCTCTATGTATCTATTTCTATCTATGTATCTATTTCTATCTATCTATCTATCTCTATGTATCTATTTCTATCTATCTATGTATCTATCTATCTATCTATCTATTTCTATCTATCTATCTATCTATCTATCTATCTATTTCTATCTATCTATCTATTTCTATCTATCTATCTATCTATGTATCTATTTCTATCTATCTATGTATCTATTTCTATCTATCTATCTATCTATCTATCTATCTATTTCTATCTATCTATTATTATCTATCTATCTATCTATTTCTATCTATCTATCTATCTATCTATCTATCTATGTATCTATATCTATCTATCTATTTCTATCTATCTATCTATCTATTTCTATCTATTTATCTATCTATTCTATCTATCTATTATCTATCTATCTATATTCTATCTATGTATCTATTATCTATCTATTATCTATCTATCTATCTATATCTATCTCTATCTATATCTATCTGATAGATAATTATCTATCTATCAATCAATCTATCTATCAATCAATCTATCAGATAGATATAGATAGAGATAGAATAGATAGATAGATAGATAGATAGAAATAGATACATAGATAGATATAGATAGATGGATAGAAATAGATACATAGATAGATAGAAATAGATACATAGATAAATAGATAGATAGAAATAGATACATAGATAGATAGATAGATAATAGATAGAAATAGATACATAGATAGATAAAAATCGATAGATAGATATAGATAAAGATAGATATAGATAGATAGATGGTTGAGTCGTTGCAGCCGCGGTAAGTCCGGCACGTAGGTCCATTGCGATTTTCTTGGGCCGGCGACAGCCGAGCGCCATGGCCGAAAATCGAACCAAGGGGCCGGCCATGCATTGTTCGAAACACCGCTATGTATCTCTATGGGAAGTGAGGCGCTATTCTGATTGGTCGCTGTGTGCCGCCGGCGACCAATCAGAATAGCGCCTCACTTCCCATAGAGATATAATGGACGACAGCCGGGCGCCGTGGCCGAAAATCGAACCAAGGGGTCGGCCATGCATTGTTCGAAACACCGCTATGTATCTCTATGGGAAGTGAGGCGCTATTCTGATTGGTCGCTGTGTGCTGCCGGCGACCAATCAGAATAGCGCCTCACTTTCAGCGGTAAATTTGAAACTCAAAGTCGTCCATTATATGTCTATGGGAAGTGAGGCGCTATTCTGATTGGTCGCCGGCAGCACACAGCGACCAATCAAAATAGCGCCTCACTTCCCATAGAGATACATAGCGGTGTTTCGGCGAATTTATGGCCGGGCCCCTGGTTCTATTTTCGGCCACGGGGCTCGGCTCTGGTCGGTCGTTCCACGGGGTCGGAGACTCGCAATGGCCGCCTCGCGAGGCAGTCACGTCCACGATGACTTAAGTAGCGCCGAAAATGACGGAAGTGCGCTACGGCAATTATATAAGGTAATGTGCAATATAAGCAATTCTTTTATAGTCCTACAATCACAGACTAATTGCCCACATCATTTGAGCATGATATCACCATGGAAAATACAAGTGATTGTTGCTCAGTCAGCGTATTCAAACAATTTGTGTCATACCAATAAAGTGCTGGTGCAAGGAGAAGGGAAGGACCCCTCTGGACCGGACTTCACATGTACGTTTCGCGTTGTTTTTAATGCACATGCTTCATCATGATGTTTTTCTCCTTTTTTATTAAATAGTCGGGATTGTGGTCGTGAGCCAATGTCTGGGAATTACGTTGCGAGCTGCTATTAAGCAATATCTCAGAAGGCTACATTTCTGGCATGCGATCGGTCCAAGTAGCATAGAGAGAATATCTATCTGAGGCGTAGGGGTCACATTGTCTCCAGAGATTTTATTGTGCGCTAAAAATACTTCCTTCCAGAATCGCCGTATCTCTGGGCAGATATTGATCAAAGTGCCCATACCATTTCCAGCACCTATCCCTCACCGAAGGGAAGATTGCGTGCAACCTGACAGGGTACTAATACCACCATATAAGGATTTTAAAGTTTTTTTCCTGTGCGTATCGGCCGTGGACATCTTATGCGTTTAAAGAAACTCCAGTTGCAAATCCTCTTCTGTAAATTTACACCCCAATTCAGCCTCCAAAGCCCAGACGTATCCAGGAATGACGTCCAAAGAGCTTTTATTATACAAGCTATAAATAAATGGCCACTTTACACGCGGCTACATTTCTAGCTTATCCACAGGTAACTTACTGGCTGCAGTGAAATCATGGAGACATTATTCCATTTGTACACAGCAACAAGATAGAACCATGTCTCCATGATTTCACTGCAGCCAGTAAGTTACCTGTGGATAAGCTAGAAATGTAGCCGCGTGTAAAGTCGCCATAAGTGATATTTGGTGCAAAGGAGGCGATTGTTGTGTGAAAATGTTTTCTAAATGGATTGACGGAGGTGATCGGCTGTGACTTCCCATCGTCTCCCTAACAAAGGACTTGAATCATTCATATTCTCTTCATGACAACACCTGTGTGGGGCAGTTCTCTTGCAACTCAGACAGGGAGGGTAACCCATGCCATGAGAATAGCTGGTAAAGTCTCAGAATCAGAACTAATATTCCATCCCAAAAACCTCTCACGACCCAGACCCGGAGGAAAAGCAGGGTTTGAGAAAATGGGAGACACAGGATTAGTTGAACTTATCAACCATCTTTTTTTTCAACCCATCCCAAGTTCTCAAAGCCTCATTAACCATCAGTCCCTGACATCTCCCCCCAATTTTGTCTTGGTCTCTAGTCATAACCCACAGAAGATACTGCAATGGAATGTTATACCCATCCTGTTCCAGTTTAACCCATTGGTTTGTGTCACACCTAAAGTGCCAGGCAAAAAGGCGAAGCAGTAGGGAGGACTGGTGGTATGCCTTCAAGTTGGGAAAGTCAGCACCTCCCTGTACCTTAGGTCTAGTCACAGTCTGGTACTTCAGCCTAGGCCTGGCTTGCAACCAGATAAATCAGATCAATGCTGATCTAACAGTTCTGAAGAAAGCCTGCAGTGTAATAATTGGGACCATTTGGAAGACGTAGAATTAGCGAGGAAGCACATCCATCTTAGAAGTATGCATGTGGTCAAACTACAATATCGTTTTTTGATCATATTTTTTAAAGTGTTGCAAGCTTTTATTTGACAAGGCGTGATAGTTCTATTGATATTAATTACTCAGGTCTGAGGGACCTGAATCCCCAAGTATTTGAGGGCAGATGGTTACCACTTAAGTGGGAAATTATTCCTCGCCCTCTCCACATCCCTCGTGGACAAAGTAATATTCAAGGCCTCCATTTTGGTGTAGTTTATTTTAAAGTTGCTCACCTCTTTAAAAATTTTAAACTCAGACATTAAAGCAGGCAAAGTGAAGTGGGGTTGGGAAACGTACAGTAGAAGGTCGTCAGCATATAAGGACGCTTCGTAGTGTGTCTGATCAATCATGATACCCTGTATGCTGGGGTTCTGTCTCACTGCCACTGCAGATGCTCCATTGCAATCGCGTATAGGAGGGACGAAAGAGTGCACCCCTGCCTTGTGCCATTTTTGATTTGTATTAGATCCGACAAAGAACCATTTATTTTTATTCTGGCGGACAGGTGGGAATAAAGTGCCTCAATTTTATTAATGAAGCCGTCACCCAGTCCCACCTGTCCGAGGGCAGAGACCAAGAAACCACAGCGCACATGGTTGAACGCCTTCTCAGCATCCACCGATATCAGTCCCAAAGGCTTTTGTTGGTCCTTGGCGTATGCTATCAAGGAAAGAGTCTTAATGACCCATCCCTTGCCTCTACGCCCTGTACAAACCCACCTGATCTAAGTGTATGATTGATCGGAGTAGTGGTGCTAAGCCGTTGGCTGGGATCTTCAAATATAGCTTAATATCCACGTTGATCAATGAGATCAGTATATAATTAGGCACTATGGAGGAATCTTTACCCGATTTCATTAACCCTGTGACAAAGGCTGCGAAAGATTGGAGTCTAAACTTAAATGAGCCCAATATAGAATTATACACCTTCGTTAGGTGAGTTTTAAGTTCCTTAAAGAATTTATAAAACTGAGGAGAGAACCCATTGGGCCTGGGCTTTTACCGTTTCGGGGTGTTCTTCAGGGGCGGACCTACCGTGGTGCAGCTGGCTCAGCCCTGACCGGCTAGGGGGCCCCTCAAGCCTGCAGGGGGGCCCCCAGCTGACTCCCGCAACCCGATGTCATAGGAGTTGAGGGTAACTGGGGGAAGCTTTCCTTGGCTGATCCTGCCCCTCCTCTCCTGTTCCGCTCCGGCTCCCAGGACTGCATTTGGCGACTCAGCGCAGGTAGGAGAGCTGCTTCACCAATAGCCCCCCTCGCTCCTCCTCGCCAAAGACCACTAGCACACCCCCCCGCTCCTCTTCGACGAAGACCACTAGCTCACCCCCCCTCCACCCCCCCCCCCGCTCCTCACCATGGCTGCACCAGGGCCCTCCGGGATCTGGTGTTCTTTATAACCTCGCCTACTTCTGTCTCCGAAATATCTTCATCTAATTTTTCTGCTAAGTCTGGGTTCAGTCGGGGCAATGGCGTTTCTATGACATATTTATCAATGTGTGCCTGAGTCCTATGGTAGTCTGTAGTCGAGGTCGACCCCTCAAGGTTATACAATTGTTGGTAGTACTCCCACATTATCTCCAATATCTCCCTCGG
Organism: Allobates femoralis; assembly: GCA_033576535.1. Lineage (NCBI taxonomy): Eukaryota > Metazoa > Chordata > Amphibia > Anura > Aromobatidae > Allobates > Allobates femoralis. Next base: position 319,296,542 of record JARQOC010000002.1, on the reverse strand, counting down.
GTTAAACGTGTCCATACTAGTACGTCGTTGAAGTTTTGGAATATATGTCGTCTGAGTTTGGGGGTGTAATAAGTGGGCCAACAGGCGGTCACATTTATTAGCTTTGGTGTATAAGAGTCTCCTAAAGGTATTCCTGTTCCTCAGAGATTGTTCATTCAAAATAAGGTCTTCCCTGTGTTTTAGTAATTCTCCCAGCACCACTGGAGAAAGTGTGTTTTTATGTTGCTGTTCTAAAGAATAAATTGTATCTATGAGATACAGTTGTGGCCAAAAGTATTGACACCCCTGCAATTGTGTCAGATAATACTCAGTTTCTTCCTGAAAATGATTGCAATCACAAATTCTTTGGTATTATTATCTTCATTTAATTTGTTTTCAATAAAAAACACAAAAATAATTGTCCTAAAGCCAAATTGGATATAATTCCACACCAAACATAAAAAAGGGGGTGGACAAAAGTATTGGCACTGTTAGAAAAATCATGTGATGCTTCTCTAATTTGTGTAATTAACAGCACCTGTAACTTACCTGTGGCACCTAACAGGTGTTGGCAATAACTAAATCACACTTGCAGCCAGTTGACATGGATTAAAGTTGACTCAACCTCTGTCCTGTGTCCTTGTGTGTACCACATTGAGCATGGAGAAAAGAAAGAAGACCAAAGAACTGTCTGAGGACTTGAGAAACCAAATTGTGAGGAAGCATGACCAATCTCAGGGCTAGAAGTCCATCTCCAAAAACCTGAATGTTCCTGTGTCTACCGTGCGCAGTGTCATCAAGAGGTTTAAAGCCCATGGCACTGTGGCTAACCTCCCTAGATGTGGCTAGAAAAGAAAAATTGACGAGAGATTTCAACGCAACATTGTGCGGATGGTGGATAAAGAACCTCGACTAACATCCAAACAAGTTCAAGCTGCCCTGCAGTCTGAGGGTACATCAGTGTCAACCCGTACTATCCGTCGGCGTCTGAATGAAAAGGAACTGTATGGTAGGATACCCAGGAAGACTCCAATTCTTACCCCGAGACATAAAAAAGCCAGGCTGGAGTTTGCCAAAACGTACCTGAGAAAGCCTAAAACGTTTTGGAAGAATGTTCTCTGGTCAAATGAGACAAAAGTAGAGCTTTTTGGGCAAAGTCATCAACATAGAGTTTACAGGAGAAAAAAAGAGGCATTCAAAGAAAAGAACACGGTCCCTACAGTCAAACATGGCGGAGGTTCCCTGATGTTTTGGGGTTGCTTTGCTGCCTCTGGCACTGGAGTGCTTGACTGTGTGCATGTCATTATGAAGTCTGAAGACTACCAGCAAATTTTGCAACATAATGTAGGGCCCAGTGTGAGAAAGCTGGGTCTCCCTCAGAGGTCATGGGTCTTCCAGGAGGACAATGACCCAAAACACACTTCAAAAAGCACTAGAAAATGGTTTAAGAGAAAGCACTGGAGACTTCTAAGGTGGCCAGCAATGAGTCCAGACCTGAATCCCATAGAACACCTGTGGAGAGATCTAAAAATGGCAGTTTGAAGAAGGCACCCTTCAAATATCAGGGACCTGGAGCAGTTTGCCAAAGAAGAATGGTCTAAAATTCCAGCAGAGCATTGTAAGAAACTCATTGACCGGAAGCGGTTGATCGCACTTATTTTGGCTAAAGGTTGTGCAACCAAGTATTAGGCTGAGGGTGCCAATACTTTTGTCTGGCCCATTTTTGGAGTCTTGTGTGAAATGATCAATGTTTTGCTTTTTGCTTCATTCTCTTTTGTGTTTTTTCATTGAAGACAAATTAAATGAAGATAATAATACCAAAGAATTTGTGATTGCAATCATTTTCAGGAAGAAACTGAGTATTAGCTGACAGAATTGCAGGGGTGTCAATACTTTTGGCCACAACTGTACCTAACTTTGACCGATTTTCTTTTTTCAAGGCGGGATCCGTGCTTAATGAGGACCCCCCAGATTACACATTTAAGAGTCTTCCATTTCACCAGCGTTGGCGTGTTATCATTCACGTGGTCTCTCCAAAATAAGTCTTTTGTCCGTTTGACGTTCAAGGTGCAAATCGAATCACGTAGTAAATTGTCATTCAGTCTCCAGGTCCATGGGCGGTCCGTCGCGTCAGGGGAAGAGACATCCAGGAACACTGGGGCATGATCGGACTATAAAAAACTAGCAATAGCTGGTTCCAGGATAAAGCGTGGTGACTCAATAGGAAAAAGTCTATGCGACTATATGAGTCATGCGTGTTGGAATAAAATGTATCATCCCTGCCCCCTGGATTGCATGCCCTCCAAACATCAATAACCTGCAATTTGTGTAGAGTCTGTTTCAGGAGTGACAACTATTTAGTAGGGTCCCTCCCTACTTTCACCATGGAATTGATCTGCGGGTCGAGGAAGAGATTAAAGTCCCCTCCAATCACCACCACTCCATCTGCAAATTCCGCTACTTTCCTTAAAAAATCCAGGCTGGCTTTCGTTTGATTCTCGTTCGGCGAGTACCAGCCCGCTACCGTGTAAAGAGTTGCGAAAATTTTAAGCTTCAACAGGACATATCTACCCTCCGGAATCCACACAGATATCTATTGCAGTGTGTTGTAGGGATTTGTGAATTGCAATTGAAACCCCCTCGAGCAAGACCTAGGGCTGGCACTATAGAACCAACTCGTAAAATACTGGTCCCCAATATCTGGCATGTGCTTTTACTTGAAGTGAGTCTCCTGGAGTATTAGGACATTCACCTTTGTTTATGCATATCATAGAGGATCTGCGACCTGTTTTGAGGTATATTGAATCCTCTAGTGTTTAGGCACCCCAGTTTGACTTGTTGCATTGCCGGAATCTAGCGGGAATGCGCCCTTCTAGCTAAAGATGAGTACAAGAGAATATAGACCAAGAATACAGAACAAGCGAGAAAGGAAGAAGACAGAAAAGGTAGGGTAGATGCTACGTGTGGGTAGTATTGCGCTGAGAACAACCACCTGCTGGGGACTGTAAAGTCCCACAGTTTTATTTGTGTAATTGACAAAATATAAATGGTAATATAAAGGTTACCAAATTTAATTTGGAGGATTATTAGTAAACTGCCATAGACCGTCCAGCGGTAAACAGTGCCTCCATTGGGGTTGTAAACTATTCGCAAGGGAGAGAGAAGCTGCCCCTATCGGCTCAACCATCAGTGCCCCCCCCCCATGGGATAGTACCACTACCAGTTTAATATGGTACAAATAATCTAATAGGAGTGATCCATGTGCTGAACAGTGTGTTGGTTGGGATCGCCAATCATCGGATGCAACTATGTAACTATGAGGACTCTGCCCCAGGGAAACTTTGAACCCTGCAGCCAAAAACCCAACATTATTTAAATTAATGAACAAAACAAACTCAATAACCATGGCACAACAGGGAGAACCCAAGAATTTGTGGGTGCTAGTCCAATACCATTTGCAAGTATGGTGTCATCTACGTCTTGTTCTGGCATCTGGGTGACTAAACGGGAATCCTGAGTGGTGAATATTGCCACACAGAAGCAGCCGCATCACCTGATATCATAATAATGGATCCCGCTCCCCACCCAAATCATGCACATAGCTCAACCTGCAAAATGTCCTGAGCAGACGTCACCTCCATGTGTCTATAATATTGGCGCGGCCCAATGCAGAGCTCAATGAAATAAACCCAAAGAACCATGGGTGCAACAGTAGAACAACAGGAAGAAACCATATGAAGCGATGTCATTCCATTTCTTCCACCCAAATTGGACGTGGAGCCCACCCCTCAAGATAACTATCTCATGGTGCCCTCCGCTGGTCTTCCTCGGTTCCCCTGCCAATCTCTTTCCTGGCCGTCTCCCTACTCTCCTCTGTCCCTGGGGGACGAAGCGACACGGAGGGACCACTGCTATGTATTGCATAGGTAGGGGAGGCAAGTCTGGAATCTCAACCGGCAGAATGTTAAGCACAGCCGAAAACGCTGGGATGCCACTGAGATGAATTAGTAGATGAATCCTGCTGTCTTTGTAGACTCACAGGCGAAAGGGAAGCCCCAAGTGTATGGAATATTAAATTTATGAAGGACATCCAAAAGGGCCTTCTGCCTCTGCAATGTCCATCTACAGAGGTCAGGTAATAACTGGATCCTGGCGCACTGACATCTTATATTGTTGTCAACTCTCGCCCTGGACATAAGCTCATCCTTCAATTGGTACTTGTGCACCTGGCATATAACGTCCCTAGGGGGTGCCTAATCTTGGGGCTTCGGTCCGAGTGCCCTATGAGCGCGGTCTAATTAGAAGGGAGAGTCCTGTGGTCTATGCAGCACCGAATTGAACATGTGTTGTAATGTTCCGGTCAGGTCTTGGGGTGCTACAGTTTTTGGTAAACCTCTTATTTTTATGTTATTCCTTCTTCCCCTATTTTCAGAGTCATCAAGCATGTCGGCCAGCATTTGTATTTGGAGAGCATGAGCTGCAGTGGTCTGTTCTTGTGCCTCCAGTCTGGCTGTGAGGCTGGCTATCGCCTAATCATGCGCATTAACTTTTTCACCACACTGCTGTATTTTGTCCCTCATAGTGGACATCTCAGCTTTATATGATGATTCAAGACAAGCAACCTACTGCTCCATAACTTGTTTGGTAGGCATATCCCTGAATCTGGCAATGAGCAGGTTCAAATCGATCCCCTGCAGAAGCTGAGGGTTTTTGCTATAGCCCTGTGCTGAAGGAGGAGGGTGGTAATAAGAGGGCATGAAGTGCGGTGCATCTTCCGTGTAAACATAGCTACTACTCTGCACATTCTGGCTGCTCCGTACTGCCTCTTCAACAGGAGACCGATTAAAGCATTAGATGAAAGGTGGTAATTTGTGCGCTGCCGTCTGTCCGTTAGTTCCAAGAAATCCAAGGAATCACGAGATGTTAAAAGCAATACCTTTAATGTCTAATTCTCATGCGTTTCGTGGTACTTCAGACCACTTCATCAGAGATCCACAAACCTTTATGATTCCTTGGATTTCTTGGAACCAACGGACAGACGGCAGCACACAAATTACCACCTTTCATCTAATGCTTTAATCGGTTTCCCTTGGGCGGAGTGCTGCAAGCCGGCTTATGCTTCAATACTTGTTGTGACTCATAACAACATAAGATTAGTGCAACAGCACACAATACAACACCCCAGTTACACCCGGATAAGACCCTATGTGCGCTTTTCTACTTTTCTTCTAGTTTTCTCTTCAACAGGAGAGGAATTATGCTGGGGAGAGGTAAAAACATCTCTGCGGAGGGGACATGGGAAGCCTCGGGAGGCTTCATCACTATAGTCCATGCTGCACTCCTTTACTTCCGCCCAACTCTCCCTCCACTCCTCCTGCATCACTGCTCTATGTATTGACCTCTGTTGTGGTTTGCCGTCCTCCATGTGTTACTCCTGCACCTCCTTGGCACCATCTTGGACAGCATCCAGCAGGGGCGATGCTGTACCACCGCAATCCAGCACATCCAGGGCTATTTTCTCAGTGGCCACAGCTCCTCCAGCTGCAGACGTCATCACCACCTCACAGCTACATACCCTGCCTGCCTCCACTCCTGCCGCGCACCCAGCGCCATTCTCTTTCCGGTCCTGGGAAGAAGCGGGTGATGGGTCGATCGGTGGGCTCTGCCGCCACCAGGGTAGCGCTCGCAGGTCGATTCCTCTTCTTGCAAAGTATTCACTGATCTCAGGGAGACCAGTCCAAGAAAACACTGCGGGCAGCTGGCTAAAGCGCTCAAACACAGTGAATCCTCTTCTTAGCACTGCTGTGGTACTGTGATGATGGTTTTACCGAGCTTGGAATGGGAGCTCCTGTATGTGCATCTTTACTCCTCCACATCCATGCCAGGCCCCCCTTGTCAGTGTCATTATCCTATATTCCGAATGTCATTGTCATTATTATCCTGTCCCCCAAATGTCAGTGTCATTACCCTGTACACCAAGTTTTAGTGTTATTATCCTGTACCCCGAGTGTCAGTTTCATTATCCTATACCCCGAGTGTCAGTGTTATTATCCTGTACCCCCCAATGTCAGTGTTATTATCCTGTAACCTATGGATCACTTGATTAAACACTAACGGAGCCTTTTTTCTATTGATAAGTATTCATTGTTCCCCAACCATTTTTATGAAATAGGTTGTTAGCAGGTGTACCTCTGTCTCACACGTGCTATACACAATAATAATCTTTATTTATATAGCGCCAACATATTCCGCAGAGCTTCGCAATTCAGAGGTTCATGTTCAAACAATCATAAGAAAGAGTTATGAAAAAATGCAATACAATACAAAATACAATACAAAGCATAATACAATAATTAAAGCTCATAAGAGCTTACAATCTAACAATGAGGTGGGTGTGACACAAAGTACAGGCACTTATTTACAATGATGGTATAGTCAACTTGAGGAGATGGGGAACAGTATACATTGCCACCAACCATTATTTGTGATCCACTTGAGACTGGTGGAGCGGATAGGCTATGTCTATGTGACTTTGACTAGGCATCATGATAGGCCACCCTAAAAAGATGTGCTGAAATTATGTAAGTTGTGGATACACCTAATTTCTTGGGGTAGAGCATTCCAGAGAATTGCTGCAGCTCGGGAGAAGTCTTTGAGCTGGGAGTGGGAGGTTTGGATTAATGCAGAAGTGAGTCTAAAGTCACTTCCAGAGCTAAGAGAACAGGTGGGGTTATAGACAGAGATGAGGGAGGAGATGTAGGAAGAGATGTGCTGCACTGTGAAGAGCTTTGTGGGTGAGAACAAGCAGTTTGAATTGATCCTTTAGTGCCACACAAGTGTTACAACAGGAGACCCAAGCCTTAAGATGGGTCGCAGCCCACACAGTATCACTCTTGGAAATACAAAATCATTATTCTCAATAACATGATTTAACTTTATAAATTAGAAACGCCTTCAACTTGCATAACCTCCAGGAAAAACATACAAATAGTTGTCTGTCACTGGACACCTGGAGCTTCTGTGAACTCTGTCAGCGCTTACAAAGTTAATAGCATTTTATATTTGTTCTGGGTATACTTTGGAAAGAGGTGTGCTTGTCTGGAGGGTGGAGTGAGTGTTCTGCAGTGACTCAGTGCTATGCATACTGTACACATACCTACGCTCCACAGAAATTGCTTTTACACCTGGACAGGATTGGTGTTCTGCCACACAGGTAAGCCTAAATAAAGGAATTTAGTAAGAAAAATAGAAGCCGACATAAGAATTATGATGAATTGAGAGTTTAGTTTCAGGTAAGTAAGTAAAGTTGGCCACTGTGTGAGAAATTTGGAAGAGAAGAATTCCATATGTGGTTATGATCTTATTTTCCTCTTCTCCAGCTTTTTAGTCTTGCTAGTGCCACAAGCATTTGTCAGCTGAGATTAAAAGTGACATACGGAAAGAACATTCTACAAAACTCCCCAGTGCACCATGTCAAGGCAAACTGAGGCAACATTTGTATGTGTGCGTAGTATTGATAGACCTATCCCTTTTCCTGTTTATGTGACATGCTGATATGTGGAATGAGTTCCGTGGTCATAAAACACAAACAAACTTGGGTTAAGTTTCATTTGTACCGTCTAGAGCAGGAGTCTCAAACTCGCCTGGGTTGGTGGGCCACACATAGACAAACATTTATAGCGGGGGGGCCGCATTCCTTATAGGACTAAGTGATATTTTTAGTAATACCAGAATTTTTTGCTCAATGTAGTAAAGTACAAATCCTGATCCCCTTCTTATAGTAATGTACCCATCCTGTAGTAATGTCTTTTTCTACTGATGTCCCCCATCCTGATCCCCTTTTCTACTGATGTCCCCCATCCTGATCCCTTTTCTACTGATGTCCCCCATCCTGATCCCCTTTTCTACTGATGTCCCCCATCCTGATCCCCTTTTCTACTGATGTCCCCCATCCTGACCCCCTTTTCTACTGATGTCCCCCATCCTGATCCCCTTTTGTAATGATGTTCCCCATCCTGATCCCCTTTTGTAGTGATGTCCCGCATCCTGATCCCCTTTTGTAGTGATGTCCCCCATCCTGATCCCCTTTTGTAGTGATGTCCCCCATCCTGATCCCCTTTTGTAGTGATGTCCCCCATCCTGATCCCCTTTTCTTTTTTTGAATCATCATCTTTATTGGGTTTTAGTTATAGAAATACTTGTACAGAATCAAGAAAAAGAAACAAATATATCATACAAATGAAACCTTTCTACAAGAAAACTGTGTAAATCAGTGAATTATAAATCAACGCATTCTTCTTGTACATTGTATTGTCCCCATATCCCTCCCTCCCCCCCATCCCGTATGAATTATCCACATATATTAACCAATAACTGATCGAATAAAGAAAATATTTAAAATATTATAAACCTAGTACTAAAGGTTATTACATCTCCTATACCTAGCACCTTAGCCTACCCAATGTACCTTCTACCTCTTCCAGGGCATACCATGTCGATGATCGGAAGGGTAGCATAAAATTTCTAATTTCTACATCAGTGAACTCTTATTTCAATGAAACGTCTCCATTTGAAAATATTTTTTTGCCATTACTGGATGCGGATGCGTTTCCATGATCAAGTGTCAGGTGTAGTGTAAAAATTTTCAGTGGCAAGGTATGGAGGCTGTCATTAGAGCAGTATTGAGTAAGAGCCATTTGCTTACAGGCAATGTAGTCCATAATACATGGTTGCCTTATCGTTTGAGAAGTTGTTGGTAATGAAAATCCAATTTTATGGGTCTAGTTCCTCCATATCTCCACTATCTTCTACTCCATGAAACATTTTCCAGTACTTTGAGTCTCGGCACAGGACCATAGAACCGTGTTCCAAATCAGGACATGTGTGTTTTGCATTTGAGACAATGGACCCCTCTTTCCTGATGTGTCTTAGAGGAGATGTTAAGAGCCCTGAATGGTGCCGTAACAGATCCTAAATTGTGAATCTTCAATTTCATTGATAATGGTTGTTGATCGTGCCACCCTCAAAATCTTCTGTGAAACTCGGGTCTGTGAAATGATTTCCGACATTTGTTAATTGACCCTCATTTCCTTGCGGTCTAAGACTGTTTATTTGGTATAGTGAAGTACAGAATCATCTTTTTCATAGATATCAATCAGACACAAGGAATCTCTAATTCCCCATATATCTCGCAATGTGATAGGAGATGATGCTTCAACTGAGATAATGCATCCTATCCTTTTCTAGTGATGTCCCCCATCCTGATCCCCTTTTCTACTGATGTCCCCCATCCTGATCCCCTTTTCTACTGATGTCCCCCATCCTGATCCCCTTTTCTACTGATGTCCCCCATCCTGATCCCCTTTTCTACTGATGTCCCCCATCCTGACCCCCTTTTCTACTGATGTCCCCCATCCTGATCCCCTTTTGTAATGATGTTCCCCATCCTGATCCCCTTTTGTAGTGATGTCCCGCATCCTGATCCCCTTTTGTAGTGATGTCCCCCATCCTGATCCCCTTTTGTAGTGATGTCCCCCATCCTGATCCCCTTTTGTAGTGATGTCCCCCATCATGATCCCCTTTTCTTTTTTTGAATCATCATCTTTATTGGGTTTTAGTTATAGAAATACTTGTACAGAATCAAGAAAAAGAAACAAATATATCATACAAATGAAACCTTTCTACAAGAAAACTGTGTAAATCAGTGAATTATAAATCAACGCATTCTTCTTGTACATTGTATTGTCCCCATATCCCTCCCTCCCCCCCATCCCGTATGAAATTATCCACATATATTAACCAATAACTGATCGAATAAAGAAAATATTTAAAATATTATAAACCTAGTACTAAAGGTTATTACATCTCCTATACCTAGCACCTTAGCCTACCCAATGTACCTTCTACCTCTTCCAGGGCATACCATGTCGATGATCGGAAGGGTAGCATAAAATTTCTAATTTCTACATCCGTGAACTCTTTTTCAATGAAACGTCTCCATTTGAAAAATAATTTTTTTTGGCCAATTTACTTGGATTGCGGAGCGTATCCATGGATTCAAGTGTCAGTGTGTGGTTGTAACATCATTTTCAGTTGGGCAAGGTCTGGAGGTCTGTCATTGAGCCAGTATTGGAGTAAGAGCCTCTTTGCTACCAGCGCAATGTAGTGCCATAATACATGGGGTTGCTTTATCGTTTGAGAAGTTGGGTGGTAATGAAAAATCCATCTTATCGGGTCTAGCTCTCCCATATCTCCACAAATCTTTCTACTCCATGCATCTATTGTTCTCCAGTACTTCTGAGTCTCGGCACAGGACCATAGACCGTGTTCCAAATCAGACATGGGTGTTTTGCACTTTGGACAATGGACCCCTCTTTCCTGATTGGTCTTAGAGGGAGGGATGTTAAAGCCCTGAATGGTGCCGTGCATGATCCTAAATTGTGAATCTTTCCATCTCTCATTGATAATGTGTTGTCTGATCGTGCCCCACCCCTCAAGAATCTTCTGTGAAAGCTCCGGGTCTGTGAAATGTTTCCGCCATTTGTTAAATTGACCCCTCTTTCCTTGCGGTCTAAGAACCTGTTTTAATTTGGCGTATAGTGAAGTAATAGATACCTCATCTTTATTCATAGATATCAGATCAGACCACAAGGAATTCTCTAATTCCCCAGATATATCTCGCAAATGTGATAGGAGATGATGCTTCAACTGACGATATTGCATCCTGATCCCCTTTTCTAGTGATGTCCCCCATCCTGATCCCCTTTTCTAGTGATGTCCCCCATCCTGATCCCCTTTTCTAGTGATGTCCCCCATCCTGATCCCCTTTTCTAGTGATGTCCCCCATCCTGATCCCCTTTTGTAGTGATGTCCCCCATCCTGATCCCCTTTTGTAGTGATGTCCCCCATCCATCCTTGTCCCCTTTTGTAGTGATGTCCCCATCCTGATCCCCTTTTGTAGTCATTTCCCCTTCCTGATCCCCTTTAGTAGTGATGTCCCTCATCCCGGTTCCCTTTTGTAGTGATATCGCCATCCTGATCCCCTTTTCTAGTGATGTCCCCCATCCTGATCCCCTTTTGTAGTGATATCACTCATCCTGATCCCCTTTTGTAGTGATGTCCCCCATCCATCCTTGTCCCCTTTTGTAGTGATGTCCCCCATCCTGGACCCCTTTTGTAGTGAGGTCCCGCATCCTGGTCCTCTTTTGTACTGATGTCCCCCATCCTGATCCCCTTTTCTAAGTATGTCCCCCAATCCTGATCTACTTTTATAGTGATGCCCCCATCCTGTTTTACCTTCTTTTTACACACTCACATACACACTTATTCACACTCACACACACCCTCACACACAAAGCCACACATACACATCCACACACTCACACACACCTCATACACACTTTCTTATACACACATCCTCACTCACATACTCGCACCCTTACACACTCACCCTCACACACACACCCTCTTACACACACTGACACTTTTCTCACTTTAATGATGCATCGCTCCAGTGCAGGAGGCCTCCGCGGTCTTCGCTGTGCTGACTTCCGGCCTCCGCTGTGCTTTGACTTCCTACAGCCACCGCTCGGACAAGCTCTGTTGCTCAGCAAATCAATGCAATCTGCCAGCCAGAGGCCCGCATGTGATGTCATATTCCGCCATCAGCTGCGGGCCTCTCATTGGCTGGCAGCTTGCATTGATCTTGCTGAGTGGCAGAGCTTGTTAGCGCCACGGATGGAAGTCATCACACAGCGGGGGCTGTAGCGGCCCCCTGCACTGGGGTGATGCATCATTAAGTTGTCCAAGGTGCCGCGGGCCGCATAGTGATGCCCCAAGGGCCGCATGCGGCCCTCGGGCCGCGTGTTTGAGACCCCTGGTCTAGAGCAAGCATATTTTCAGTGCTTGTGCTACTGCATCTTGATACTGCACCATGTTTCCTGGCAGCCACAAACGCACCAGACCTGTTTATGTACAGTTGCTTCCTTTATTCAATATTTAAATTAGACGAACAATTAAAGATTACAGAAGTAAAGTTGTCCAAGCTCTAAAGCTGGAACCACTGTAATAAAAATGATAATATATGATTGGCATTGATCCATATAGCAGCCATGGACACGTACAATAGCTTTCAATGTATCTTTGTAGCCAAGTATCAGAGTAATATGTGATTAATTTAGTGGGTCTTGCTGCTGTGATTTTTGCTGTTCAGATTTTGCTGATGATTTTCCTTCAGAAAATACAATCTATGGGTACAGTCACAAAGAGTACTTATACAAAGAGTCTGTCTGGCTTAAAAATTAATCAGGGTTGTTATGAAATAAGAAACGGAGCATTCTCACCTCCTGTCCCTCATGTGGATCCAACACAAGCCTCCCTGTTGGTTAGAGTTGGCTAGGGAACTGATGTTGCAGGACTACTAAGGTCAGGTGACTGGATGTTTCTTTGGTTACTTCAGTTGTTGCAACAGTTATAGGCTACTTGGGTTAATAATGTTATGTGGCTGTCCACACCGATTTCTTAAAAGCAGACCCATTGTGATCTAAAAATAAGAAAAAAAATTATATACTCACCTACCAATCATCTGCTCACTCTCTGTATTGCTTCTTGAGTATACCAAGGGTCTCTTTCCTTCTTCTCCTAGAAGTGGTATGTAACTGTTACAGTCAATCACTGGACAAACTGCTGTTCTGAGTATGCATGAGAAGCTCCGTGCAAAATCCGAACCACCTAACCCTAGCCTGCTCTCTGCCATTGTATGGACACAGCATTGTTGGCACTAATGTAAAAGTGCCCCTTCATTTTTCTCAAAACTGGCTCATCATGGTAACTCTAAGTGGTAGGGGCTACAGCAGTACCAAAATAGGACTTCTTGACTCCTTGGAAGGAGGAGACTAGCAGGGGACCCAAATAATTATTGCAGATGAGAAGCAAAGGATCTGTGGATGAATCATGTTTGTTATATACATAGACCAGGCTGCTATTAAAAAAACAGGATGGTCTACCATTTTACATTTAATGGGATTTATTACAAACAAAGTTAATTTTAGTTAATACATCTTGGAATTCTAGTAATTTCCACAACTTTATATGATTAAAAAATGTTCCCATGCTGAGATAATCATGTATATGTGCTCCTGCTATGTACTGTATAATAGCTGTGTCTGATCATACAGAGACATGGCCTTCTCATACCACATCTCCTAGGCAAGGAAGGAAGGAAAAGAGTAGACAGACATTATACATCAGGAGTTTGCAAATACTTCTTTCTTTGAGGTAAAACATTTTTTAAAACCCACAGGAAAATGTTTTATCTCACAAAAAGAATCAGCTGCAATCCCATACTGTTCTGTCTTCTGTCTTATGCTCTTTTGGGTACTCCCCTGCCCAGGAGATGTGGTATGTTCAGACCATGTCCCTACACGGTTAGACACAGTCATTACACAGTATATCGCAGGGGCACATTCTTAAGATTATCACAGGAACATTTTCTAAAAACACATCCAATTGTGAAAATGATTATTATAATAAGATCTATATAATTTCAAATTAATTTTAAAATTAACTTTGTGGGAAAACCTCTCTGATGAATCATAGAAGAAAGTCACTAACAGGAGTTTAGCGGGATCCCCTTGTGTATGTATCCTAAGAATTACGGATCTGTCGCTCTGTGTGCATTTCTATAATTTAATCTACAAAGAAATAAATGTGTAGCAGCTATTTTAGTGGCTATAAAGCTATTATTTAGCCACTTAGGCTGCTTTCACATTACAATTTTTGGTCATCTGATTGTATCCGTTTCAAAACGGATACACTCGGATCCGGAATCAGATCCCATGTTCCCCTATTTGAATCGGATCGGATGTGCCACTATTGGCATCCGATTTTGGCACCATCCGATGCTGTCCGATTTAATCACGGGCACAAAATCATAGCCTGCTGCGATTTTGTGTCCATGACTCAAATCGGACAGCATCGGATCAGTACTAATCAGAGTGCACATAAAATGTGAGCCTATGGACATTGGATCTGAGTTCAACTCAGATCCGATGTCGGCTCCATGGTCCCTGTCTCTCCCTGCATCTTCCTTCCCCCATCTCCTCCCCATCTCCTCTATTCTTTCCCCCCCCCCCCCCGATATTATTTTCTGTCCCCTTGCTCCTCTATCCTAACCTAATCCCTATCCTGTCCCCTGTTCTCTTCCCTGTGTGTTTAAAAAAAGAAAAATTCCTCCCGGAAGTTACATCACCTTGTCACCAGCTCCCAGGATGCAACACCATCGGGGCAGAAGGGCCTGTGGTGATGCCAGAGAGCCGGTCAGCTGATGTGTCATGTGATTGGCTCTCTGACATCACCACAGGTCCTTCTGCCCCGATGGTGTCGCATCCTGGGAGCCGGTGACAAAGTGATGTAACTTCCGGGAGGAGTTTTTCTTTTTTTAAACACACAGGGAAGAGAACACGGGACAGGATAGGAATTAGATCAGGATAGAGGAGTGGGGGGAAAGAATAGAATAGCGGAGGGAAGAAAATGGAGGAGGCAGGGGACCACAGGATGCACACGGATCCTGCATAGGATCGGATGGCTTTTTGCCATCCGATTGCAGGGATCCGTGTGGATCTGTGGCTGTCCGGGGGAACCTGCAAAAACTCGGATCCCACGGACAGCCACTAAATCGCAATGTGAAAGCAGCCTAAGTCACCCAGGCTTCATACAGTTTCCTAACCTCTGATCACTCCCCCTTTTCCCCTTATTCTTTTTGCATCAAATCAAATAGAGTAATCATTTATGTTAGCTTTAAATTCTATTTGACATAAGGTTCACATATACTCACAATAGATATTTAGGTGTTAGACTGTAGTAATGGGCGAACCCCAACTGTAAAGTTCGGGGTCTGTATTGAACACCTAGTGTTCGGGCACAGACCCTGAACATGGTCTTCCCTGAGAAGTCTGTGTTACTATATGGGTTTGGCTGGTTGGCTGTAAAAATAAGCAAAGCAGTATAACAGTATAATCAGCAGCATACTAACCGAGAAACCGACCCTTTGCTTGTACACCTGGGTCCTGCTCATTAACTAGCTGATTATTCACTGTAATCTGCCTCTAACAGCCAATCACAGAGGCCCACTCTCTGTGACAATGTCTCGTACGAAGGGATTGGGGTACTCGGATCTCGGGCGTCGGGTGCAGGGATGTCACGGGTGGTCGGTGCCTGAGCCTGTGCGGTGACAATAAAAAGAAGAAAAAAAAAAATAAAGTTTATGAAGTTCGTGATGCCACCTGAAGATCCGATGATGGCACCAGTGCTGCTGCAGACCTCCGGGGGGATGGATGGCAGCAAGGTGTTATGGCGCCCTACAGGTAGAGCGGGGTCCTCCAGGGCAGTGTAGTATAAAATGGTGGAATAGGACAGCGCAGTATCTGCTGTGAAACTGTAATTCACAGTTAACCAGGAAGAAACACAGACACTTGCTTGCTCTGCACGGGTCTTTACTCCAGTTACCTTCAGCTTGTACATAGGTCACAGGTGTTACGGCTCAGGTAGTGAACCAGGTGTCATAGGAGGAAGCAATGTCTCTCTGAGGCTCCAGCGATGTTCCTTCTCTATACTTGCTCTGTCCTAACTCTGCGCACTCCTTCTTCCTTGCGCTGCCCTGCACAATCCCACTTCTTGAACCAGGCCTGTCAGGTGATATGGGAACCTTTTATCTCTCCAAAGGGGACCGTGCTTGGTGTAGAGCGGTTGGATCATGTTCCTAAGAAGACATCGACCACGCCGTTAATTTGCGGTTCAGGGATGGACCTCTGATCCACGTCGGAGCTGATACCCCGCTTCGGACTGGGCCAGGGTGATTCAGTTACCCTCTATCTGCCCCTTTCTTTTCTGGGTCACCGCTCCTTCTGTGTGCCCTCCCTGTGGTGTCCCCTGAAGGGTCCTTCTCTGTCTCCACAACGTTCTGCCTCTCTCTGCTTCCTGCGCTCACACTGCTCTAGCCTGAAACTCATTCCACCGGGACTGGGTTTCTCAGCAAAGGATTTAACCCTATAGTCCCGTGCTCCAAGTGTGTGAATGCAGATTGAGAGCCTCAGACTTACATTACCTCCCCGTATAACAGGAATACTGCACTCTCTGTCTTGGGTGCAGTACCCCTCTGTAGCGAGCTGAAAAGCGGGGCGCTACAACAACATCTGTAGTTGGCTGTTTTGCTCCTACCCATTGTTTTGGCATCTGTGATTGGTTGTCATTGGCCACGAACCTGCCATCATAGCAGTGTAAAAATAAAATATTCAAAAATTTTTTTTGTTAGGGTTGCGCTGTGTTTTTGATTCTCAAAGCAAATAAAGCAGCCATCTCCAGCTGCCTGGCTTTACCTTGGCTGGAAAACAAAAATATAGTGGAGCCCATTATTTTTTAAAATTATTTAAATAAATAATTTAAGAAAAAAGTGTGAGCTTCTCTCTATGTTTGGTTTTCAGCCAAAGTGAAAACCAGGCAGCTGGGGACTGGTGTTCTCAGTGTGGTGAGACCCATAGTTATTGGAACCCCCAGGCAACAGAATAGCAGCCCGCAGCTGCCCCGTAAATTGGCACATTCTTAAGAATTGCCAGTTTCTGGCAATTTACCAAGCTCTTCCCAATGCCCTTGTGTGTTGGAATCAGCTGATAGAAAGGGTTAATTAGAGCTGAATATTGACAGCTTGTCATTAAGCACTACAGTGTGCACAGAAAGTATTTAGACCCCTTTAAATTTTTCACTCTTTGTTTCATTGCAGCCAATTGGTAAATTCAAAAAAGTTAATTTTTTTATCATTAATGTACATTCTGAATACTTTCTATTAGTGATGAGCGAGTACTAAAATGCTCGGGTGCTCGAAGCTCGGGCCGAGCATCCCGAGATACTTGTGTACTCGGCCCGAGTAACGAGCCCAATGTTATCCTATGGGAGACACGACTATTTTTATGAAATGACTGCCGGCTGCCTGGAAAAACCCTAATGGTGGGTTTACACACACCAATCATTGTATCCAATCTCTGAACCAATCTCTGGTTGCAGTGAAATCATGGACAGATTGCTCCATGTTGTACACAGCCACAAAATGGAACTATGTGTCCATGATTTCACTGCAACCAGAGATTGGTTCAGAGATTGGATACAATGATTGGTGTGTGTAAACCCACCATAAAAATGTCACAAAAGTCTCAGAAGAGTGCTGAAATGACATGGCAACACCATGGGGGAGACCCCTGGAAGCATTTCTCACTCAAAAGTCACAGCTCTGAACAATGTTGTCCGAGTTTCACGCCAATTTTACGGAGTCTCCAGAAAACCTTCCAAAATGACACCAAAATGAATATTTAGGTTGGAAATGTTAAGGGCACATACCCAATAGTAAGATACAGCTGTTGTATGTCACTTTTTGTGATTACATAAAAGATTTTACGTGAAAACATTGTGCGACACTCCGATGACCCTGACAAGAGATGTACATGAAGCCCTGTCTAGAAATAAAGTGCCCATTTTGAGGAACTGGGTCTATTGTAGTATCTTCCTTTGCAAGGGCAGTCAAAAATTGGGAGGTTCACCAATGCCCCTGGATACAGACATGCAGGATGGCCTGTAAACAAGAACTGGGTGTATTTTAGTATAGCCCTTTGGTCAGGGCATACAAAAATTGGGAGGTTCAACAATGACCTATGCTTACAGACATGTAGTAGGGCCTGTAACCCTCAAGTGGGTGTATTTTAGTATAGCCCTTTGGTCAGGGCAGCCAAAAATTGGGAGGCTCCTCTTTGTCCCTGGATAGAGACGTGCAGGAGGGCCTGTAACCCTCAAGTGGGTGTATTGTAGTATAGCCCTTTTGTCAGGGCAGCCAAAAATTGGGAGGTTCAACAATGACGCATGCTTACAGACATGTAGTAGGGCCTGTAACCCTCAAATGGGTGTATTGTAGTATAGCCCTTTGGTCAGGGCAGCCAAAAATTGGGAGGTTCAACAATGACCCATGCTTACAGACATGTAGTAGGGCCTGTAACCCTCAAATGGTGTATTGTAGTATAGCCCTTTGGTCAGGGCAGCCAAAAATTGGGAGGCTCACATTGTCCCTGGCTTAAGAATGTAGTAGGGCCTGTAACCCTCAAGTGGGTGTATGTTAGTATAGCCCTTTGGTCAGGGCATCCAAAAATTGGGAGGTCATCTATGTCCCATGGCTTAGAGATGTCAGGAGGGCCTGTAACCCTCAAGTGGGTGTATGTTAGTATAGCCCTTTGGTCAGGGCAGTACAAAAATTGGGAGGTTTCCCATGTCCCATGCTACAGACGTGCAGAGGGCCTGTAACCCTCAAGTGGGTGTATGTTAGTATAGCCCTTTGGTCAGGGCAGCCAAAAATTGGGAGGTCACTATTGACCCATGGTAAGACTGTAGGAGGGCCTGTAACCCTCAAGTGGGTGTATGTAGTATAGCCCTTTGGTCAGGGCAGACAAAAATTGGGAGGTTCAACAATGACCCATGGTTACAGATATGTAGTAGGGCCTGTAACCCTCAAGTGGGTGTATTTTTAGTATAGCCCTTTGGTCAGGGCATACAAAAATTGGGAGGTTCCATTGATCCCATGATACAGAATGTAGTAGGGCCTGTAACCCTCAAGTGGGTGTATTTAGTATAGCCCTTTGGTCAGGGCAGCCAAAAATTGGGAGGTCCTCAATGTACCCATGTACAGACATGTAGAGGGCCTGTAACCCTCAAGTGGGTGTATGTAGTATAGCCCTTTTGGTCAGGGCAGCAAAAATTGGGAGGTTCAACAATGACCCATGCTTACAGACATGTAGTAGGCCTGTAACCCTCAAGTGGGTGTATTTTAGTATAGCCCTTTGGTCAGGGCACTCAAAAATTGGGAGGCTCCTCAATGTCCCTGGCTTAAGACATGTAGTGGGGCCTGTAACCCTCAAGTGGGTGTATTTTAGTATAGCCCTTTGGTCAGGGCAGCCAAAAATTGGGAGGCTCCTCTTTGTCCCTGGATAGAGATGTGCAGGAGGGCCTGTAACCCTCAAGTGGGTGTATGTTAGTATAGCCCTTTGGTCAGGGCATACAAAAATTGGGAGGTTCAACAATGACCCATGCTTACAGACATGTAGTAGGGCCTGTAACCCTCAAGTGGGTGTATGTTAGTATAGCCCTTTGGTCAGGGCAGCCAAAAATTGGGAGGCTCCTCTTTGTCCCTGGATAGAGATGTGCAGGAGGGCCTGTAACCCTCAAGTGGGTGTATATTAGTATAGCCCTTTGGTCAGGGCATACAAAAATTGGGAGGTTCAACAATGACCCATGCTTACAGACATGTAGTAGGGCCTGTAACCCTCAAGTGGGTGTATTCTTGTATAGCCCTTTGGTCAGGGCAGCCAAAAATTGGGAGGCTCCTCTTTGTCCCTGGATAGAGACGTGCTGGAGGGCCTCAAAACATTTTTCACATTGAAAAGATGCGGGTATCCTGTCTTTGTAATGCCCATTCAAAAAGAATGGGCGTAAAAATTAACCACTGGGGGTATAGCTGAAACTACAGCCAAACTATTGTAACGGTCATCATGGTGGCACATGAGGAGAAGGAGGAGCAGTCCAGCGAGTAGCCAAGGAATAGGAAGACAACGTGGTGGATGATCCAGTAGCTTACCCAACCTGGCAGGAGTATATGCAGAGCGAGGACAGCAGTGCACAGGGGGAGGGAGGCAAAGCATCCCAACAAGCAGTACGAAGCAGGGTCGGGTACGCAGGCATAAGGCAGGCAACCGTTCCCCGGAACAACAACACGACACAAGGTGCCTGTGCAAATGTTAGGTCTTCCCGAGTCTGGCAGTATTTTCAGTTGGCTCAAGATGACTCTAAAAAGGCCATTTGCAACACCTGCCATGCCAGCATCAGCAAGGGTACGAAAAGTAGCAGCCTGACCACCACCAGCATGATCAGGCACATGTCAGCCAAGCACCCGACTTTGTGGAAACTACAACAGAGTCGAGGAGCGGTGCTTGCTGATGTCAGTGCTACGTCTTTGCCTGTTGTGCGTGCGAGCCAATCCCCTGTCCATGCTGGCCGCGAACAAGCCTACGGCCCTGCACCGGAAGTTGCCCACGTACAAATTACACCACCATCAAGCACGTCCTTGTCCCAGCGCAGTGTTCAATTATCCATTCAGCAAACATTTGAACGCAGGCGCAAATACGCTGCCAACGCCCCACATGCCACAGTCATGAATGATCACATTTCGCGACTCATTGCGCTACAAATGTTGCCTTTGCGGCTGGTGTAGACGTAAGCATTCCGCGACCTAATGCCGGCTGCTGTCCCACGTTACTCGGTCCCCAGCCGCCACTATTTGTCCAGATGTGCCGTCCCCCATTGCATAACCACGTGTCCAACAGCATCACACGTGCCCTGAACCACGCTGTTTCAGCCAAAGTCCACCTAATAATAATAATAATAATACAGCTTTATTTATATAGCGCCAACATATTACGCAGCGCTTTACAATGTAGGGTTAGAGTACAGAAAATATAATACAGTAAGTAATTACAGTAGAGAACAAATACAGTACAATAATTGGATACAAAACAATAGGCATAGAATCAATGTAAAAAAGAAAATACAAAGAATAAAGCAAGAAATGAAGATGACCCTCCTCAAAAGAGCTTACAATCTACAACGGGATAGGGGTTGCACAAGGTACAGGGGCTTATTGCACTGATGGTCCAAAGGCATCTTGAGGAAATGGTGCATAGAACTAAGCTTACATGGATGGTCATTATACAGTCTGTGTAGACCTTTTTGGTTTGGTGGAGTTTGTAGAAGAGTAATGTCCAGAGGGATAGCCCACTATCTACAGTACAAAGGACTTCTATTAGGGAGTATGATAGGCCGCCTTAAAAAGATGCGTTTTTAGGGATCGTCTGAAGCCATGCAAGTTGTGGATAGTCCTGATTTCTTTTGGTAAAGCATTCCAGAGGTTTGGTGCAGCTCTGGAGAAGTCTTGGAGCCGGTAGTGGGAGGATGGGATTATTACCGATGTCAGTAGAAGGTCATTTGAGGAACGTAAAGCGCGAGTGGGGTGATAGACAGAGATGAGGGAGGAGAGGTAGGGGGTGCTGCACTGTGAATAGCTTTGTGGGTGATAAGAAGCACTTTGAATTTGATGCTGTAGTATACGGGCAGCCAGTGCAATGACTGGCACAGAGCAGAGGCATCTGAGTAACGATTGGCCAGATGGGTGATCCTGGCTGCTGCATTAAGGATGGACTGGAGAGGAGAAACTCTGGTGAGGGGGAGGCCGCTTAATAGAGAATTGCAACAGTCAAGGCGGTAATGGATTAGGGCCACGGTGAGGGTTTTTGTTATTTACAGGGTCAGAAAGGGACGGACTCTGGAGATATTCTTCAAGTGTAATTGACATGAGCGGACGAGACATTGTGTGTGGGAGGAGAAGGAGAGATCGGTGTCAAACATAACACCCAGACAACGAGCCTGCTGCCTAGGCATTATGGTGGTGCCACAAACTGAGAGAGAGATGTCCGATTTAGGGAGGTTAGTGGATGGGTGGAGCAGAAAAAGTTCAGTTTTGGAAAGGTTTAGTTTCAAATAGAGAGTGGACATGATATTGGAAACTGCAGGTAGACAGTCATTGCTGTTCTTTAATACCGCAGGGGTAAGGTCAGGGGCTGAAGTGTATAACCACAGACACGTGGACAAGTGCTTGTGGGCAAGGCCGCTACATCTCCTTGACAAAACACTGGGTTAATATTGTGGAGGCTCTGACACAGTCTGATCGAGGGACGGAACACGTCCTTCCCACACCAAGGATAGCAGGCCCTACCTCTGTCAGGGTTTCACCGACACTCTACAGCTCCGGAATGTCATGCTTTTCAGCCTCCTCCTCCTCCTCCTGCTCTTCCTCATCCACTGTACCCTCCACACCAGTCCCAAGCTGGAAGCACTGCAGCACTGCCTCTGCGAAGCGGCAACAGGCTGTGCTGAAGCCAGTCTGCAAAGGTGACAAACCCCACAATGCAGAAGAGGTGTGGACAGCTCTGAAACAGCAGGACAGATCACTGGCTCACACCTCTGAACCTAAAGCCAGGAAAGGTCGTGTGTGACAATGGACGGTACTTGGTGGCAGCTTTGAGGCGAGGCCAGCCGACGCATGTTCCATGCGTGGCCCACGTGTTCAACCTGGTGTTTCAGAGGTTTCTAAAGTCATACCCAGAGCTGTCTGAACTGCTGGTAAAATTTCGCCGTCTGTATGCACATTTTCGCAAGTCACCTGCTGCTTCAGCCGACCTTTGCGGATTTCAGCGCCGTTAGCGTCTTACGGCCCACAGACTGGTGTGTGATTCCCCAAGCGTTGGAATTCAACTCTGCACATGTTGGTCAGGATATGTGAGCAGAAGAGGGCAGTTGTTGACTACCTGCATCACCTAAGCCGTCGGGAAATGGTTCAAACTCCACACATAACACCTGAGGAGTGGAGATGGATGTCCAACTATGTACCGTCCTCCAAAACTTTTAGGACTCCACCCAGATGGTGAGCTGCGATGACGCCATTATTAGCGTCACCATACCACTACTCTGCCTTCTAAAACGGTCTCTGCTGAAAAACAAAGAGGATGCATTGCAGGCCGAGCGCGATGACTTGGAGCAAGAAACAGTAGTGGGTGTGGGTGAAAACACAGAGTCCAGCCTCATCGCATCACAACGTGCAGTGGAGGACTATGACAAGGAGGAGGAGGATGAAGACATGGAGCAACTCTCTGGCCAAATTGAGGATATGACATGCACACCAGTGATACCCTCGATTCAGCGTGGCTGGCCAGAGGACAGGGGAGATGAGGAGGAGGAGGAGGAGGAGGAGGACAGCATGTTCAGTCATCGTGTTGGTCTGGATACTAAAGTGATGGCTGTTAAGAGTCTGGCGCACATGGCTGACTTTATGGTAAGCTGCCTGCCTCGTGACCCTCGCGTTCAGAACATCTTGGCCGACAATCAGTACTGGTTGGCAACACTGTTAGACCCACGGTACAAGGAGAAATTTATGTCTGTCATTCCTGAGGCGGAGAGGTCAGCCAAAAAGCAGCAGTTCCAGAAGGCCATAGTCACGGAAGTAGGCTAATCATTCCCCTCACAAAACGCTAGCGGCATAGGTCAGGAATCGGTGGACAACCAAGGCGTTCGACCGAGAGGGGCGCAAGTCCAATCCGCCAAAGGTAGGGGAACATTCTTTACGAGGTGGGACAGTTTTCTCAGCCCCTCACGTACCACAGCCCCTGAGGTGCGGGGTACTGACACAAGAAATGCTAAGTTTGGTGAGATGCTGAAGGAGTACCTTGCCGATCGAACAACTGTACTGCGAGATTCCTCTGCGCCTTACAATTATTGGGTCTCGAAGCTGGACACGTGGCATGAATTGGCTCTCTACGCCTTGGAAGTCCTGGCCTGCACTGCCGCTAGCATTTTGTCACAGCGTGTTTTCAGTGCCGCAGGTGGAATCATTACTGATTAACGCAACCGCCTGTCAACTGAAAATGCTGACAGGCTGACTGAGAGCAAGATGAACAAGGGTTGGATTGGGCCAGACTTCACCACACCCCCACAACAAATGACAACTGAATTTAAATTTTGTAATGGGAATTTGCCATGTACCTCCACTGAGCCATGGGTACACACTTCTGGACTTCCGAGTGTCCAAGTGTGGGATCAGTAATGTCCGTGGACGTGCACTCAGCCAGTTAGTAGGAAGGAGGATCAGGTTGGGAAATGTGCGGTGCAGTATCACGGCTACTAACAATTGACCGTGTGGAAGACAGGGTGTTTGTGGAGGTGCCGATGAGACTTGAAGCATTATCCGCTATCCAAGTAACAAGCTGTTGACACTAGTGTTGGTTCAACAGCGTAGTACTGCAGCGGGCCCCAACAATTTGGGACAGGACGTGTGAGCGAGTAGATGTGCCACTTTCTTGTTGCGAAATTAGTGCTTGCACACGACCTCAGCCTCTGCCTGCACCACCATCACGTTCACCTCCTTGTTCCTTGCCAACGCCCTTGCGCATTTTGCTTGTATACTGCGACAACAGTCACAGGAGAGGATTTTAGTCCCTAACCTGTATCAAGGTATGACGTACAACAATCTGCTGACTTGAATGGTTTTAGGAGAGGATTTTAGTCCCTATCCTGAATAAAGGTATGACTTACAACAGTGTGGTGACTGTTGAGATGCCAAGAGTTAGAATTTTAGTTCTCTAACCTGTATAAACGTATGACGTACAACAGTGTGGTGACTGTTGAGATGACAAGAGTTAGGATTTTATTTCCCTAACCTGTATAAACGTATGACGTACAACAGTGTGGTGACTGTTGAGATGACAAGAGTTAGGATTTTATTTCCCTAACCTGTATAAACGTATGACGTTCATCAGTGTGGTGACTGTTGAGATGACAATAGTTAGGATTTTAGTTCCCTAACCTGTATAAAGGGTATGACGTACAACAGTGTGGTGACTGTTGAGATGACAATAGTTAGGATTTTAGTTCCCTAACCTGTATAAACGTATGACGTTCAACAGTGTGGTGACTGTTGAGATGACAAGAGTTAGGATTTTAGTTCCCTAACATGTATAAAGGGTATGACGTACAACAGTGTGGTGACTGTTGAGATGACAATAGTTAGGATTTTAGTTCCCTAACCTGTATAAAGGGTATGACGTACAACAGTGTGGTGACTGTGGAGATGACAATAGTTAGGATTTTAGTTCCCTAACCTGTATAAACGTATGACGTACAACAGTGTTGTGACTGTTGAGATGACAAGAGTTAGGATTTTAGTTCCCTAACCTGTATTAAGGTAGTACGTACACCTGTCTGGTGACTGTTTTGATGACAAGAGTTAGGATTTTATTTCCCTAACCTGTATAAACGTATGACGTTCAACAGTGTGGTGACTGTTGAGATGACAATAGTTAGGATTTTAGTTCCCTAACCTGTATAAAGGGTATGACGTACAACAGTGTGGTGACTGTTGAGATGACAATAGTTAGGATTTTAGTTCCCTAACCTGTATAAACGTATGACGTTCAACAGTGTGGTGACTGTTGAGATGACAAGAGTTAGGATTTTAGTTCCCTAACATGTATAAAGGGTATGACGTACAACAGTGTGGTGACTGTTGAGATGACAATAGTTAGGATTTTAGTTCCCTAACCTGTATAAAGGGTATGACGTACAACAGTGTGGTGACTGTGGAGATGACAATAGTTAGGATTTTAGTTCCCTAACCTGTATAAACGTATGACGTACAACAGTGTGGTGACTGTTGAGATGACAAGAGTTAGGATTTTAGTTCCCTAACCTGTATAAACGTATGACGTTCAACAGTGTGGTGACTGTTGAGATGACAAGAGTTAGGATTTTATTTCCCTAACCTGTATAAAGGGTATGACGTACAACAGTGTGGTGACTGTTGAGATGACAATAGTTAGGATTTTAGTTCCCTAACCTGTATAAAGGGTATGACGTACAACAGTGTGGTGACTGTTGAGATGACAATAGTTAGGATTTTAGTTCCCTAACCTGTATAAACGTATGACGTTCAACAGTGTGGTGACTGTTGAGATGACAAGAGTTAGGATTTTATTTCCCTAACCTGTATAAAGGGTATGACGTACAACAGTGTGGTGACTGTTGAGATGACAATAGTTAGGATTTTAGTTCCCTAACCTGTATAAAGGGTATGACGTACAACAGTGTGGTGACTGTTGAGATGACAATAGTTAGGATTTTAGTTCCCTAACCTGTATAAACGTATGACGTTCAACAGTGTGGTGACTGTTGAGATGACAAGAGTTAGGATTTTAGTTCCCTAACATGTATAAAGGGTATGACGTACAACAGTGTGGTGACTGTTGAGATGACAATAGTTAGGATTTTAGTTCCCTAACCTGTATAAAGGGTATGACGTACAACAGTGTGGTGACTGTGGAGATGACAATAGTTAGGATTTTAGTTCCCTAACCTGTATAAACGTATGACGTACAACAGTGTGGTGACTGTTGAGATGACAAGAGTTAGGATTTTAGTTCCCTAACCTGTATAAACGTATGACGTTCAACAGTGTGGTGACTGTTGAGATAACAAGAGTTAGGATTTTATTTCCCTAACCTGTATAAAGGGTATGACGTACAACAGTGTGGTGACTGTTGAGATGACAATAGTTAGGATTTTAGTTCCCTAACCTGTATAAAGGGTATGACGTACAACAGTGTGGTGACTGTTGAGATGACAATAGTTAGGATTTTAGTTCCCTAACCTGTATAAACGTATGACGTTCAACAGTGTGGTGACTGTTGAGATGACAAGAGTTAGGATTTTATTTCCCTAACCTGTATAAAGGGTATGACGTACAACAGTGTGGTGACTGTTGAGATGACAATAGTTAGGATTTTAGTTCCCTAACCTGTATAAAGGGTATGACGTACAACAGTGTGGTGACTGTTGAGATGACAATAGTTAGGATTTTAGTTCCCTAACCTGTATAAGCGTATGATGTACAACAGTGTCGTGACTGTTGAGATGACAAGAGTTAGGATTTTAGTTCCCTAACCTGTATTAAGGTAGTACGTTCACCTGTCTGGTGACTGTTTTGATGACAAGAGTTAGGATTTTAGTTCCCTAACCTGTATAAACGTATGACGTACAACAGTGTGGTGACTGTTGAGATGACAAGAGTTAGGATTTTATTTCACTAACCTGTATAAACGTATGACGTTCAACAGTGTGGTGACTGTTGAGATGACAAGACTTAGGATTTTAGTTCCCTAACCTGTATAAAGGGTATGACGTACAACAGTGTGGTGACTGTTGAGATGACAAGAGTTAGGATTTTAGTTCCCTAACCTGTATAAACGTATGACGTACAACAGTGTGGTGACTGTTGAGATGACAAGAGTTAGGATTTTATTTCCCTAACCTGTATAAACGTATGACATACAACAGTGTGGTGACTGTTGAGATGACAAGAGTTAGGATTTTATTTCCCTAACCTGTATAAACGTATGACGTACAACAGTGTGGTGACTGTTGAGATGAAAAGAGTTAGGATTTTATTTCCCTAACCTGTATAAACGTATGACGTACAACAGTGTGGTGACTGTTGAGATGACAAGAGTTAGGATTTTATTTCCCTAACCTGTATAAACGTATGACGTTCAACAGTGTGGTGACTGTTGAGATGACAATAGTTAGGATTTTAGTTCCCTAACCTGTATAAAGGGTATGACGTACAACAGTGTGGTGACTGTTGAGATGACAATAGTTAGGATTTTAGTTCCCTAACCTGTATAAACGTATGACGTACAACAGTGTTGTGACTGTTGAGATGAAAAGAGTTAGGATTTTAGTTCCCTAACCTGTATTAAGGTAGTACGTACAACAGTGTGGTGACTGTTGAGATGACAAGAGTTAGGATTTTATTTCCCTAACCTGTATAAACGTATGACGTTCAACAGTGTGGTGACTGTTGAGATGACAATAGTTAGGATTTTAGTTCCCTAACCTGTATAAAGGGTATGACGTACAACAGTGTGGTGACTGTTGAGATGACAATAGTTAGGATTTTAGTTCCCTAACCTGTATAAACGTATGACGTACAACAGTGTGGTGACTGTTGAGATGACAAGAGTTAGGATTTTAGTTCCCTAACCTGTATAAAGGGTATGACGTACAACAGTGTGGTGACTGTTGAGATGACAAAGTTAGGATTTTAGTTCCCTAACCTGTATAAAGCGTATGACGTACAACAGTGTGGTGACTGTTGAGATGACAATAGTTAGGATTTTAGTTCCCTAACCTGTATAAACGTATGACGTACAACAGTGTGTGACTGTTGAGATGACAAGAGTTAGGATTTTAGTTCCCTAACCTGTATTAAGGTAGTACATACACTGTTGGTGACTGTTTTGATGACAAGAGTTAGGATTTATTTCCCTAACCTGTATAAACGTATGACGTTCAACAGTGTGGTGACTGTTGAGATGACAATAGTTAGGATTTTAGTTCCCTAACCTGTATAAAGGGTATGACGTACAACAGTGTGGTGACTGTTGAGATGACAATAGTTAGGATTTTAGTTCCCTAACCTGTATAAACGTATGACGTTCAACAGTGTGGTGACTGTTGAGATGACAAGAGTTAGGATTTTAGTTCCCTAACTGTATAAAGGGTATGACGTACAACAGTGTGGTGACTGTTGAGATGACAATAGTTAGGATTTTAGTTCCCTAACCTGTATAAAGGTATGACGTACAACAGTGTGGTGACTGTTGAGATGACAATAGTTAGGATTTTAGTTCCCTAACCTGTATAAAGTATGACGTTCAACAGTGTGGTGACTGTTGAGATGACAAGAGTTAGGATTTTATTCCCTAACCTGTATAAAGGGTATGACGTACAACAGTGTGGTGACTGTTGAGATGACAATAGTTAGGATTTTAGTTCCCTAACCTGTATAAAGGGTATGACGTACAACAGTGTGGTGACTGTTGAGATGACAATAGTTAGGATTTTAGTTCCCTAACCTGTATAAGCGTATGATGTACAACAGTGTCGTGACTGTTGAGATGACAGAGTTAGGATTTTAGTTCCCTAACCTGTATAAGGTAGTACGTACAACCTGTCGGTGACTGTTTGATGACAAGAGTTAGGATTTTAGTTCCCTAACCTGTATAAACGTATGACGTACAACAGTGTGGTGACTGTTGAGATGACAAAGTTAGGATTTTAGTTCCACTAACCTGTATAAACGTATGACGTTCAACAGTGTGGTGACTGTTGAGATGACAAGACTTAGGATTTTAGTTCCCTAACCTGTATAAAGGGTATGACGTACAACAGTGTGGTGACTGTTGAGATGACAAGAGTTAGGATTTTAGTTCCCTAACCTGTATAAACGTATGACGTACAACAGTGTGGTGACTGTTGAGATGACAAAGTTAGGATTTTATTTCCCTAACCTGTATAAACGTATGACGTACAACAGTGTGGTGACTGTTGAGATGACAAGAGTTAGGATTTTATTTCCCTAACCTGTATAAACGTATGACGTACAACAGTGTGGTGACTGTTGAGATGACAAGAGTTAGGATTTTATTTCCCTAACCTGTATAAACGTATGACGTTACAACAGTGTGGTGACTGTTGAGATGACAATAGTTAGGATTTTAGTTCCCTAACCTGTATAAAGGGTATGACGTACAACAGTGTGGTGACTGTTGAGATGACAATAGTTAGGATTTTAGTTCCCTAACCTGTATAAACGGTATGACGTACAACAGTGTGTGTGACTGTTGAGATGACAAGAGTTAGGATTTTAGTTCCCTAACCTGTATAAAGGTATACGTACAACAGTGTTGGTGACTGTTTGAGATGACAAGAGTTAGGATTTTATTTCCCTAACCTGTATAAACGTATGACGTTACAACAGTGTGGTGACTGTTGAGATGACAATAGTTAGGATTTTAGTTCCCTAACCTGTATAAAGGTATGACGTACAACAGTGTGGTGACTGTTGAGATGACAATAGTTAGGATTTTAGTTCCCTAACCTGTATAAACGTATGACGTTCAACATGTGGTGACTGTTGAGATGACAAGAGTTAGGATTTTAGTTCCCTAACCTGTATAAAGGTATGACGTACAACAGTGTGGTGACTGTTGAGATGACAATAGTTAGGATTTTAGTTCCCTAACCTGTATAAAGGGTATGACGTACAACAGTGTGGTGACTGTGAGATGACAATAGTTAGGATTTTAGTTCCCTAACCTGTATAAACGTATGACGTACAACAGTGTGGTGACTGTTGAGATGACAAGAGTTAGGATTTTAGTTCCCTAACCTGTATAAACGTATGACGTTCAACAGTGTGGTGACTGTTGAGATGACAAGAGTTAGGATTTTATTTCCCTAACCTGTATAAAGGTATGACGTACAACAGTGTGGTGACTGTTGAGATGACAATAGTTAGGATTTTAGTTCCCTAACCTGTATAAAGGGTATGACGTACAACAGTGTGGTGACTGTTGAGATGACAATAGTTAGGATTTTAGTTCCCTAACCTGTATAAACGTATGACGTTCAACAGTGTGGTGACTGTTGAGATGACAAGAGTTAGGTTTTATTTCCCTAACCTGTATAAAGGGTATGACGTACAACAGTGTGGTGACTGTTGAGATGACAATAGTTAGGATTTTAGTTCCCTAACCTGTATAAAGGGTATGACATACAACAGTGTGGTGACTGTTGAGATGACAAGAGTTAGGATTTTATTTCCCTAACCTGTATAAACGTATGACGTACAACAGTGTGGTGACTGTTGAGATGACAAGAGTTAGGATTTTATTTCCCTAACCTGTATAAACGTATGACGTACAACAGTGTGGTGACTGTTGAGATGACAAGAGTTAGGATTTTATTTCCCTAACCTGTATAAACGTATGACGTTCAACAGTGTGGTGACTGTTGAGATGACAATAGTTAGGATTTTATTTCCCTAACCTGTATAAAGGGTATGACGTACAACAGTGTGGTGACTGTTGAGATGACAATAGTTAGGATTTTAGTTCCCTAACCTGTATAAACGTATGACGTACAACAGTGTGGTGACTGTTGAGATGACAAGAGTTAGGATTTTATTTCCCTAACCTGTATAAACCTATGACGTTCAACAGTGTGGTGACTGTTGAGATGACAAGAGTTAGGATTTTATTTCCCTAACCTGTATAAAGGGTATGACGTACAACAGTGTGGTGACTGTTGAGATGACAATAGTTAGGATTTTAGTTCCCTAACCTGTATAAAGGGTATGACGTACAACAGTGTGGTGACTGTTGAGATGACAATAGTTAGGATTTTAGTTCCCTAACCTGTATAAACGTATGACGTTCAACAGTGTGATGACTGTTGAGATGACAAGAGTTAGGATTTTATTTCCCTAACCTGTATAAAGGGTATGACGTACAACAGTGTGGTGACTGTTGAGATGACAATAGTTAGGATTTTAGTTCCCTAACCTGTATAAAGGGTATGACGTACAACAGTGTGGTGACTGTTGAGATGACAATAGTTAGGATTTTAGTTCCCTAACCTGTATAAACGTATGACGTACAACAGTGTCGTGACTGTTGAGATGACAAGAGTTAGGATTTTAGTTCCCTAACCTGTATTAAGGTAGTACGTACACCTGTCTGGTGACTGTTTTGATGACAAGAGTTAGGATTTTAGTTCCCTAACCTGTATAAAGGGTATGACGTACAACAGTGTGGTGACTGTTGAGATGACAATAGTTAGGATTTTAGTTCCCTAACCTGTATAAACGTATGACGTACAACAGTGTGGTGACTGTTGAGATGACAAGAGTTAGGATTTTATTTCACTAACCTGTATAAACGTATGACGTTCAACAGTGTGGTGACCGTTGAGATGACAAGACTTAGGATTTTAGTTCCCTAACCTGTATAAAGGGTATGACGTACAACAGTGTGGTGACTGTTGAGATGACAAGAGTTAGGATTTTAGTTCCCTAACCTGTATTAAGGTAGCACGTACACCTGTCTGGTGACTGTAATGGTTTGAAGAGAGGATTTTAGTCCCTAACCTGTATTAAGGTAGTACGTACACCTGTCTGGTGACTGTTTTGATGACAAGAGTTAGGATTTTAGTTCCCTAACCTGTATAAAGGGTATGACGTACAACAGTGTGGTGACTGTTGAGATGACAATAGTTAGGATTTTAGTTCCCTAACCTGTATAAACGTATGACATACAACAGTGTGGTGACTGTTGAGATGACAAGAGTTAGGATTTTATTTCCCTAACCTGTATAAACGTATGACGTACAACAGTGTGGTGACTGTTGAGATGACAAGAGTTAGGATTTTATTTCCCTAACCTGTATAAACGTATGACGTACAACAGTGTGGTGACTGTTGAGATGACAAGAGTTAGGATTTTATTTCCCTAACCTGTATAAACGTATGACGTTCAACAGTGTGGTGACTGTTGAGATGACAATAGTTAGGATTTTAGTTCCCTAACCTGTATAAACGTATGACGTTCAACAGTGTGGTGACTGTTGAGATGACAATAGTTAGGATTTTATTTCCCTAACCTGTATAAAGGGTATGACGTACAACAGTGTGGTGACTGTTGAGATGACAATAGTTAGGATTTTAGTTCCCTAACCTGTATAAAGGGTATGACGTACAACAGTGTGGTGACTGTTGAGATGACAATAGTTAGGATTTTAGTTCCCTAACCTGTATAAACGTATGACGTACAACAGTGTGGTGACTGTTGAGATGACAAGAGTTAGGATTTTAGTTCCCTAACCTGTATTAAGGTAGTACGTACACCTGTCTGGTGACTGTAATGGTTTCAGGAGAGGATTTTAGTCCCTAACCTGTATTAAGGTAGTACGTACACCTGTCTGGTGACTGTAATGGTTTGAAGAGAGGATTTTAGTCCCTAACCTGTATTAAGGTAGTACGTACACCTGTCTGGTGACTGTAATGGTTTCAGGAGAGGATTTTAGTCCCTAACCTGTTTTAAGGTAGTACGTACACCTGTCTGGTGACTGTAATGGTTTGAAGAGAGGATTTTAGTCCCTAACCTGTATTAAGGTAGTACGTACACCTGTCTGGTGACTGTAATGGTTTCAGGAGAGGTATTTTAGTCCCTAACCTGTATTAAGGTAGTACGTACACCTGTCTGGTGACTGTAATGGTTTGAAGAGAGGATTTTAGTCCCTAACCTGTATTAAGGTAGTACGTACACCTGTCTGGTGACTGTAATGGTTTGAAGAGAGGATTTTAGTCCCTAACCTGTATTAAGGTAGTACGTACACCTGTCTGGTGACTGTAATGGTTTCAGGAGAGGATTTTAGTCCCTAACCTGTATTAAGGTAGTACGTACACCTGTCTGGTGACTGTAATGGTTTGAAGAGAGGATTTTAGTCCCTAACCTGTATTTAGGTAGTACGTTCACCTGTCTGGTGACTGTAATGGTTTGAAGAGAGGATTTTAGTCCCTAACCTGTATTAAGGTAGTACGTACACCTGTCTGGTGACTGTAATGGTTTCAGGAGAGGATTTTAGTCCCTAACCTGTATTAAGGTAGTACGTACACCTGTCTGGTGACTGTAATGGTTTGAAGAGAGGATTTTAGTCCCTAACCTGTATTAAGGTAGTACGTACACCTGTCTGGTGACTGTTTTGATGACAAGAGTTAGGATTTTAGTTCCCTAACCTGTATTAAGGTAGTACGTACACCTGTCTGGTGACTGTAATGGTTTGAAGAGAGGATTTTAGTCCCTAACCTGTATTAAGGTACTAAGTACAAGAGTGTGGTGACTCTAATGGTCACAGAAAAGCTTGGATTCCAATCTGTATCACCCTGCCTAGATCCTCCTAGATTAGTCCTGAGAAGGACTGTTCTGGTCACTGAAATCTTGGACTCCGATCTGGATCACCCTGCCTATGTCCTCCTAGATTAGTCCTGAGAAGGACTGTTGTGGTCAGCAGCAGTTTGCAGCCCTGATCTGGATCTACCTATGAGGGCCGCAAATCTGTCCCTAATCAACAGCAGACACTCTCCCTACACTCACTGTCTGGATGGCTGTGTGCCGAGCACAGCGCGCCGGGAGTTATAAAGGCTCGGTGACGCTGTGCAGGGCGGCCAATCACTGCTATGCCACAAATAACAGGGCTGTGGCATTGCAGTGGTCTGTCAGCCAATCCCTGCACGTGGGCTGGCTCTCAAAAGAGCGCCAACATGGAGAGATGACGACCACGAGCACAGCACGAGTATCGCGAGATTACTCGGTGCTCGGCGAGTCGCCCGAGTGCAGTGATACTCGTGCGAGTACCAAGTAGTGGCGAGCATGCTCGCTCATCACTACTTTCTATACCCACTGTAGATCGATAATTTTCTGGCTTCTATGAGACCTGCCGTATATCAATCCTGTGAGTAAATAGTTAAAAAACACATGCAGAGAAAAATCATTTATTTAAAATAAAACACACAGACATCCCTTATTTTCCCATTTATTAACCCCAAATATACCCTCCAATGGTAATCTACAATGATGTTCTAAGAAGCACACAATCCTGGTTCTGTTACATCCAGAGACTGCAATGAAGTGTCCTATTGTTGCAGTCTCTGGGATTACACTTAGGGTACCTTTACACGCGGCTACATTTCTAGGGTGGCTACAGGTAACTTACTGGTTGCAGTGAAATCATGGAGAGATTATTCCATTTGTACACAGCAACAAGATAGAACCTTGTCTCCATGATTTCACTGCAACCAGCAAGTTACCTGTAGCCACCCTAGAAATGTAGCCGCGTGTAAAGGTACCCTTACTGCCGCAAGGAGCAGTGACATTACTTAGGGCTCCCCATGGCAGTCAGAAAACACAGGTGACCCTGCTGCTGAGTTGTGGAACATGGCAGCACAGCAGTCCGGCAACCTGGCAGCAGGTTCAACTGAATTCACATGACTAGTTTCCCATGCCGTAAACTCAGTTGAATTTGCTGCTGGATTTCCAGACAGCTGTGTCACCATGTCTCGCAATCCGGCAACCCGGTCACCTGTGTTCTCTGACTGCAGTAGGATGCTCTCAGTGACTCAGCGAATTACATCACCGCTCCCCATGGCAGTCAGTGTGATCACAGAGATTGCAGCGATAGGGTGCTTGTTCCATCACTGCAGTCTCTGGATGTAGCAGAGCCAGGATGGTGTGCTTCAAGTGGATAGCTGTGGATTACTGTTAAAGGGTATGTTTGAGGTTAATAGATGGAAAAATGAGGGGTGTCTGTGTATTTTATTTGAAACAAAAGATTGTTCTCTGCATATGTGTTGTTTAACAATTTACTCACAGGACTGATGATGGGCGGATATCATAGAAGCCTGA
This sequence comes from Allobates femoralis, assembly GCA_033576535.1. Lineage (NCBI taxonomy): Eukaryota > Metazoa > Chordata > Amphibia > Anura > Aromobatidae > Allobates > Allobates femoralis. The sequence goes on along the minus strand of JARQOC010000002.1, from coordinate 319,261,575 downwards.
ACTTTAATATTAATCTAGGGCTTGGTGACAGCTGTCAATACTCATCTGTCATTAACTCCTTCTATCACCCCGATGTACTTGCACCAGGGCATAGGAAAGAGTCGGGTAAAGAGCCAGGAGTTGGTAATTCTAAAGAATGTGCCAACTTCTATGCTGGCTGCAGGCTGCTATTCTTCTAGCCTAGGGGCCCAATGACTATGGGTCTCATCATGCTGAGAATACCAGCCCCCAGCTGTCTGGTTTTAACTTTGGCTGGCAATGAAAAACAAGGCGGAGTCCATGCAATATTTTTCTTTTTTTTTTTACATTTTGGGCTGCCCTGCGTTTTTCATTGCCAACCAAGGTAAATCCAGGCAGCTGGGGTTGGCAGGCCGTAGCAGTTCTCTTTATCTGGTAAGTATGCCACTGATTTAATCACTGGTTTACTTATCTTTACAGCCCTCCCGAGCTACTATTTCATAACTTTAAAATCTGGGTTTGTGGTTTGGGCTGAAGTTTGGGTCAACTCTACTCCCGAACCCGGACTTTAAAAAAAAGTGCATCCGGATCTAGCGAACCCGAACATCCACAGGTTCATCCATCTCTAGTAGCCTGCTGTCAGACGACTGCAGACTTTCTCATGCGAGAGAATAGGGCCAGTTATGCTAATGACATTAAACTGTTATCAGAGTTAGATCAGAGTGTTGGCTTAACGTGGTCCAACTCTCTTGCATGAGAGAATCATAGCACACTCCAAGAGAAGGTGGAAAACAAAATTTCTCTACCTTCTCCTTTCTGTGAGTCTGGAAAATCAGACTGCAAGCAGATGTCATCTGATGATTTCCACGCACCCATAGTCTTGAATGGGTGAGTACTGTCCAATTTACGATGAAACTCGCCGCATGTTTTCTGACTCCACATGATAAATAAAGCGCCGATGGACACTGTCACATACAGTGGTGTAAAACGTTTTGCTCCCTTCCTTATTTCTTATTCTTTTGCATGTTTGTAACACTTAAATGTTCCAGATCACCAAACCTTTTTAAATAGTGTATAAAGATGAAACAATTAACTTTTTACTTGCTTAGTGCTTTAATCCTACAAGTTGCTGCACCTCACCCTGGCTTTCACCCTCTCTAGCCAGAAAAAAAGGATTCTTAATTGATATTTTACTAATAAAAATAGTGTATTGAGGTGCGCTACTTTCAACCGCCCTATATCCTCTAAGGGTATGTGCCCACAGGACGGTTCTTGCATCATTCTGACCGTCAGAAAACCGGTGGTGAACTTCTGGAGCCTACAGTCCTGAGCTCTGAAGAGTCCAGCGGTTTTCCAGCATTTTGTCAGCGGTTTTCCAGCGTTTGTATAGCGGTTTTTTGTCATGATTAATGACTCACTTTCCTTGCTCTAACCGCTTTAAAAACGCACTTGAAAATTGACATGCTCAATCTTCACAAACCGCCTGAAAACCGGTGAACTGGATGAAGATGAGCATAATATAACCGGCATAGTGGGCACAGCGGTTTCCAATTGCCATAGGTTTCAATGTTAATCCAAACGCTGGTTTGGATTAACATAAATTTAAATAAAACCAACGTTAAAACGTCGTCGGAAACCGCTGGAAAACCGCACTAAACCGTCCTGTGGGCACATACCCTAAGTATATTCTTCCAAACTAGAAACTGTTCTATGAATCACAATTTATTCATAAATCAATGAATCATACATATAGTGTTCAAACTCGCAGGTCCCGGCCGTAGAGCTGCAGGAATGGCTACCAATTTACACTACGCATAAAACCACACACAAAACACACATAAAAAAACATAAAAACACTAAAAGGTTTTTACCACACAGTTAATAGCTAAACAAACAAAAAAAAAAATAAGCTCCTACTTCTCAAGCAGTCACTCTTTGCTTTCAGTTAACTTTAAAGGGAACCTGTCACCTAATCTAGCCCTCCTAACCTATGAATACCTGTGCCTGCAGCCTAAAACTACTATAGTAAGCATCCCTGTCTGACTTCCAAAAGCTATATACATGGTGAATAAATCGTTTTAGTAACCTACATTTTCCATAGCGGATGGGCGTTTCTACAGGGGTCTTTATCGGGTAGGCAGGGTCTCCTGGGCCGCGCTCCCCCCACTTCTCTGCTAAAATTACACCCAGATGGGCGTAATGCTGTTGTCCAGAGCGCGGGCATGTTTACATTTCCCCGCCTATTGCCGCATTACTGTGACGCGGGTCACGTGATGCTGGCACGCGTCACTTCCGCCCGTCGTATCGCTGGGTGTACTCAGTGAACCAGCCGCCTTCAGCATGCCATCTGTGCATGCACTGAAGGTGGCCTGTAATAAGCGACGAAGAACAGGTGCGGCGTCTCTTCTCCACATTCCCCTGCATTTTATTCATAATATATATATATATATATATATATATATATATATATATATATATATATACCGTGTTTCTCCGAAAGTAAGACCCTGTCTTACATTTTTTTGGGGGCCAAAAGTGGCCCCCTGTCTTACTTTCGGGGGGAGTCTTATATTGGCAGCCCCAGCCACTGCAGCCTCCCATCCACACACAGCCACCCACCCATACACATACAAACACACATACACTCACACATATACACACACACACATACACACACACACACAACACACACCACACCGCTTCTTACCGGCTCCCCGCTGTCCTCCGGTGTGTCCAGGCTTCCCCGGTGTGTCCAGGCTCCCCCGGTCTGTCCAGGCTCCCCCGGTGTGTCCAGGCTCCCCCGGTGTGTCCTGCAAGTGCAGCCGCGCTGGAGCAGATGGGGTTAATCACAGCCTAACTTGCTGTGTCCCCCTGCTCATCTCCGCCCAGCCTGACGTCACTGCAGCCCGGCTTGAGCTCTGATTGGCTCCCAGGAACCAGCGGGCGCGGCCAGATGACGAGCCAATCAGAGCTCATAACGTCATCTGGCCGCGCCCGCTGGTTCCTGGGAGCCAATCAGAGCTCGAGCCGGGCTGCAGTGACGTCAGGCTGGGCGGAGATGAGCAGGGGGACACAGCAAGTTAGGCTGTGATTAACCCCATCTGCTCCAGCGCGGCTGCACCTGCAGGATACAGCGGGGGAGCCTGGACACACCGGGGGAGCCTGGACACACCGGGGAGCCTGGACACACTGGGGGAGCCTGGACACACCGGGGGACAGGTACCAGGAGGCGGCGGCGGCCTTATATTCCCCAGCGCCCCCCCCTAGGCGGTCTTACTTTCGGGGGGGGGCCTTATATTAGCAGACCCCCCCCGTTCCCCCTACCCTGTCTTACTTTCGGGGGGGTCTTACTATAGGGAAAACACGGTATATATATGTATATATATGTATATATATATATAAATATAGGTATACATATATATCACATAATATAGGCATATACAGTTAGGGCCAGAAATATTTGGACAGTGACACAAGTTTTGTTATTTTAGCTGTTTACAAAAACATGTTCAGAAATACAATTATATATATAATATGGGCTGAAAGTGCACACTCCCAGCTGCAATATGAGAGTTTCCACATCCAAATCGGAGAAAGGGTTTAGGAATCATAGCTCTGTAATGCATAGCCTCCTCTTTTTCAAGGGACCAAAAGTACAAAAGTAATTGGACAATGGACTCTAAGGGCTGCAATTAACTCTGAAGGCGTTTCCCTCATTAACCTGTAATCAATGAAGTAGTTAAAAGGTCAGGGGTGAATTCCAGGTGTGTGGTTTTGCACTTGGAAGCTGTTGCTGTGACCAGACAACATGCGGTCAAAGGAACTCTCAATTGAGGTGAAGCAGAACATCCTGAGGCTGAAAAAAGAAAAAATCCATCAGAGAGATAGCAGACATGCTTGGAGTAGCAAAATCAACAGTTGGGTACATTCTGAGAAAAAAGGAATTGACTGGTGAGCTTGGGAACTCTAAAAGGCCTGGGCGTCCACGGATGACAACAGTGGTGGATGATCGCCGCATACTTTATTTGGTGAAGAAGAACCCGTTCACAACATCAACTGAAGTCCAGAACACTCTCAGTGAAGTAGGTGTATCTGTCTCTAAGTCAACAGTAAAGAGAAGACTCCATGACAGTAAATACAAAGGGTTCACATCTAGATGCAAACCATGCATCAATTCCAAAAATAGACAGGCCAGAGTTAAATTTGCTGAAAAACACCTCAAGAAGCCAGCTCAGTTCTGGAAAAGTATTCTATGGACAGATGAGACAAAGATCAACCTGTACCAGAATGATGGGAAGAAAAAAGTTTGGAGAAGAAAGGGAATGGCACATGATCCAAGGCACACCACATCCTCTGTAAAACATGGTGGAGGCAACGTGATGGCATGGGCATGCATGGCTTTCAATGGCACTGGGTCACTTGTGCTTATTGATGACATAACAGCAGACAAGAGTAGCTGGATGAATTCTGAAGTGTACCGGGATATACTTTCAGCCCAGATTCAGCCAAATGCTGCAAAGTTGATTGGACGGCGCTTCATAGTACAGATGGACAATGACCCCAAGCATACAGCCAAAGCTACCCAGGAGTTCATGAGTGCAAAAAAGTGGAACATTCTGCAATGGCCAAGTCAATCACCAGATCTTAACCCAATTGAGCATGCATTTCACTTGCTCAAATCCAGACTTAAGACGGAAAGACCCACAAACAAGCAAGACCTGAAGGCTGCGACTGTAAAGGCCTGGCAAAGCATTAAGAAGGAGGAAACCCAGCGTTTGGTGATGTCCATGGGTTCCAGACTTAAGGCAGTGATTGCCTCCAAAGGATTCGCAACAAAATATTGAAAATAAAAAATTTTTGTTTGGGTTATGTTTATTTGTCCAATTACTTTTGACCTCCTAAAAATGTGGAGTGTTTGTAAAGAAATGTGTACAATTCCTATATTTTCTATCAGATATTTTTGTTCAACCCTTCAAATTAAACGTTACAATCTGCACTTGAATTCTGTTGTAGAGGTTTCATTTCAAATCCAATGTGGTGGCATGCAGAGCCCAACTCGCGAAAATAGTGTCACTGTTAGTGATGGTCGAATCCTAAATTACTCGGAATCGCTTGACTCTAGCGAGTCCGAGCACAGGACTCGCTACTCGTTGCGAGTCTAGCGAGTCCAATGTTAATGAATGGGGAAGCGAGTAATAGCGAGTAGTGTGAGATTTACAAATCGCAGATGTGTCTCGGAAGCTTCAGCCTGAAGCAATCCTAGTTTTGTCATTTATTTGCATTGGACTTGTTTACTTTGCAACTGTAATCGCTGGGAAACTCGCACAGATAAGAGTCCTGTCTGCTCAGTGTGCTGGCTGCCACAGCTCCAGGGTCCTAGAGCCTGCCTGCTGCCTGATGTAGCAGAGCTGAGATTGTTCTCAGTCTGCTCATTCCCTGTGTACAGACATGAATGTCTGTGCACAGAGATGATGTAGCAGAGCTGAGATTGTTCTCAGTCTGCTCATTCCCTGTGTACAGACATGAATGTCTGTGCACAGAGATGATGTAGCAGAGCTGAGATTGTTCTCAGTCTGCTTATTCCCTGTGCATAGACATCTATATTTATGCACAGGGGATGTAGCAGAGAGGACTGCGTTTTGGACTGCGTCGGACGGAAGAGGATTTTCTTAATTAAAGATGGAGTCCCTAATGGCTTTTTTTTTAAATTTCTAATAAAAAATTTTCCTTGTGTTGTGTTTTTTTTAAAACAATTTAATAGAAATTCATGGCGGTCATGTCTAATATTGGCGTGACCGCCATAAATTTCGGGCTTAGGGCCAGCTGATAATACAAAGCTGGCCCTAACCTCTTTATTACCCAGCGTGCCATCGCTACCAGGGCCGCTGGAAGAGCGGGGTTCAGCGCCAGAGGATGGCGCTTCAATGAACGCGCCATCTTCTGGGGCGGCTGCGGGCTGCAATTTGCAGCGGGGGGTGCCCAGAAAGCTTGGGCATCCCTGCGCTGCGGATTCCAGCCCCCAGCTGCTTAGCTGTACCTGGCTAGACATAGAAATTGCGCGGAGCCCCACGCATTTTTTTTTTATTATTTCATGAAATTCTGAGATTCTGACTCTGAGACTCTGACTCTGAGACTCTGACTCTGAAATTCATGAAATAATAAAAAAAAATGCGTGGGGCTCCGCGCAATTTCTATGTCTAGCCAGGTACAGCTAAGCAGCTGGGGGCTGGAATCCGCAGCGCAGGGATGCCCAAGCTTTCTGGGCACCCCCCGCTGCAAATTGCAGCCCGCAGCCGCCCCAGAAGATGGCGCGTTCATTGAAGCGCCATCCTCTGGCGCTGAACCCCGCTCTTCCAGCGGCCCTGGTAGCGGTGGCACGCTGGGTAATAAAGAGGTTAGGGCCAGCTTTGTATTATCAGCTGGCCCTAAGCCCGAAATTTATGGCGGTCACGCCAATATTAGACATGACCGCCATGAATTTCTATTAAATTGTTTTAAAAAAAACACAACACAAGGAAAAATTTTTATTAGAAATAAAAAAAAAAAGCCATTAGGGACTCCATCTTTAATTAAAAAAATCCTCTTCCGTCCGACGCAGTCCAAAACGCGATGTCCTCTCTGCTACATCCCCTGTGCATAAATATAGATGTCTATGCACAGGGAATAAGCAGACTGAGAACAATCTCAGCTCTGCTACATCATCTCTGTGCACAGACATTCATGTCTGTACACAGGGAATGAGCAGACTGAGAACAATCTCAGCACTGCTACATCATCTCTGTGCACAGACATTCATGTCTGTACACAGGGAATGAGCAGACTGAGAACAATCTCAGCACTGCTACATAATGTCTGTGAGCAGACGGGCTCTAGGACCCTGGAGCTGCACAGAGAAGACAGCTGGACTCGGCTCGCAAAGAAACAGCAGTTATTTGCGAGTTTCCCTGCTATCACTGGCACAGTAGCCGAGTCTAATGCAAGACAATGGCAATCCTAGTTTTTTCTGACAAAACTAGGATTGATATTGATTTGCATTGGACTCGTGCGAGTAATCACTGGGAAACTCGCAGAGTACCGAGTCCTGCGAGTCCCTTACTACTCGCCGAGTAACGAGTCCTAGCGAGTAGATTCGCCCATCCCTAATACTCAGGGCCCACAATAGTACCAGGAACCCTGTCACTCAGTACACACAAGACCTCCACGGATCCACCGGGATCCGGGACACTTACATCTGGATCAACGGGACCATATCATGACTCACTCAGTAAGTCCCAAAGTCGGCTGTGACCGCCTGGCTCTTGAGCCGTACTCGGTCCTCATCACACATATGACCGCCTGGCCCTTGAGCCATCCTCGGTCCTGGACACTTGCTGGCATGCACGCATCTTTGTGCCACGAAGCTGGCAGGCTCCCATCACTTCCCCCACCGGGGATGGATCACTTCCAGCACGTCTTCACATGGCAGTGGTCTGGACTTCTGACTCCCATCATCCTTTCCTTTTTTTTTTTTTTTTTTTTAAATCAGATACATTTTATTAGAATCAGCAAGGAATAACAAAGCATAATACAATCCTTCACAATGTCAATTTTTCCCCTTGTATAAACCTCCCAAAAACTGTCCCCCTCCCCACAAAACAACAACCCCCCCCTTTTCCCTTACCCAGGCTAGACAACAATCAATCTATTCCAAATACTAACATGCTCCCATACATTTAGTGTTGACAGTTTTCTCACTAGTATCAAGCTGTACCGTTATATCGTACTTATCAGTTATCATATTAGACTGGCGTCTGCCAGAGACAGCACAATTATTTCCACAGTGCCCAGAGGCGGTCCAGGTATTTAGCATTTTTCCTCTTAAAGTATATTTTTTCTTCCATTTTAATCACATAAGAGACTTGTCTAAGAAACTCCTGCCTGGAGGGTGTTTCCTCCAAGATCCAATATTTGGCAATGAGTTTCCTGGCTATGTACAGGAGGCGAGCTATGGCTATCTTCCCTATAGAGTCTACCTCTATTTCCTCCACATACCCCAGTATGCAGACCACCGGGTCTCGCGGAATCACACAATGATATTTCCCTTTTATTAGGGTGAGGATTACAATCCAGAAGGATGCGAGGCGTGGACACTCCCAGATCATGTGCAGGATGCCCGCACCTTCTAGACTACATCTCGGACATTCTGAGTCTGACCGCAGCCCAATCCTGTGCAGAAAGACCGGGGACCGATGCTGTACAGCAGCTGGATTACACTAACTAATGGGCTGTGACTCTATGGTTCACATTACCTCACAGATTACACATTTACTCAAATTGTTTCACATTGATCAGAAGATGAATCCACAATCCCATTTCCAACATCACCTTCGCTTTTCCAGACTGTTCAGAAGAATGTATGCCAATAGTCAGTATCTCAGATGAGAAATCACCCCTTCGATCTTCCGACTGCATGATCCGTACAATCGTCAGATGACAATTCCTATATTATTGTTATGTATGCCATGTCTTAGACCTGTGCATACTGATTAAGCATCTATCCCTGCTCCATTCCTAATTCTCCATATTAAGATTCCAACATTCAGATTGGGCCAGTCGGTGATCACCCTGAGTAGCTCACTCTCATCTGTGCCTCGCAAAGTCCATTCCCATCAATCTCCCATTTTAAAATTCTCAAGGCATATTATTCCAGATTGGGGTATACCCGTCCCCTTACCCCCTGAGTTCCTCGTACAGTGTGACATAAACGTCGGACACCTCCTCCCCCTCACGACCCTCTAAACCTTCCACGCTATTATGTAATTTTCCCTGCCGAGGAGCCTTCTCTGCCCTCCACCCATCCCTCAGATGCCTCTAGGAATAAATCGTCCGCCCCCCCTTGGGTGCTGCAAGTCTCCAATTTAATTCCGTTGTTGCTCCAACAACTAAATTTGGTAAGCTGGAACATTGCCTGTGGAATCCACACAGGGGAGTTGTGTAAAACATAAAGTAACTTTGGCATTAACACCATCTTAATCAGATTGGTGCGACCCACCGCCGATAGGGGCAGCCTACTCCACGTGTCCGCCTTAGCTTTCAGAAGCCCAATTATCGGCCGCACATTAAGATCTAGAAATTCCTTAATCGGTGCTGCAATCTGAATACCTAGGTATTTAAACACTTTCACTCTTTTTAAAAGCGTATGGGCCACCTCCTCCACACTTCGATCCTCCACACTGTCCACCTCCATCAAATGTGACTTACCCAGTTAATCTGGAGACCAGACAGACGTCCAAAGCTATCCACTATGTCCATGGCATTAGTCAGAGAGTCCTTCGAGTCTTGTAAGAATAGTAGAATGTCGTCAGCATACAGGGCTACCCTCTCCTCCACCGAACCATATCTAAATCCAGTAATCGAATTAGTTTGTCTCAATACCGCCGCCAACGGCTCAATGGCCAGGGCAAACAGTAACGGAGAGAGAGGGCAGCCCTGTCTGGTCCCCCTCGTCAGACTGAATCTATCCGTCCTACCTCCGTTCACCCTAATCCGGGCCAGCGGGGAAGAGTACAGCAACCGCACCCATGTTGTGAACACCGGACCAAAACCCATATGATGCATGACCCGCCAGAGATACTCCCACTCCACACTGTCGAAGGCCTTGTGTGCATCAAGGGACACCACCACTCTGTGGCCAGAATTATCAGCAGCCATCTGAATATTCAGAAACAGCCGACGTAAGTTAATGGCAGTCGATCTGTCCGGCATGAATCCAGTCTGGTCCGGATGCACCACACCAGTAATCACCCGAGTCAGCCGGCCCGACAGTACCTTGGCCAACAACTTGACATCAGTCGACAGTAGAGATATGGGTCTGTACGAGTCTGGCTTCGTGACATCCTTGTTTTCTTTGGGTATAACCACTATGGTCGCCTCCCTCATAGACTGGGGAAATTGTCCCTCCTCCATAGCCGTCTGTAGAACCTCCCGCAGTCTGGGTAGCATCACCTCCCCCAGAAGCTTATATACTTCTACCGGCAACCCATCCTCCCCAGGAGCCTTGTTATTAGTCATGGATGCCATGGCTTCCTCTAGTTCCTCCAACGTCAGTGGTCCCTCTAAACTATCCCGGTCCAGGGCACTCAGCCTGGGCAGGTCAGCGCTAAGCAGAAAACTGTCAATGGCGTCACTAGGTACCCCAAGTTTGGATGTGTATAAGTCGCGGTAGTACTCCTCAAATATCTGCAGGATCCCCTCTGAGTCCGTTGTCAGAGGACCGTCCGGACGAGATAGCCCATAGACATAGCTCGATGTTCTCTGAGCCGCCACTATAGTGGACAGCAGGTGTCCTACCTTCTCGCCTTCCTCAAAAAAGGTTGTCTTTTGAAATTCTCTCTTCATCTCCGCCTTAGCCAAAAACAAGCTGTCCACCTCCTCCTGAGCTTTCCTCATTTTCTGCTGTGCCTCGGCGGTGGGCCCCACCATCAACTCCTCCTCTGCTCTTCTCAGAGTATCCAATGCTCCAGCTTCTGCTTCTCTACTCCGGGTCTTACATCTTGATATTTCCCTTATCAATAACCCACGCAAGAACGCCTTGGCAGTGTCCCACACCATTCCTGCCCCTGCACTACCCACATTGTGTAGAAAAAATTCTTCCATCTCCTCAGCTATTTTGGGCATGTCTATCTTATCCAACCATACGGGATGTACCTTCCATTCCCCACCTGATCGCATTCCACCCACTCCCATCTGCAACTCCACCAGCAAAGGGCCATGATCAGAGATGACCCGGGGCAAGTACGCAACCCCAACAACTCTAGAGTCCAGCAGCGTGTTCCCTATAGCCAGATCTATTCGAGACATAGAACTGTGCGAGGAGGAGTAGCAAGAGTACCTCCTCACCCCAACATTCCTCACTCTCCACAGGTCCACCAATCCCATTTCTCCCATAAATCTAGCAAATTGTGTCTCCTCGTCTCCCGTGTGTCCACTATGGGTCCTGCCACATCTGTCCCACCGTACATTCATGACATTATTAAAGTCTCCAATGAAGAGAATAGGAACTCCAGCCCAGCGCCTGGTCAGGTCTATGATTTCCTGCAGTTTTGCTCTGTTGTACGGCGGCGGGAAGTAAACCGCCACCACACAAAGCAGCCTCCCATACACCTTACACACCAAGAAGGCATACTGCCCTTCTTTGTCCAGTTTAACCTCCACCTCCTCAAACGGTACCAGAGTATGCACCAGTATCGACACCCCTCTCGCATATGTAGAGTATGTAGCATGATATGTCCTCTGGAGCCATGTTCTAGCCAGGACCCCAGTGTTTCCTTTGGTCAGATGAGTTTCCATGAGACATATCATGGAGGGTTTAGAAGTCATGGCATAGCGCAGAGTAGCTACCCTCTTACCCCTGTCCGCCAGTCCCCTCACATTCCAGCTCAATATTTTAAGTTTCTCCGCCATCCTGTTCTCGGTCGAATAGTTTCCCACAACTTGGAACATGCAGATCAAAAACACACCATCGCTCCCTAGCCTTTCCCCTCCCCTCCCCTCCCTCTATCTCAGAACAATCCCCCCCCAATCCCTATCCCATTGAGCCACCCCACACAACATTTTACCCTCTCACGTCTGCTCAACCTCGTTTATCGTTATCACCCTCTCTAGCAGAGAGTGGGGGAATACCACCAGCCAATACGTTATGCAACGTAACACAACTGTAACAATTGTTTAAAACGTAACCGTTATCTCAACCAAGGCCTCTCCCGCCTTTTGCTTTGAACTATGGAAAAGAAAGTCATTTTCCTCAACTCTTTGCCGTAACCGGGCCGCATAAGTTTCTAATGTCCCGTAACACCTGCAAAAATAAAAGAACAAGAATACACAGGAACCCATGCACCAATATTTCAACTCTCCTTATAGTCCCGGACTCTTCTGCTATTCTTTTCGATCCACTCCATGGCCTCCTCAGGGGACTGCAAGAAGTGGACTTTACCCAGCGCAACTAGTCTGAGTTTAGCTGGGTACATCATAGAATATTTCAGGCCCATGTCTCTCAGCTTCCGCTTTACGTCAGAAAATCTCATCCGCAGTTTTTGGACCGTAGGGGAGTAATCCGAATAAAAGGAGATATGTTGTCCATCAATTGTCAAATCGTGGACATCTCTAGCCTTGCGGAGTATAGTGTCTCTGTCCCTGTAATTCAACAGTCTGGCCAGCATGGCTCGGGGGGGAGCACCCGGAGGCTGCGGTCTCAGTGGGATCCTATGGGCTCTCTCCACCACGAAGACTTTGGACAGAACATTTGCTCCGAATTTAGACATTATCCACTGCTCAATAAATTCTGTTGGATTGGCCCCTTCCGCCTTTTCAGGGACCCCCACAATCTTAACATTGTTCCGGCGTGATCTATTCTCGAGATCATCATTCTTGGCCAGAACCTCAGCAAGCTGTTTGTCAAATTTAGATTGATTTATCTGCAAAGTCACTATGTTATCTTCTGCAGTGCTCACACGTTCCTCCACCTCTCCTGTGCGCACCTCAGCCTTCTGCATAGCTGCCTTAATCCCAGTAATCTCAGCATGAATCCTGAGACCTGGTGAGTCAGTGTAGTTAAACTGTGTTTGCAATATGACACCACAGCAAAAATGTCCCTTAGTGAAGGCTCTCCTTGCACACTGCTCAATGCATCCACTGTGTCAGCAGCGATTGCTGCCTGCTGTGCAGCCTGGATGTCAGCCTCCTGGCTCTCCAAGTCACTGTCCTGCATCTCCACCTCTGCTCCAGCCCCAGCTCCAGTGTCCCCCTCCATACCTCCAGCGTCTGCTCTCCCTCCTCCTCTCTCATCAACTTCTCCAGGCAAGCAGCTGCAGTCTGTCTTCTAGCACATGCAGAATTAGCTCGTGCTGCATCCTCCCGAGCCTCTCCACCATCTTGGCTTCTTCCTCCTCTGCCTGCACCTGGATCTCGCTGCCGTGTGCGGGTCATCTCGGGCTCCTGCAGCTCCAGGCCTGCTCCCAGCACCAACAGCAGAGTACCAGCAATGTTTCTGAGCACTTTGGGATCTCTGCAGGACCAGCCACTGGCAGAATCAGTGTGTGTCGGCAGGAGAGACCTCACACACACGTCCTCTCACATTGCAGGCTAGGCACCGCCCCCATCATCCTCTCCTCACTCAGACACCTGGCAGGTTCTTATCCAGGCTGCTCACTCACAGCTGCAACACAGTGAGTCAATCAGCACATCTTCACTCTCACACAGACCTGAGATGTGATTAACCCCCTGTGCACCATTCAGGTTTAGCCCAGCAAAGCACTCATCCCCACAGGTTCAGCCGCTCATTAGGCTCATGAATGTATCGGATCTTCAGCACTCACACTCAGCTGTTTTACTCAGCTCATGAAAACCCTTCAGCTGTTAACCCCCTGTACATCGGACAGGTTTCACACAGCACACACAATCAGGAAAACCGGCCCATGTGAACAGAGACCTGCACTGATAACCCGTGTGATGCACCCGGCCAGGGGCCACATCACCACAAGGGCATTAACCCAGATTGTGTATTTGAAAGGGCTTGCATTGTCTTTTATTTGGTGGTGCACTTTTTGGATAGATGCGGACCGTGTATCCCTATTATTTGGTATCAACTCCTGGTTATTTATAACTAGTAAAAAGGCCCGATGCAATTGCATCGGGAGCGCGGTGAAATGAATTGTGTGTATAGAGGCGGTAGTGTGGGTAGCAGAGTGTAGAGGCGGCTGTGTGGGTAGCAGAGTGTAGAGGCGTCTGTGTGGGTAGCAGAGTGTAGAGGCGGCTGTGTGGGTAGCAGAGTGTAGAGGCGGCTGTGTGGGTAGCAGAGTGTAGAGGCGGCTGTGTGGGTAGCAGAGTGTAGAGGCGGCTGTGTGGGTAGCAGAGTATAGAGGTGGCTGTGTGGGTAGAAGGGCAGTGTGGGGTGAGTGGAGGGTAAGCAGGGGCAGTGTGGGGTGAGTGGAGGGTAAGCAGGGGCAGTGTGGGGTGAGTGGAGGGTAAGCAGGGGCAGTGTGGGGAGTGAGGGCATAGGGGGTAAGAGGAGTGAGCAGGGGCAGTGTGGGGAGTGAGGGCATAGGGGGTAAGAGGAGTGAGCAGGGGCAGTGTGGGGAGTGAGGGCATAGGGGGGTAAGAGGAGTGAGTAGGGTCAGTGTGGTAGTAGATCTGAGGGCCGGCGGCCCTTTAAGGTTAGTGGGGGGGGGGGGTTAGGGTGGAAATACATGTTAGCTTGGGGGAAGCTGGGGTCTCATGAAGGCGGGCGGTGTAGTTAGCGGCGGTCCGTAGTGTAAAGCCGCTCCCCCTGTCTGCTGCCTGAGGGCAGGCACCGTGGAGTGGAGTGTGCGGCCTTGGCGGCGGGGGAGCGAGGCAGCGTGTGTAATGAAGGCGGGCGGTGGTGGTGGTTGCGGGGGGGGCCGTTGTGTAAATCCGCTCCCCTGATTGCTGGCTGAGGGCTCGCACTATGGAATTGACTGTGCGGCCCTAGCAGCGGAGGAGCGGGGTGTGGCGGCTGGTGCGTGTAGCAGCCGTTTGCGGGCAGAATTAGCGGCTCGCGATGGCGCATGCGCGCCATCGCTCGCTCGCATCAGCAGGGCAGTGTGAGGAGTGAGGGCATGTGGGCATGTGGGGGGGGGTAAGAGGGGTAAACAGCGGCAGTGTGGGGTGAGTGGGGGCATGAGCAGGGACAGTGTGGGTGAGTGGGGGGGTTGAGTAGGGCCAGTGTGGATGATTGGGGGCAGTTGGGGGGGGGGGAGAGGGGTAAGAAGGGTGTGTGGGTGAGTGGGGGGGGGGTAAGCAGGAGCAGTGTGGGTGAGTGGGGGCATGTGGGGGAGGTGAGAGAGGTAAGCAGGTACAGAGTAGGGGCAATGAGCAGGGCAGTGTGGGGAGTGAGGGCATGTGGAAGGGTGAGAGGGGTGAGCAGGGGCAGTGTGGGTGAGTGGGGAGGGAGTAAGCAGGGGCAGTGTGGGTGAGTAGGGGGTAAGCAGGGGCAGTGAGGGGAGTGAGGGCATAGGGGGTAAGAGGAGTGAGCAGGGACAGTGTGTGTGAGTGGGGGGCTATGCAGGGACAGTGTGGGTGAGTAGGGGGTAAGCAGGGGCAGTGTGGTTAAGTGGGGGCAGTGTGGGTGAGTAGGGGGTAAGCAGGGGCAGTGTGGGGAGTGAGGAAATGGGGGGTAAGAAGAGTGAAGAGGGGCATTGTGGGTGAGTGGGGGTTAAGGAGGGGCAGTGTGGGGGGTAAGAAGGGGAAGTGTGGGTAATTGGGGGGTAAGCAGGGGCAGTGTGGGGATTGAGTGAGGAAATGGGGGGGTAAGAGGAGTGAAGAGGGGCATTGTGGGTGAGTGGTGGTTAAGGAGGGGCAGTGTGGGTGAGTAGGGGGTAAGCAGGGGCAGTGTGGGTAAGCAGAAGGAGTGTGGGTGATTGGGGGTTAAATGGTGGCAGTGTGGGTGATAGGGGTGGTAGGCATGGGCAGTGTGGGGAGTGAGGAGATGGGGGGGGGGGGTAAGAGGAGTGAGGAGGGGGAGTGTGTGTGAGTGAGGAGATGGGGGGGTAAGAGTAGTGAGGAGGGGCATTGTGGTTGAGTGGGAGTTAAGCAGGGGCAGTGGGGGTGGAGATGTGGGGGGCGGCGGCCCTGTAACCATGACTTGAGGACCGGGGGGAGCGGGTGATTGAGTGTGCAGAGCCGGCGGGGCTGGAGGCAAGAATGGTAGTGCTTGAGGACCGGGGGGGAGTGGGTGATTGAGTGTGCAGGGGCGGCGGGGCTGGAGGCGACAATGGTGTTGCGGCGTGGGGCGCCATGTTACAGTGGTCCCTGCGGCGGCGGCGGCGGTCGGCATCTTACCGTGGTCCGCTGCTGCGGGTCGCGTCATAGAGGCAGGCGTTGGGCGGGGGGTGGCTTTTGTCCTGGCGCTCCCCCTGGCTGCTGGTGATGGGGCCTGAGGGCTCGCACTGTCCAATGGACGGTGCGGCCCTGGCGGCGGAGGAGCGGGAGCATGGGTTGAGGGAGCGGAAGAGCGGCGGGCGGGGTGTGTAGCATTGGTGGATGTGTGTGTAGTGCGGCGGCAGGATGATTGGGTTTGCGGGCAGAATCTGCGGCTCGCAATGGCGCATGCGCGCCATTGCTCGCTCGCAGTACCGCAAAGCATTCTGGGATTGGGCGACAACGCCCGAAATCTCAAACTGCGGATTATATAAATAGATATACACTGTGCAGGGTGTATGAGGAGGAGAGCCTGTATACTGGTCACTATATACTATATATACACTGTACAGTTGGAGGAGGAGGAGAAGAGCCTGTATACTGGTCACTATATATATATACACTGTGCAGGGTGTATGAGGAGGAGGAGGAGAGCCTGTATACTGGTCACTATATCTATATACACTGTGCAGGGTGTATGAGGAGGAGGAGGAGAGGCTGTATACTGATCACTATATACTATATATACACTGTACAGGTGTATGAGGAGGAGGAGAGCCTGTATACTGATCACTATATACTATATATACACTGTACAGGTGTATGAGGAGGATAGCCTGTATACTGATCACTATATACTATATATATACACTGTACAGGTGTATGAGGAGTAGGAGAGCCTGTATACTGGTCACATATATATATATATACACTGTACAGTTGGAGGAGGAGGAGAAGAGCCTGTATACTGGTCACTATATATATATACACTGTGCAGGGTGTATGAGGAGGAGGAGGAGAGCCTGTATACTGGTCACTATATCTATATACACTGTGCAGGGTGTATGAGGAGGAGGAGGAGAGCCTGTATACTGGTCACTATATATATATATACACTGTGCAGGGTGTATGAGGAGGAGAGCCTGTATACTGGTCACTATATATCTATATACACTGTGCAGGGTGTATGAGGAGGAGGAGGAGAGCCTGTATACTGGTCACTATATATCTATATACACTGTGCAGGGTGTATGAGGAGGAGGAGGAGAGCCTGTATAGTGGTGACTATATCTATATATATATTATTATATATATACAGTGTACAGGTGTATGAGGAGGAGAGCCTGTATACTGATCAGTATATGTTATATATACACTGTACAGGTGTAGGAGGAGGAGAGCCTGTATACTGGTCACGTGGAAGGCAGGGGTTAAAAAAAATAAAAAAAGATTATGCTCACCTCACCCGAGCCCCGCCGTCTTCTGCCGTGTTCCGCCGTCTTCTGGCGTGTTCCGCTAGGCTCCCGGTGGCTGTGCAGGCTCCCGGTGCGTGAGAGTGATCTTCTATCTACTGAGACTGAAGGACCTGTGGTGATGTCAGAGTCACGTGACCCGCGATTTGCCTGGAGTAAGCTGGTGTCACGTGACTCTGACATCACCACAGGTCCTTCAGTCTCAGTAGATAGAAGATCACTGGAGGCACCGGGAGCCTGCACAGCCACCGGGAGCCTAGCGGAACACGGCAGAAGACGGCGGGAGAGGGCGGGAGACAGCGCGGGCTCGGGTAGAGGTGAGGATTTTTTTTTTTTTTTAGAGTAGTGCGGGTCTGCGGCTCGTGATGACGCTGCGCGTCATCACTCGCAGTCCCGCGCAAAGCATGTTGGGATTGGGCTACAGTGCCCAACTCCCGATTATATAAGTAGATGGTGTATTACTATGGACGATTGTCCTTTGGTTTATAAAATTATATATATATAATTACTGATTGCACCCATATTATTTGCTTTTTGATGGGTGAATCTGTGGGGTTGTGTGTTTTTGCACAATCTGCAAGCCATGCATTTTAAATGTTTTTAATGTTTTTTTCTCTTTTGTGTGTACATATATTTAATAAAGATTGTCATTTTTGTACATTGATTCGGGTGATCCCTTTTCTCAGACACACTGCTTTCTTTTGTTAAAATAAATCTATTGTTACAAGTGTGTTGGTGATCCCCGTCCCTGAGATAGGGTGGTGCCCTCAGTTCAAACGTGGTATGCTGTGACCTTTGGTACACGCGGAGAGAGAACTGAAGTAAACTGGGTTTACAACTCAGAACTGTGTGAGACTGTTTATTTCCCGCCTGAGGAAAGGTAGACTGAAACGCTGTGCAGGCAGCAGGAGCCTGCCTGGGAGAAGTCACGAACCATACCTGCAGCCAGCACATCCCTGCTGGCTCTTGAGTCTTGAGCACCCAAATACCCTCTTACTCTGGATGCCCTGGCGAAATGCTCCACCTGTGGGGAGCAACACCATCACAGCTGCCATTCCATCATTCCCAGAGGTCCCAGCCTGAAGCAGCGACCCTAACAGCCACACACTGTGGGTGGCGTCACAGCAAACTTCTCCCTAATCCCTAACTCTAATCCCCTTTTTATTGCCCACTCATCCGGGTGGCCACGGACTGGGTCACGCCACCGTGACAGCCCTCAGACACTCACGGACATCAAGAGAGGCCCAGCTTTGAGTACCCCATGGCCCCCACTGGGGCAAGTCACATACAGTACTCGGAGACTTTCCCAAAACATGGACCAAGATCAATGGAGCCATAGTAATCCCTGTATTAACATTTCCCCAACATGTAGCTTCTGAACCATTTGAGACAATAGAACCACCAGCTGCAGAAGAAAGAGTCAACCCCCTGCTAGTGGTGATACTGTCACTTCCATGGTGAGTTTAAGACAAAACTCTTGTATACCTGTGCTACGTAGGTCTACACGTAGGATAGTGAATAGTGCACCACAACACCAGAAGTAGACACTAGTAACCAGACCAGACAACCAGAAGTACCTATACTGCGTAGATCCACCCGTAGAAACATCGGTCAGATTCCAACCCGTTATAGAGAATGTTAGCAAAGTTAAGTAAATATGTTGAAGATGTAAATATGTTTTGTTTCATGCAAGTACGTAACCCTGTAACCACCAAGCGTACCGTGCCTACAGGACTTATTGTATGAACTCTTGCATATTCTTGAACATTTACCTTTAAATATGGGCCAATATGCCACAGGACTGGTTGTGGTAAAAATGTTCTTGTATATAAGTTTTCATCAGCCAACGGTGGAAGGACTAAGCACCGTAGTAACTGTTTTCAAATTTTTTTTTTTTAAATTTTTCATTTTTGAGACACTGTGCAATGTATTTACTGCTGTTGTTGTTTCTTGTGTTTAGCAAAAAAAATGTTTCCTCTGTCCAGTAGTACTGAATTTCACTAGAGGGGAATGTGGCACCCCATAGTCGGGTTGCCACAATGGCTTGCCTCCCTCGCTTGGGAGCAAGGTACGGTATCCACACCAGGTAAACCACAGCACACCTTCCTGACTCCAGACGAGAAGGGGGAGCTCTAACCCGGGTTCAGGGGAGTCTCCCCTATAAATTTTGGCTGGAGGCCGGGTTAGTCAGTTCAGTTCCTAGGAGGACTATAGAAGACATCCTGCGGACTGGAGCAGTGTCAGGTTCATCTGAGGATACTCACTAGTCAGCATAAGGGACTCGTAGGAGAGGAGCCTGTTAACGGTTCACCCCAGAGAGGAGCGCCAGAACTGGACACCGGACTCTGAGGTTGCGAGGGTGCTCTAGGCCCAGCAGCCAAAACCGGAGGATGGGAGATTCCAAATCTCCTGGCCACCAAAGCACCTGGAGGCACAACAGCGTAGAATAGCCCTGGGATAGTGGTCAGAGAAGTGGTACACAGGAAGAGGTCAAACTGCCTGCCATACCGGGAGTAAAGGGGTGCAGTTTAGCTACAGGCAGCCAGGACCAGCAGACAGGGACGCAGCAGGGAGGCCTCAGAACCAGCCGGGTGAGGAGAACCTCAACTTGCTTTCAGGCCATCCGGATTCCTAACATCAGTTGTGGACTGTATCCTGGCGTCTGCTGCTTCAGTAAAGGTAAAGGAAACAGCACCTGCGTGTCTGTCAGTTATTCAGCGCCTTAAGTCCTGCACCACAACGGCCTACCACCGCCATAGACTTAACAGTTGTCCCGGGGAACCAGTCCAACCATGGGGTACGATAACACCACAGATGCCTGTCCATCATCCCCGCAGCATCGGCCCAATAGCCAGATACCACGGGTTGCGTCATGACACCTATCCTCTAAATCCTATCCTCAGACTGATCCCCAGGGTCACAGAGCCAGGTCTCGACTCCTGTGACTCCCTCGGAAGCACCCAAAGCCCGGTCCGAGTGCCCCAAGGCCCTAGTACTGGTCAGGTTGGTAAAAAAAGTCAGTGGCAAATTAAAGCGCTGCAAGACTGGTGAGAGTGGGAGATGACTTTCTGAAATGGGTGCTGACACTTCGTACATTGCCAAGGGAGGGGAGACAGAAACTGGCATATGAGGAGATAGAAACCATGATGGAAGTTAGGTCTGCTATTCTTGGTGTGGGTAGGATGTGTGATGTCCCAGACAATCACTCTGTTTCACCGATTTCATCCAGTGTACCATCAGAGAAATCCCAGTTCACAACAACTTGTCCACATGTCTGTTGTTAGGTGGACCTTCCCTGTTACGGCGTTGGTGAGAGCACGGTTGATATTGCGTAACACATGCTTCTGTAATGTGGGTACGGCACACCGGATAAAATAGTGGTGGCTGAGAGCCGAGTATCGTGGGGCAGCCACAGCCAAGAGGTCATGGAAACACTCCATTCCCACAAGCCTAAATGGCAACATCTGCACAGCTAACAATTTGGCAATGTGAGCGTTTAGTGTTTTTGCCTGTGGGTGCATGTTTGGGAACCGTATATACTCGTGTATAAGCCGACCCGTGTATAAGCCGACCCCCCTACTTTTGCCCCCAAAACCTGGGAAAATCTATTGACTCGTGTATAAGCCGAGGGTGGACCCCAGCACAGGTATACAGCCCCCAGCAGTGTGGTATACAGCAGCCCCAGAGGTATATACAGCAGCCCCAGTGGTAGTATACAGCAGCAGCCCCAGTGGTATATACAGCAGCAGCCCCAGTGGTATATACAGCCCCAGTGGTAGTATACACGCAGCCCCAGTAGTATATACAGCCCTAGTAGTATATACAGCCCCAGTGGTAGTATACACGTAGCCCCAGTAGTATATACAGCCCCAGTAGTATATACAGCCCCAGTGGTAGTATACAGCAGCAGCCCCAGTGGTATATACAGCAGCAGCCCCAGTGGTATATACAGCCCCTGTGGTAGTATACACGCAGCCCCAGTAGTATATACAGCCCCAGTAGTATATACAGCCCCAGTGGTAGTATACACGCAGCCCCAGTAGTATATACAGCCCCAGTGGTATATCCAGCCCCAGTGGTAGTATCTTGCAGCCCCAGTAGTATATACAGCCCCAGTGGTAGTATACAGGCAGCCCCAGTAGTATATACAGCCCCAGTGGTAGTATACAGGCAGCCCCAGTAGTATATACAGCCCCAGTGGTAGTATACAGGCAGCCCCAGTAGTATATACAGCCCCAGTGGTAGTATACAGGCAGCCCCAGTAGTATATACAGCCCCAGTGGTAGTATACAGGCAGCCCCAGTAGTATATACAGCCCCAGTGGTAGTATACAGCATCCCCAGTAATGCAGGGCCCCCCCAGCCTTGCTCCGGTCACCTGTAAAGCAAATTATACTTATCACAGTTCCGCTGTCCGCGTCCGCCGCTGCCGACATCCGCGATCCTCCATCTTCATGCGTCTTCTTCCTGTTTCCTGTGTTCGTCGCAGGGAATGACGTAATTACCGGCGCTGAACACAGGAAACAGGAAGAAGACGCATGAAGATGGAGGATCGGGATGTCGGCAGCGGCGGGCGCGGACAACGGGACAGTGATAAGTATAATTTGCTTTACAGGTGACCGGAGCAAGGCTGGGGGGGCCCTGCATTACTGGGATGCTGGGTCTGCCGGGGCTGTATGGCTGCCGTCACTGACTCGCGTATAAGCCGAGGGGGGTACTTTTCAGCCCAATTTTTGGGCTGAAAAACTCGGCTTATACGCGAGTATATACGGTATTTATGCTTCCTTTCCAAGATCTGGGGCAAGGACAACTGCACGCTTCACTGGAACAAAGAAGTGGCTGTGGTTGATGTTGATTGCTGTGTCTGTGCAACCGCACCTTAAGGGCAAGAGGTAGCACCTGGTTTCTGGACAGCAGATTGTGAAGGAAATAGCACAGGCGAAAGGCAGTGGGTTCACCCCCAGATGGCGATTTGGTACCCAGGTGTTCCACCCACCTACAGGGGTGTTTGGTTGCCATGTGCTTCCATACGCCCCCTTGGTCTCAGATCCAGCTGAGTGGAGTTGCTGATGGGAACAGTTGACCCAGTTCTTACTCTAGTCAAACCACTACATCTTTCTATTTTGAGCTATAGATCCATCCACCTCTGCGCTGCTCTGCTCACTATGTATGCTACCAGTCAAGGTTGGATCAGTGGCCTCATCATCGACCACCTCGTCTTCTTCAAACTGATCCTCCTCATGAGTTGAGATGTTTGACTGACCTGATGCCGTCATCATCATCTTCCACCTCTTCAGACACACTAATTCATATTTCCCAGTGTAGCTCTCTTCTGTCAGTCGGTGATCAAATACTTGTACATCTCCACACTCCACCTACTCATGTCCCTTTAACGGTGAATGATGAGAGTCGAAAATTAATAAAATGGAATATAAAGAGCTCCTTGGAGTGCACAAGCTTGGGGGCATATGTATCCTGGGACTCATGATAGGGGGAGGAAAAAGGACCAGGTTGAGGATTGTCTGGCCCAGCCTCTAGGCTAGTGAGACTGGACCGTGTGGACGATTTGGCGTAGCGCTGCTTCTCAACAGACTAGATGCATTGTCTGCCATCCAACCCATAACCTGAGGGTAATTTGAACAGCATTTCAGAGCTGGAGGGGGTGTGTAATTTATGTAGAGGGCATGCTGTGGGCTCTGCCAAATGAATGAATGATGGCCCTCCCAAATGTATAGAGGAGGGCCCTCCAAAATGAATAGAGGAAGTCCCTCCCAAATGTATAGAGGAGGGCCCTACCAAATGAATACAGGAGGGCCTTCTCAAATGTGTAGAGGAAGGACCTCCCATATGTATAGAGGAGGGCCCTCCCAAATGAATAAAGGTGGCTCCTCTCTAATATATAGATGACCTTCAGTGGCATCAACCATGGCTTTACTTATGCTGTTATTCTTAACAGTGGGGCATGGAAAAAATACGGTCATTGCCCAGTTCTCCAACTATGTAATTCCTAGACCTTCCAAAAGTAATGCTAGAGGGCCACCTGTGGGCCCTCCCAAATGAGTGAGTGAAATATAACTCTCACAAGGAAAATACCCTGGCAAAGAAAAGGCTGTGTGATGGTACCTGGACTCTGTGTGGCTGTTATTTAACTGTGTACTGGCTCCAGCAAACCGTAAAGCAAAATCTGCAATGCTGCATTCTAGCATTGTGGCAAAATCCAATTCCCTTCTCCTTCAGGGCAGAGAAAATAGCAAATATTATTGTTGAGGGTTTTCAAACTAAATTAATTATAGAGGACCACCTCTGGGCTCTCCCAAATGAGTTAATAAGGGCCTTCCAAAAATGTATAGAGGGAGGTGGGAGGAAAATGAACCATACTTAGGATTGTTCGGTCCAGCCTCTTGGCTAGCGAGACTGGACCGTGTGGAAAGGTTTGTGGTGCGCTGCTTGTCGGGAGACTGGATGCATGGTCTGCCATCGAACCCATAACTTGAGGGTAATTCAGACAGTGCTGTGGAGCTGGAGTATGAGGGGGGGAACAATTTATTTTAGAGGGCCCACTGTGGGCCCTGCCAAATGAGTGAGCGAGGGCCCTCCAATATTAATAAGTGAGCCCATAGATCAGGGGTGGCGAACCTTTTTCATGCCGAGGGCCATTTGGAAATTTCTACCATCCGTCGGGGGCCGCACAAAGTTACCTCCTTGAAAACTACCCGCTATATTTGGATGAACAAATAATTAACTCACCCTACTTGGATATTCTTCTTGTTGCTTCTCACAGCTGTTTGTGTTGCCTAGAGCGCAGTCAATTCTTCGTGATAAGAAGTTTTGTAAATCATATACATCACATAGGGAACACCTGTATATGGATCACATCGGAGACATGGGGAATGCTGTATATACATCACACAGGAGACACTAAGACTGCTGTATATATATATATATATCTAATATATATATATATATCATATAGGAGACAATGAGTGCATATACATGGCTGGGGCATGTATAGCACTGGGAAGGATAGGGGTCTACACATCACTAGGGACGCTGGGGAAATATTTAGTGCTGGGGAAGCTGGGGGCATGTACAGCACTGGGGAGGCCTGGGGCATATACATAACTAGGGAGACCTGGGGGTATATACATCACTGGGAAACTGGGGCATATACATCACTGGGAAGGCCTGGGAACATATACATCACTGGGGAGGCCTGAGGGCATATACAGCACTGGAGAGGGCGGTGTCATATACATCACTGGGAGGCTGGGACATATGCATCACTGGGGAGGCCTAGGGGCATATACATCACTGGGAGGCTTGGAGACATATAAATCACTGGGAGGCTTGGAGACATATACATCATTGGGAGGTTGGGGCATATACATCACTGGAGAGGCCGGTGGCATATACATCACTGGGGAGGCTAGGGGTCATACACAGCACTGGGGCGGATTGGGGGCATACACAGCACTGGGGAGACTGGAGAAGTGTACAGCACTGGTGGGGGGTGCGTGAGGGCATATACAGCACTGGGAAGGCTGGGGGAGTATACAGCTATGAGAGGGGTGGGCGCATATTCACGAGTGGAGACACATACATCACTGGGGATGATGGCAGCCTATATAATCACTGCAGAGGCTGAGGACATCTACACACATGGGGCACATACACTGCTAGGGGGGCACACATGCTGCTACTGGGGTGACACACACTGCTGCTGCTGTGGACACACACACACTGTTGCTGAGGGGGGGCACATGCTGCTTCTGAGGGGGGGACACACATGATGCTGCTGGGGGGCAAATATGCTACCACTGAGGGGGGCACACATGATGTTGAGGGGGGGGAAATATGATGCTGCTGGGGTGAACATGCTGGTACTGAGGGGGGGCACACATGATGATGTTGAGGGAGGCACACATGATGCACCTGGGAGGCAAACATGCTACTACTGAGGGGAGGTCACATGCTGCTACTGTGGGGGGGGGGGGGGGTGCACACATGATGCTGCTGCGGGGGCAAAGATGCTGCTACTGAGGGGGGGCACACATGATGCTGGTGGGAGCAAACATGTTGCTACTGAGGGGGGACAAACATGATGCTCCTGAGGGGGTGCACATAATGCTACTGAGGGGAACACACACATACACACACTGGGGGGCACATATACATACTGCTGGGGCTGCAGCTCTGACCTCTTCATCTATGGGAGGGATGGAGCACATTACATGTAGCCCCACCCACACATCACATCCTCGCACTGGCTCTGCACTTGCCTGTGTGTGAAGATGTGATCCCTCATGTGCAGGCAGTGTTGAGTAGTGAATGCTGCTGTGCTTGTTTAGAGGGTATGCACTGGCTTAAAGGGCCAGTAGCAGCAAAATGCTGCTGCCAGCCGGAGCACTGCGTTCTCCAGCAATGTGGCCGGGGGCCGGAGAAAAGGTCTTGGCGGGCGAGCCAGACGTTCCCCACCCCTGCCATAGATATATAAGTATAGATAATATAAAGATAGAAATTATAGATATCTTAGCATATTAGTATAGATAGTATAGCTATAGATATTATAAAGATAGTATAGAGGAGGGCCCTCCCAAACGTATGTTACAGGGCCACCTGAAGGCCCTCTACAAACTCAATTTTCTGACACCTGCAGACCCTCTGAAAACTTGAAATGAGGCTGCAGAATGACATGGAGGTGGTATGACTGATGGAGGAGGAGGGTAAAGCCCAACACCAATGGGCAAGTTGGAACTGGCATTGTAAACTGCTATGTAGTATGTTTTCCACTATCTGAGTCAGAATAAGGGAGAAACCACCCAAAAGTTAGAGCAGTCCCTCCTAAACATATGTTACAAAGCCAGCTCAGTGCCCTCACCAAATTCAAGTTTCCTGACACCTGCAGGCCCTCTAAAATCTTGATTTGAGAGCCGCAAAATGACATGGAGGTGGTTTGGCAGGAGGAGGTACATTGGAATTGGCATTGTAAACTGCTATGGAATATATATTCCGCTATCTGTGTTTTAATGAGGGAGGGACCGCCCAAATGTATAAGTAAGAGCAGTCCCTCCGAAACGTACCTACAGTTCAAAAGTTTGGGGTCACCCAAACAATTTTTGTTTTCCATGAAAACATATACTTTTATTTATCAAATGAGTTGTAAAATGAATAGAAAATATAGTCCAGACATTGACTAGATTAGAAATAACGATTTTTATTTGAAATAATAATTTTCTCCTTAAACTTTGCATTCGTCAAAGAATGGTCCCTTTGCAGCAATTACAGCATTGCAGACCTTTGGCAGGTACTATTAATGAAGCTGCCAGATGAGGAGCTATGAGGTGTCGATTTCTCAAACTAGAGACTCTAATGTACTTGTCTTGTTGCTAAATTGTGCAGCGGGGCCTCCCATTTCTCTTTCTACTCTGGTTAGAGCCTATAAGTGCTCTCCTCTGAAGGGAGTAGTACACCCCATTGTAGGAAATCTTCAGTTTCTTGGCAATCTTTTGCATGGAATAGCCTTCATTTCTAAGAACAAGAATAGACTGTCGAGTTTCACATGAAAGTTCTCTTTATCTGCCATATTGAGAGTTTTATAGAACAAACAAATGTAATTCTCCAGATTCTCAACTACTGTCGCTCAAAGGAAGGTCAATTTTATAGCTTCTCTAATCAGCCAAACCATATTCAGCTGTGCTAACATACTTGTGCAAGGGTTTTCTAAACATCCATTAGCCTTCTAAAGCGGCCGTCACACATTAAGATATAGATAACGATGTCGTAAACAATGTCAGATTTGCACATCGTCAGAACGATGTGTGAGATCGTTCATCACAACGCTTCACCCACAGACATCGCTCAGACGATTCTCCGATGCAGCGATCCAGCGGTCGTATGAGCGATGCACTTATCATCTGTGCACATCGTTCAGCAAACAGTCACACAGAAACCTCCTAAACGATGTTGTGGCAAATGTGGGCGTTTTCCAATGTTTAATTAGAGCACATAGGCGTGGTACATGGTCTCCAAGCCGCGCCCCTCACTACACCATTGGTGGTCAGTACTGCGTCCTCATTGGTCAGATGTCCATTGAAACATGGCGGCCTCATCTCCAGAATGTCCTGTGATGTTGGTCGCAATGTACATGTGTAAACACGATGTGCTCTACCACAAAAATAAAGTTGATTGGTGAAAAGGTAGAAAACGCTATCCCCCTTGGTGCGGCGTGCAGAATACGATCACTTATGCGTTGCTCAATTGTTGTAATTTTGGCGATCCATTAATGACTCACCCTGTAGCGAGCTGTGTGTGCGGCATGAGTGTATATTTCCAAACGCCTGTGAAACGCATGTGTGTTTGCTGTGTGCTGTTGCTGATGTTTGATTTAAAGTGTGTGACAAAGCGCATGTGTTGTCAAGCGGGATTGTGTGGAAAATGCATGCCAACGCAGAGGCAAAGCGCCTCTCAACATTCATTGTTCCTGGTGCCATAATGTTTGTGTCCTCTGTACTGTGCTTTGCAACACTTGTGTTGGGACCACCATATATGTGGTCCAACATATGCGTGTGTGTATGTAATCTGGTTTCCTACAAAAACAATGTAGCAAATAACAAGTTCTGTGACAAAAATCAGGGCCTTTTGGTTTATACGTTTTAGCCAAAAAACGCACATTAAGCTGCCTCACCAACGTCACGGTAGGCCCTGGTCGAGACAGTCCTAACTCTGTCCCTAGGTGCTACAAAACAAAAATGTGACCACTGTCACAAGGGCCTTTGGGGAGGTATGTGGGTCCTGGTCCCACCCGTCTCTCACAGGACCCATAAGCCGGGCCCTTCAACACAAATAACAAAAATAGTGCCAACATGCACCAAGAAGCCAAATCCCTGGCTCATGTCACAGACAAGAGGTATGTCTGCAACACATAGCTCCCCTGAGATGGGCAAGGCCTGGCCCTCTTCAAAACATTAAATAAATTTTCCCTAAATCTGGGTATTTTATAACAAATTCACACCTCTTCACCAAACAAAAAAAGGGACACATGTCCTGCCTCCAACCCTGAGCTGCAGGACACAGTGAAACTGTGCAATGCAAAAGTCCCCATGCCACACTAATAATTAGGGGAGGTTGTGTTGCCAGCTCACAGCCCCTGGACCATTAAAGTACTGGCATTACCGGTCCCTCATCTCCTGTGCCTCCTGGCGGCTGCTTCCACCCCCTAATGGCTGTAGTCCTGCCATCTGTGGGGCATCAGCACGCCAGCCCCCCAACACCACCTCACCATTGCTGGAGTCAATGCGGTCCTCAAAGTTTGGTGGTGTGTAGGCCTGGCGATCCCGGCGTCTTAGAAAATTGTGGAGCACACAACAGGCCATAACTACAAGATCAATAGATTCGAGTTTCATATTAATGGCCGTGTGGAAAATGCGGAAACGGCTAGCCATAATGCCAAAGGCATTCTCCACCACTAGGCGTGCCCGGGAAAGCCGATAGTTAAAAATTCGTTGGTTGCCAGTGAGATGCCTCTGGGGATATGGCTTCATCAAATTTGGATGTAGTGGGAAGGCCTCATCCGCCAGGAACACAAAGTTCAGGTTTTCACAGGTGCGATTTGTGGGCGGCAAATTGAGACGGCCAGTTTTCAGTTTTTGGCCAAACGACGATTGGTCAAAGACCCCGCCATCAGACACCCTCCCATTTGTGCCCACTGACACCGACACAAATTCATAATTAGCGTTCACCACTGCCATCAAAACAATACTAAAATAGCATTTATAATTATAAAAAAAAGACCCACTGTTTTGTGGTTGTGTGATCCTAATATGTTTCCCATCTATGGCACCACCACAGTTTGGGAATTGCCACTTCTGGCTGAATTCAGCGGCAGTGGCCAGCCATTCTTCAGGGTTTTGGGGCAAACGCATGTAAGTAGGAGCTAGAGCCCACAGTATAGCCTCACATGTCTCCGGGATGAGTTGGCTAAGGAGGGGACGTGAGATAGCAGACGAGTAGACCAAGTCCTGCATGGCGCGACCTGTGGCGAGAAAGCGCAGTGTGGCGGCCAACCTCTCCTCCGCAGGCACTGCTGGACGCATTACAGTATCCTGCCGTCTGATGAGCGGGCACACTGCTGCCAACAAGATTTGAAAGGTCTCATCTGTCATCCGGAGGAAATTTTGGAAGTCACGTGGGAAGTCGTCCCGAAGTTGGTGCAGAAGGCGAATGTGGGAATGCTGATCGCACTGCTGCAGCCACTCCCTGGCCCAGATGCGTCGTGGTCTCCTCCTGCGTCTCTCCACCCTCTCATCCTCCTCACGTGCTGCCTGCACCAGTAAAGCAGCCCCCACCACGGCACGTTGATCTGGATTCATGCTGTTTAGAGGCAAAACTATGTTTACTATGCTGCCTACGCACAAAGGTGGTTTTACTACAATGTGAACATCAAAAAAGGAACCACTAAGGAGCATGACATTGCCAAAATATGTACAGGTGCAGTACACATGTGGAAAAGATGTACTAAAACCCCACAACACATACAGTATCAATGAAGGTGTTGAGGAATGCCACATGTTTTTACACGGCTAAATGCCTTGCACAACAAAATCCAATACACAAAAAGCCCTACACACATTTAGCTCACAACCAACATCACACTTCCTACAGCATTAACAACGCAAATAACATAAACATCAGACACATGGAGGACCATATGTATGGAAAAAGCAACAGTACAGACACACAATAATAACTCACATGTAGTGGTTGCTGAGATGGGTGTCACTCCAATGTCAAGCCACCGAAAATAATAACTTGGTCCTGATGACTTCAATGCAACAAGGCAATGCTTCAGTCCTTGTATTTTGCTATATAACGATAAATTTAAAAATAAAAAAAAACAATAAACATCATGGAAACAGCAGAGGGGGCTCAAGAACACAAACCCCGTCATATCTCTTTGGACAACGCTATAGTGACCCCCATTCACAATGTTTCACATGCGGACTCTCCAAGTACATACCGGCAGCAACTCCGCAGCAAAGACATTGTGCATCTCCAGGAAACTCTATATATACAAGCCCTAGCCAATGACAAGGCGAGACGTCCCCCTACCAGGCGTGTTTCCTCAACGCTAAACCACACACCCACACGATGTTACGCCCTCCAAACAGGCGTGGTGAACCATTGTGCCACACACAACGCTGGGGCTATGTTCACGGCAGGCGTGGCTGAAACCGCAAGAACACACCCAGCGCAGCTGTTACGTCCTATACCGGGCGTGGTAATTGCGATGTCTATGCATATCGCACCTGTCATGTCCAACAGCTGTCGGATCAATTCGGATAAATAGTGCATTGTGAACATGTTTGTTGGACCTGCTCTTTTGTGTGTCCCTTGACACAAGTGTGAGTGACAGAAGCCAGGCAGCCAGCATATTTTTTGCTTTGCAAACTCTTAACAGTCTACACACTGTGTTTGATTAAGTCAAGGTATGTTCACATCATTTGATGAGACTGAGCCATCTAAACTTCAGGTTATTATATTGTACTCCAGACACAAAGTTTGGATTGTCACTGTCACAACAGCACACATCCCAGTGACTTGACCAACATTGTTGGTCTAAGCAAGTGTGGTGTTGTGTTATTGAGCTGGGGCTTTTCACATTGATCATGCCAGGTGACTTATCATCCTGTGGATGTTAGTTTACACATGGTTTGGACCATGTGCCACTGTGATTTTTACTGATTGCATTTATTATTTGTTTTGCAGATGCCCCGGCCAAATAGGGATTATATAAGTGCCCTGATTGAGGCCTACAGGGAGAACCCCTGCCTGTGGCAAACTAGAGCGGTTGGGTACACCAACAGGGCCCTCCGCAATGCGGCCTATGAGAGGCTCCTGGTGGTCGCCCGGCAATATCTGCCAGGGCAAGAACTCGACATTGAGTACATTCAAAAGAAGATCCAGCACCTAAAGACAGTGTTTGGGAAGGAACACAAAAAAGTCATCCAGTCACGGCGGTCGGGCATGGCAGCGGGGGATGTGTACACCCCAACTTTATGGTATTACGACCAGCTCCTTTTCACCCTGGAGCAGCAGGAGCCATGGCCACCCCTCGATAGCGCGGACTTCGCCCAGCCACAACAGGGCAATGTGGTTGATGCCGTGGAGGGGGAAAATGTAAGTCGGTCACCTAGCCCAATCTTTAAAAATACTCACAGCATAGACATTATTGCCAACAATCATAGCCAAGTTTAAAATGTAGAGAAGGCAACAATAGACCCGATGGGCCTCCCATCTTGCTTAAGGCTTTTCAAACCACCTACAATTTTAGCAATCACTCGATTAGCACACAAGTAGTGAGTGTTGATTTATTGCCACAAGCTGTAAGGCCCTGTCAGGGAATTTGCAACTACATCAGTCACAATGTGGGTTAGTGACATACATGTAACTTGATCCTTTATGTCAAAATTGTCACCAAAAGTGTAATGGCATGTTTGCTCATGTGTTCTTCCTTTCAACATGTAGGATCCGCTTGAAGGTCCCTCTTCAGGGTCTGTGTTGGACTCTCCTGAGCAGCCACCATCTCTGCCCAATGAAGAGGGTGCGTCAGCGGCCAGCCGTCCCCCTATGCCATTTTCACGCCCCCGGGGCTGCCCACGCAATGCACCACCGAGCTCAGGGCCTGACCTGGTGGCACTGGCAGAGCAGGTGTTGACCCAGCAGGTGCGTGAGCCCCAATGCCCCTTTGCTGCGGTGGTGGGTGAGCGTCTCCCCACGTTTTCCATGGAGCAAAGGGAGCATTGCGAGAGAGTCATCCTGCTGGTAATGGACCAGGCCCGTTTGGGGAATCTGACGGCAGAATCAACCTTCCCTGCTCCCCTTCCCCAGCCACCAGCCAACCCACCCGCCTGGCAGTACATGGGCCCTCCTCCACAGGTTATGCAACCACCACCACCTGGCCAAGGCCAGCACATGCCTCGCCGAGGGCCTTTGAACCAACCTCAGCGGCCGGACAACCGCTTCTACCCGGAAGGGGATCCTTATTTTCAGCCCCATTATCAGAACTTATAGTTTTTTGGTTTCGTGTCTACTTTCCCGGTGTTTGGGATTTTTGATTTTGCTGTTAATTTGCCATTAACCACTCTGCCCGTTTTATTTTTTGGGCCCTTAGTGCAACAATGGAACTTTTGTTTATGTTGACCAAATAGTCTTACTATTTTATTTTCACATTGTTGTCAACGGAGATTCCGGCTTTTGATTTAAATTAAATATACTTTATGTTCACACACCTTAAATATGTTGTCCCTGATTTTGCCATGGTGGTTGCAAGTTGACAAAAAAACTGTTTGACGCTGACCATGTATAGTAGGCCACATGCTGGATCTAGCAACACGTACATATGTAGAGGGCAATTATACTTAAACCTTTTGTATGTAGCAGTAGCCTTCACTACTTATTGCTGTACCCACAAGGCCGCAGAGGTGTCCTTACCATCATTGTATGTGGTATAAATCATGGGCCAATATTAATGGTGGCAGGATTAAACAGCTGGTAGATATGAAAGTCTGCATCCACATTTATGGTTGATGGTGTAACAGCATTGCCAAAATTGTATTATCACTTTTCCAAATAAAGGTTGGGTGGTTGTTTGGTCGACAGACGGCATGCTCACAATGTCCACCTTGTGTTACAACATGTGTTATGGATCCCTTCCTCTGCCTCAACCGGTTGAGGCAATGATTTGGCCATGATGCCCTTAAAGACCAGCAGAAACCTCCCATAACATGGAAATAATTGTGTCCGTTCAGAAACGCACTGACTTACAGATTGGGTTTAGACATTTAATAGGTTGTTTAAAAGGGGCAATACCCAGCACAACAAGTACGCATTTGTGTTTCAGTGTAGGAAGAACCACAACTTGCTTGTGAGTCTCCAAATGTTGTAGACTATAAGAAAAGAGCCCAACATGGTAGCCACAACACAATCCCTATGGTCCAAATGTTGTAGACTATAAGAAAAGAGCCCAACATGGTAGCCACAACACAATCCCTATGGTCCAAATGTTGGACACTATAAGAAAAGAGCCCAACATGGTAGCCACAACACAATCCCTATGGTCCAAATGTTGGACACTATAAGAAAAGAGCCCAACAGGGGCAAAAAACAAACAAACAAAGAATACCAACATGGCAGAACAAAATGTTTTTGGTATCCAACATGGACAACACTCCATCATGTCCGCATGGAGCGTTAGAGGGTCCCATTCCCTCACCCTTATGGGAGCCCACCATCTTGTTGCTGGCACCCAGCCAGCATGTAAAGTAGGCGGCCCAGCTCTCGCAGATGCTGTTCAATGGCAGACTGCAGCTGTTGTAGGAAGTGGAATTGTGCCTCCAAATCTTCCACGACAGTAGGGACACCTGTATGTTGATGAAGAACACTTTTACTGTGGGAACGTACATGGTTTTTTGTTCAAAGTCCAAATCAATGTATGGTACTTACGCTCTTGCTCCTCACCCTCACCACTATCAGGGGTGGATGGGGATGGACTCAGACTCCAACCAGCTGACCCTGCACGTTCACCATCTGCACAAACATTTATGAAAACATATCATTTAGACCCTTGCAAACAAAAGTATGTCGATTAACACAATAATAACTCCAGTATGCAGGGTGTATACCCCATCAATACACACTTACCACCATAGTCTGTTAAGTCTGGGGCCCTATCCTCCTCAGCCCTCGCCGCCTCCCCAGGCCTGTTGGGGCCCGCACATCATCCCCGGCTGGCTCTGGGGACATGTCCACCCCTGGGCTGGGCACAGAGCTGGAAATGCTTGGAGGTGGTCTAACGGGCGGGCTGGGGCTCTGTGGCCAGATAATGTGGCCTGTTGGCAAAAGAGGGCCCGGGCTGGACGGTGGTCCATCATCCCTCCCAGCCAATTCCTCTTCCTCCGAAGCCTCCTGTGTTGAGGGTGGTGATGGCAGGTCGCTATCTGAGTGCAGCCAGTCCTCCCATGATGCTGCATCAGCCTCCTCCTCCTCCTCATTGCTGGTGGCCGAGGGTGTCCCTGGTGGCTGCTGTAGGGGTGGGTTCTGGGGGGCAACTCCAGATGGGCCAGGGTGTTGATCATCCTCTGAAGAAGATTCCTCGGCATCTGGTTTTGAAAGCACAAGGTCATTGTTTGTAACAGACAGGTTTTCCACATAGTGTTTGGAACTTTTCATTGTGTGCCTCTTGTGTTTAGCCCATTTTAATAAATGCCTCAACCTCAGGTTGGATGCATAGACTAATGTTGTATGCATGTAATGTGTGTGGGACACAAAATTATTGTCTACACGAGGGACACTACACTGGCAAGATATGTGGCCTTGTTTAATAAAAAACAACACATGTTCAATGTATGTTTTGGTATGCATAGTGGACACATTAGCCAATGTGGCTTGCTGCATGGCTGCATTGACCTAAATTTAAAGTAATATTGTAGTTAGGGGTGCAACCGCAGGCTGGGTGTTCATTTTCCCCTGTGTAGGGGGCAACATCTGTGGGCCATTGTGGCATGTGTGGGCTTTAGATGGTACCTATTTAGTGTATGATGTTCGGTAATATGTTGGGTTGTCTTTTCAATTTTCACACACGAAGCCAATTTGTCACCTGAAACATCAAAATGCAGGGCTTTGATATAGCGACCCATCCAGCCCTATTGCAATTGTGCCAAATTGGATGGCCACTAAATGTCATACAAGTTTACACAATCCAAATGTCTATTAGTTTAAAATGCAGGCTAGAATAGGAGGATGGACAATACTTTGCCACACCCTAAACCAGCATGACACATTTCCGGATTCAAAATGGCTGCCATTTATTGGCCTGTCAATATGGTAGTTTGGCCATACGCCAGCATGTGGCCATATTTGGAGACAAGGCTGTTGGATTTCTAGGGCACACCATCGCCTTGGCCAAGATTTGTATTCAAAAAACGCATGACATGGGGCCCTATGGACCAGCTTCAGAGAAGACATTGGCGGTGTCCTTGTCCCCGATTTGGAGGAATAGACCATGGTCAGTACGTTAACACTTGGCCAAACTGGAAGATCAGTGTTTTTAAAATTAGCCAAAGG
The DNA here is from genome assembly GCA_033576535.1 of Allobates femoralis. Lineage (NCBI taxonomy): Eukaryota > Metazoa > Chordata > Amphibia > Anura > Aromobatidae > Allobates > Allobates femoralis. The sequence continues at coordinate 319,226,333 of JARQOC010000002.1, read as the reverse complement.
TTGGCAGAACTGTGACCGAGCACCCGCCATTTGGCAGGGCCTCACGGTTTGAGAAGAGGTCTGCCACTGCAGTACAGCACCTGTGCTGCCATCACAGTCACGTTAACACAGTTTACCATCGTTTCTACAGTGGATATGTGACTGTGACATCAACGCAGGTCCTGTCCACAGGATCAACACCTATGGCAAATACATGATGCCCCAGCAACCGGAAGGGGTTTCGTGAACACCTGAGAACCCACATATTTAAGTTAGCAAAGCAGGCCAACAGGGAAAAGGCGGACAAGTAATGGGGGACATGAGGTGCCCACACACGGAAGAAGAGGGGTGAACACAGGGGACTTGAGGGTATCACACACAGGGTTGAACATGGGTGGCCAAGAGGTGTCAGGAGGGGGCAACATAGGGGTGTTGAGGGGATGCACCAGGGGAGAACAGCTGGGACAGTCACATAAACTAATCCTGGGGAATGTCGGATGTGATGGATGTTTTGGATCCAACTGCAGGGATCAGTTTGATCCAATGCAGGCTGATTAATATTGGTCAGCCTCATTGATTGCGGTATTGAACTGTGAAAGTAGCGTTATCCAATAATATAGTGAGTTACGCCGGAGTCCAGCGTCTCAATTTGTGCTGGCCAGGAGTTTGGCCTATTCGTGTTAGTGTGCACACCACCAGGTGACACATTGTTGGCACATCCACATGGTGGGTCCAAACACAGTTTACAAATGTTGTTTGAGGAGCATTCTTTAGGGCTTGGTCCTTGGACAAATGTATGTGAATTCCCAGTGTGGCCAACACTTTCTTATACTGCCAGGTTTTAGGCAGCATGGCGAGGGGGAGGGAGTGTACAGTCCCCTGGACTATATGTCACCTGTACTCCCCAGTCCATCCCCTTGCCATGCTGCCTGTGACCTGCATTGAATTTCTTTACAACTGCACACTGACGCTTGTCACTAATTGTAGGTCATGAGTTACATTTAGATGGACAGCTTTTATGAGGTTGGACAACCAGGCCGTAGTGTAGGGCCTGCATCCAAATTAGGCAGAATATATGCTAAAACATTGGTGAGGACAGGCCGGGGACCACACTATCCTTGGAATCTGTTGTGAGACAGTGCTGTGTATTTTGATACATGTACATGTGCAGGTGTGTGTTGGGCCCCAACATTTACTCACCACACAGCCTGGCAATCCGGGCACGGATGTCCACAATGCGGCCCGGGCATTTATATTTAAGATCAGCGATCTTGTGCTGGATCGCCTTCACAGCCCTCTCCACACACAGCTGGCGCCGCAGGGCCCGCTGAATCTTAAGCACAGTGCTGCGGTTGCGCAGCCTCGGATGCCGGTGGGGGTGGTGGCCCCAATAATCTAATCGATCGCAATGATCGATTAAGATCATGAGTTCCGCCATCCCCCACGAGGCAGCACGGTGTGTTGCGGCCATGACTGAGCTGCAATGTGCATGGGAGGAGCTAGCATCTTGCAGGCGGAATGAAACTGAAACCAACTTCATTCCGTGAGGACCGCCCCTTGCGTGACGTAACAAGACTTAAAGGCGACCTACGCGGCGTTAACAGGGCAATAACCACTTCTTGTGTCACCTACGGGACAATATCCCATGGGCATGACGTAGTGCCGCGTTGTGTGTGCCGCGTCTGGCAACATTGTTTGGGTGTATGACAAGGTGGACAATATAGCAGGCTCATGTACCACGCAGGTTGTATTATCAGGTTGACGCACTTGTGGGTGCACAGTTCTACATGAGAAATAGTGCAGCCGACGCCTATGTGTGGTGCTGAAGACAGCTCTTCAAAAATAGCGCCCTGTGAGGACAGCCAATGGCAACGCATCATCCTCCACCAATGCGAGCTAGTGTCGAAGCAGCCAATCCGAAAACATTACAGTTCACGAATCACAACTGAGGAGGCGAGACAATGGGAAATTCCTGCCACGCCTAAGTGCTAGATTTAGGCATCGCGCAGTTCCTAAACGTGTATACGATCTCGGTTGTTTAGACACGTCGATTCAGTTTATCTTATGAGTCAACATCGTCAGATCTGAGGTCCGGGGCTCAGATCGCGATCTTGCGATTTGATCAGGTATCGTTCATCGTATCCTGCCGTCACACGCACAGACATCGTTCAAGCGATGTTTAATCTGGCGCGTTCAAGCGATATCTTCCAAGATATCTTAACGTGTGACGGCCGCTTTAGGCTGGCTTCACACCACGTTTTTAGTGATCCGGGGCTGTCCGATGAAAATCCGATTTTGGCCCCATAGTATTCCTGTGGCGCCAGATGGGGCCGGATGGTAGTGTTTTGCCATCCGGTTACAATCTGTCCAAGAGGATCCGGGAGAAATTATTTTTCCCCGGACACAAAATCGCAGCTAGCAGCGTTTTTTGTCCAGGGCAAAAAGTGACACAAAACCGGACCCACCCTGATCTTCCCGGATCCGGCGCCCGATAATATGGCTGTTTGTGGGCGCCGGATCGCGCCGTACCAGACGCCAAGTCACGATCCTGACATTTCAGCCGCGGGCTGCCGAATCCGGCAGAAAACAGGACCGGAGGGTATATTTGCCCTCTGGTTCTGTTTGTCTGGAGCTGTCAGGCTGGGTCCGGTGCTTCCTGCAAAACACCGGACACAGCCTGACAGCTCAAAACCATGGTGTGAAGCCGGCTTTACACAGATAGCAAACACAATATACCATTAAAACAATGGAGTGGTGGTTGTTGAAAATGGGCCTCTATACATCTATGTACTGTAGATATTGCATTAAAAACCAGACGTTTGCTGGTAGAACAGTCATTTACCACATCAACAATGTATAGAGTGTATTTCTGATTCATTTAATGTTAGCTTCACTGAAAAAAAAAAGTGCTTTTCTTTCAAAAATAAGAACATTTCTAAATGACCCCAAACTTTTGAAAGGTAGTGTATGTTACAGGGCCAGCTTAGGGCCCTCACCAAACTCTGGATTCCTGACACCTGAGGGCCACAGAATGACATGGACATGAAGTAGCAGGAGGATGAGGAGCAGGAGGGTAAAGCCCAAAACCACAATGGGTTGATGCAGATGCCCACTCTTTGTGAAAGCATCTGTGATTGGCTGTTCCACCCCTTAGCAGTGAATACCCAGGAAGTTAATCAGCGGCCCCGGAAGTACAGCGAATAGACGCTGGTAAGTATAATGCTTATTTTTAATCACTATTCTCTTTCTTTTTACAGCTCCCCAGCACCCATCTCATAACTTTAAAGTCCGACTTCAGGTTTCGGACTCAAGTTTGAGTCACGTTCGGCCCTGAAATCGATCTTTAAAAAAATAAAAATAGTCACGTCGAGTCTGCTGAACAAAATCATCGACGGGTTTGCCCATCACTAGTAAAAACACTAAAAAGTGTAAAAAAAAGTTTTAAAAAACATGAAAGAAAAATAAAATTTAAATCACCCCCTCTTACCCTATTAAAAATAAAACTATTAAAAAAAATACACATATTTGGTATCGCCGTGTTCAGAAATGCCCGATCTATAAACTGCATAACGAAGAAAAGTAAAGACTCCAGAATTAGTATTTTTTTGTTCGCAGCAACATTGCATTAAAATGCAGTAACAGGCAATGAAAACATAGCATATGGCGAAAAATGAAAAATGGTATTCAGACACAAAAAAATAAGCTCTCACAGAGGCCAAGATCCAGAAAAATGAGAATGCTGCAGGTTTCGGAAAATGGCAACAAAAGTGCAATTCTTTTTTATTGCCAAATTTTTTTTTTATAACACTTAGCAAACATATATACTTTTACTTTTAGCTATATATGAACTTATACCGACCAGGAAAATCATACTGTCTTGTCAGTTTTAACATACCCTATTTTTCGGATTATAAAATGCACTTCTTTTCCTCCAAATTTTGGGAGAAAACTGGGGGTGCATTTTATAATCCAAATCTACGGCTAGGGGAGGTGGGGCAGCTTTGGAGCATGTCCGGGGGCTGGAACAGGCTGCAGAGGCAGCGGGAGGTCACGTGCCACCGCTCATTAGGCTCATGTACTATGCACTGCATCCCCTGTCCATCACTTCTCAGCGTTGTGAGGTATGCGTGGGAGGGAGAAGGGTAACACATATTTCATGCGCCTAAATTGTACTGACCCCCATCCTAGATATGGCCTTCCCCTGTCATGCTATATGTTCCCCCTGCTGGTGTACACACAGATATAATGAACGATTTAACTTACCCTCTGTTGCTCCCTTGCACCAGTGCGGCATCGTCTGGTCTTCCTGTCTGTACCCGGCATCCGATCATATGATCGGTGCAGCATAGTGATGTCATCGCTGTGGGCCGTGGTCACATTATTGCAGGGCCGAGGTCAGTGCCCGGCATACCCGGCAAGTGCTTGGGCCCTCCACAGCTGGCAGGGCCCACTCCCCATCAGGGACACAAAGCCCTGACAGCAAGGAGCCCATCAGGGACAGAAAGTCCTGACAGCGAGGAGCCCATCTGGGACAGGCAGCCCTGACAGGGGCCAATCAGGGACACTCAGTGCTGCAGCCCTCCCAGTCCACATGGCTAATTTGCATGCATCGCAAAGTAGCCATGTGCTGGCTCCTGGGGTTGTGGAGCTTCCTCATTTGCCAACTGCAGCAGAGTGATGAGTTATCACCCTGCAACCTCATCACACTGCTGCAGCCCTGCAGAAAGGAAGCACAGGGAGTCTGCTGCTATAAGGATATGGCAGGAAAGCATCTGAGGAGAACATAGCCCCAGGGGAGCAGACAGAAGGTGAGCATAATTGATAATTTTTTTACTATGTGCAGCAGGATGGGGGATTATATGTACTATGGAGCCTGTGCTGGGTGTATATGGAGGCTGTGCTGGGTGTATTTGGAGGCTGTACTGGGATATATGGAGGCTATACTGCTGTATATGGAGGCTGTGCAGGGTGTATATGGAGGCTGTGCTGGGTGTATATGGAGGTTGTGCTAGTATATATGGAGGCTATGCTGATGTATATGGAGGCTGTGTTGGGTGTATATGGAGGCTGTGCTGGGGTATATTTAGGCTGTGTCAGGTGCATTGTGCTTATGGAGGCTGTGCTGGGTGCATATGGAGGCTGTGCTGGGTGTATATGAAGGCTGTGCTGGGTGTATATGAAGGCTGTGCTGGGTGTATATGGAGGATGTGTAGGACTATATATGGAGGCTGTGCTGGGGTATATGGAGGCTTTGCTGGACTGTATGGAGGCTATGCTGGGTGTATATGGAGGCTGTGCTAGGGTATATGGAGGCCGTGCTGGAGTATATAAAGGCTGTGCTGAGGTATATGGAGGCTGTGCTGGTGTATATGGATGCTGTGCTGAAGTATATGGAGGCTGTGCTGAAGTATATGGAGGCTGTGCTGGTGTATATTGAGGCTGTGCTAAAGTGTATGGAGGCTGTGCTGGACTGTATGGACGCTGTGCTGGGGTATATGGAGGCATTACTGGGTGTATATAGAGGCTGTACTGGGTGTATATAGAGGCTGTGCTGGGGTATATGGAGGCAGTGCTGGGTGTATATGAAGGCTGTGCTGGTGTCTATGAAGGCTGTGTTTGGGTATATGGAGGCTGTGCTGGACTGTGTGGAGGCTCTGCTGGGGTATATGGAGGCTGCGCTCGGTGTATATGGAGGCTGTGCTGGTGTATATGGAAGCAGTGCCAGTGTATATGGAGGCTGTGTTGGAGTATATGGAGGATGTGCCGATGTATATAGAAGGCTGTGCTAGGTGTATATGGAGGCTGTGATGGGGTAAATGGAGGCTGTGCTGAGTTATATGAAGGCTGTGCTGGACTGTGTGGAGGCTGTGCTGTGGTATACGGAGGCTGTGCTGGGTATGTATGGAAGCTGTGACAGTGTACATGGAGGCTGTTCTGGGGTATTGTCACACTCTTAGATTGCACTGACTTTGCTGAATGCTGCTGTGTGTGTGTCTGCATTTCATCAAGAGCTGCATGAGGTACGGTTTTGAAGGTCTTGATCCTGACCTCCTGTATTAAACTCCAAAGCTGCACTCACTATTAGGCTTAAGGCACACTGTTCGCGTGCCTCGCGCAACTGTAATGCGAGGGTGACTCGCATTGCACTCGGACCAGTATCATTAAAGAGAACCTGTCACCTATATTTAAGGCCCTACACTATCACTAACTGTCCCTACACTTTCCTAGCTGCTCCCTATCTATCCCTTGCTGATCTAAAGGGGCCCCATAAAACATAAGAAAAATAACTTTTAACTTACAGAAGTCCCTGAGGCTGGGGACTGGAAAGGCGGCCCCACGCTCCATTCTCCCCTCCTTGATCTGGCAGCGCACGCCCCTCTGGGTGGCATTATTCTTTATTCCTCGCTGCCCCTCTATTTGGAATCTCCCGCCCTCTGTCTCGTAGTATGCACTGGCCGCGACGTCACATTCAGCGCGGTGCAATATGGGGCCGGTCACGTGATCGGCCCTAGTGCATTATGGGCTTGATCACTTGATCGGCCCGACTCCGGCATGGGCAATGTGCTTATTGAAGCCGGGGCGATATACCCGATGAACCCATGCAGTTGGGGGCAATAGATTCTCGTGTTACACCTCCTGTGGCCGCTGTTCACCAGGAGGGCGAGCTTGTTTTTCGGACCATTTTATTAAGGTTTATCCACTTCGCTCCAAGACAACCTCGCAGTCTCAGAAGCAGCCTACCTCGGGTCGTTCAGAAGGAGGCGACCAGAGGGTTTATATTTCCTTCCTCGCTAAGTCTCCGTACACACTGTAAGCCAGGGTGGTGGTAAATGGTGTGAGACAGTGCGGGGGATCATATGCGAGGGGCGCTATGTCTCCCCCAGAATGCGCACTGTCACGTATTGAGCCCGGTATAGGGTGTGAGAGAAAGGGACGGTCCGCTCCCTCCGCTCCTGGTCTTGCAAGGTCCCGGAAGTAGACACAGAGTTAAAAGCCTGGTCAGGAGGCAGGGCGGGGTTCCCTGTACACAGATTTGTGCCTTAGCTGCAGCAGCAGCAGAGATATAGAAAGGAGAGGTCTAGAGTTCCAGGAGGCCGTGTGCTAGACTAACACGGCCTAGCCCAGGAGGGCTGGAGGAACTCGGGGTGACCCATAACGGAGGCCTTTGGCCTGAAGGACCCGGGTACGTTATATGAACTGTGTCTTGTGTATCCGGCTGCGACCCGGATTTCGGCAGACTGTGCCACCGCTGTGTGTATCAGCAATAAACACCGGGTCCTGTTTGAACTACTACCGGGCTCCACGTGTTTCCTGACTTGCAATCCAGGCGCTGCCTCACATATGGTGGAGAATGCGGGCAACTGCCGGCCCGGTGAAAGTGACTGTTTCATGAGCCTAATGAGCGGCGGCTAAGTGAGAGGAGCAGCAGTCTGTATAGCCGCCAGTCTCTTGCGGGGTGCCCGGCACTGCATGTCCATACTTAAGCCGGCCACGCTACAGTTCAGGCTGCCGCTGATATGGAGGAAATCCTAAGGCAGCTGGTACTTACCCAGCAGCGGCAACAAGAACAGCAGCAGCGACACGAGGAGCAGCAGCTCCAACAGCAGGAGCAGCAACAGCGACAGCAGGAGCAGCAGCTCCGACAGCAGGAGCAGCAGCAGTTGCGACAACAGGAGCAACAGCAGAAAACGAATGAACTGCTCCTGCAGCAAATTGTGGCCTTACGAGACCCGCCAACAGCGCATCCCCCGGAGCGGCGTGAGGCCCGGGACCGGGTACGGTCGGCACTGCGGAAGCTGAGTCCAGAGGACGACGTAGAAGCCTTCCTCACCGTCTACGAGCGCACCGCAGAGCGAGAATGCCTTCCTCCCGCTCAGTGGGCTGAAGTGGTGGCGCCATTCCTGATGGGCGACGCCCAAAAGGCCTACACGGACCTCAGTTGGGAGGATGCACAGGACTACGACAGACTCAAAGGTGAGATCCTTGCTAGACTTGGGGTCAATACTTATGTCCGAGCCCAACGGGTGTTTTCCTGGTCCTACGTGGAGTCCAAGCCGGCTTGCTCCCAGGCGTATGACTTGTTGCAGTTGGTGAAACGGTGGCTCCAGCCTGAGAGCTTGACTTCGGGACTGATGGTGGAAAGGGTGGTGGTCGACCGGCTGGTACGGACTCTGCCGGTTGCGATACAGCGTTGGGTGGGGCAAGGGGACCCGGGTACCTTGGACCAGGTGGTTAGCTTGGTAGAGCGATATACAGCCACCCAGGAGTTCATACGGGACTCTGCCCCACTGCGGCAGTTACGCCGGCCTCCGGAGCCGGGTAAAGGTGTACGTCCATCCCCAGGGGACTCTCCTAAAAACGTACCCGCTGAGAGGATACCCCAGAACGGGGCTGGCAGGAGACCAGGCTCCCCAAGAAGGAGCTTCCGGCCCAGCGCTGCTGCTGCTACGTGGTGCTGGCGGTGCAAAGGACCGGGACATGTGGCTGCCTATTGCCCACTAACGGCGGAACCCATGGACTGCGGGTTCACACGCCGGCTCTCGAAGTATGCCAGCCCCGTGTTCACCGCAGATGTAGTGGTTCCCCTAACAGCTCCACATCTGTGCCCGGTGCTCGTTAATGGATACAGAGCAGAAGCTCTCTTGGACTCTGGCAGTTTGGTGATGCTGGTTCGTGCGTCCTTAATCCCCGGGTTGCAACTCAGTGGGGGATTGGTCGGGGTCCGGTGTATTCACGGGGACCTACGCGAGTATCCGACCACGGAAGTGACTCTATCCACTCGCTGTGGAGAGGTGACTCACGTGGTCGGAGTGGTAAAATCTCTACCCTACGGGACTGTGCTGGGAAGAGACTTACCATTGTTTTGGTCCTTATGGGGAGGGAGGAGTAACCCTCCCCTGATGCCAGGGCATCAGGGTGCTGAACCCGACGACCCTGAGACCGGGACACCTGCCGTAGGGGTCGCCAACATAGGGCTAGAGTGTCACCCCGATAGGTTCCCGCTAGACGTATTGGCAGGAGAGGTCGAGGAGACCTCACCGCTTCCAGAGTTGGAAGAGTCCCGGGGAGCGTTTGGGACAGCCCAGCTACAGGACCCCACACTGACCAGGGCCCGAGAAAGGGTAACAGAAGTAAACGGGGTAGCTCAGCAGCCGGGAGCAGAGAATGTATTTCCACGCATGGTGATTAACCGGGAGTTACTCTATAGGGTGGACAAAATCAGGGATGGTCGTGGACCAACTGGTAGTGCCGCAGCCACACCGCCGGGCGGTCCTAGAGATGGCCCACTCCCACCTGCTAGGGGGCCACCTTGGGGCTAAAAAAATGCAAGAACGCATCTTGCGGAGGTTCTTCTGGCCGGGCGTGTATGCGGACTTCCAGAGGTACTGTGACTCCTGCCCGGAATGTCAGCTGACCACTCCCATTGCCACCTTCCGTAGTCCATTGGTACCTCTCCCCGTTATAGAGGAACCTTTTGAACGGATCGCAATGGATTTGGTGGGGCCTATAGTGAAGTCAGCACGAGGCCACCAACATATCCTCGTGGTTGTCGACTACGACACCCGGTACCCGGAGGCGATTCCGTTACACCGCACCTCGGCGAAGCTGATTGCCCGGGAACTGTTTGCTATGTTCTGTCGCCTAGGACTACCTAAGGAAATCCTCACGGATCAGGGGACTCCTTTTATGTCCAAAGTGACCCGGGAACTGTGTAAACTGCTCAACATAAAACAGCTGCGCACCTCGGTGTATCATCCCCAGACGGACGGGTTAGTTGAGCGGTTTAATAAAACCCTGAAGTCCATGCTAAAAAAAGTGGTAGCAAAGGACGGAAAGGATTGGGACATGTTATTGCCCTATCTAATGTTCGCCATCCGGGAGGTACCACAGTCGTCTACAGGGTTTTCCCCCTTTGAACTGTTGTACGGCCGGCATCCTAGAGGGCTATTGGATGTTGCCAAAGAGACGTGGGAACAGGAACCCACTCCCTATAGGAGCGTGATCGACCACGTGGCGAAAATGCAGGACCGGATCACAGCGGTCCGGCTGATTGTAAAAGAGCACCTCATGGATGCCCAAGGAGCTCAAAGCCGCAGGTATAATACACGGGCCACCGTTAGGACCTTTGAGGTGGGGGACCGGGTATTGGTCTTAGTGCTGTGAGGTAGCAACCGGGGAACCCGCTTGCATAACGACAAAACACGTGTTTATAAGTTTAACCAATGTGTACCCGTGTATTTTTCACATATAATAACATAACCCGGGTAGTATGTTGGACACATATCACATTGATTCTAAACACTTTACATAAATACATCATACATTACATAGAACATTGCACATATACATTCACAATAACCCGGGACCTGTAACCATCTCTCTGTCCCCATTGGAGCTCTAACACCTGCTCCCGGGGTAGCTACGGCCTCCGGCCTACTTACACATTTTACAGTACATTTATAATAAATACATGTGTTATATTTCGACGATGACCCCTCCGGGTTCATAACAGGGATTGAGCAACCTGAGTACCGGGTATGTCATGTATCCCCAAGGGGCTCCTTCCTGGCCGTATCTCCGCCTACGTCCCGGTCAGAGTCCACCTGGTTCAACCATGGTGTCCCCACTCTAGGAGCCCTTTTTAACCCCTGCTTCTGACCTTCATTACATACGCCTCAATGGGCCCTGTGGGTCCCAATGGCGGTACCTGCCGCCTGGCTTTAGTCACCCAGCTTGATGACCTAACATTACCCCGTAGTCAGGATTCCTGCCTGACCGGGCCTTACATACTATGTGTGATCCATCATTCAAATGTCCATGGATCACATACATTTTTTCCACACGCTCACAGCCCATCATCCATGGACTGTGGCTCCTCCATGGCCCATTACAGGGACTGGCAAACCATAGTACACGGGAACCTCATCCGTTACCTACTAGGAGCCCTATTACCCCTGTGTCTGGCACCACAGGCACACCCACACCATTAGAGGCCGTGGTTGAGGGACGGGTACCCTCTGCAAGCAGCAGGGCAAGCCTCCCTCTCGTCCCACAGGGACGGAACGCCTCCAACATCATCCATACTGGCTGGGTCACTTTCTCCCCACATTATTATACAATGTTCTTACATAGGTCATCATCTTCCATTCAGGGCAATTGCCTAAGCCCCTACATACATCAACGGGTCCTTTACCGACTGCCTAGTCGGACCCAATAGCGGTTATGCCCGCCTGGCATTACTCACACACAGCTCACTCCGTTACACGGGAACCGCTGTCTTACCGGGCACGGATCCGGGTCTCGCTACCTGGATAACGGGTCCACCAAGCGTCCCCCAAGGGCTCCTTTCCCGGACGTGTTTCACCCCACGCCCGGACCAGTATCCACCGGGTTCAGCCACGGCTTCCCCACCAGGTGCTATCACAACCTCGGACCTTGGCACCGGCATGGAGCTAGCATGCTCCCTTCATTCACACAGCCTCTGGACTGCTCTGCACTTGGCTGGTCTCAGCACGATCTCCAGTCCCTCACACAGACAGGCTCTGCTCAGCTCTCAGGCTGGTAATCAGCCCGCATCCTCTCAGGCTGCTGTCTGGCTGAGAATGAATCTCATCTCTCAATCACTCAGCTGGCTGACTCTTATCGTGCCGGCCACACCCACACTGAGTCACCCTGCTGGGCTGTCAGCAATCACTCCTTACATCCTATTCCTCATGGACTCCTCGATCTTATGAGCCACTCATTAGTAACATGAAACCTTGTGTTCACAGTTGATTCACACAGCATTATCACAGTCAAACCGGCCAGTGTGCACAGGATCATACCTTGATCCTGCATGTGATGCGCCCCGGCCATGAGGATCATGCCGGCGGTGCCTCACAGTGCCCACAACGGAAAGCAAATTATTGGCCAAATGGCAAGGACTCTATGAAATCCGGGAAAAAGTAGGGGAGGTCAATTACAAGGTATACCAGCCCGGGAAAAGGAAACCCGTGCAGCTATACCACGTAAATTTGCTTAAAGCGTGGTAAGACCGGGAGTGCCTGATCACGGAGGCATCCGATGCACCTGGGGACCCTTCCCCTTCGGCCCCAAGGGATGCCGAAGGGGTACGAATAAGCGACACCCTCACTAAGGCCAAGTTGGTACAGCAGAATCTTGATGTGTTCTCTGACCTGCCCGGGCGCACTTCGGTCATTCAGCATGACATTGTCACTGAGCCCCGGGTAAAAGTGCGAGTGAAACCGTACCGGGTACCCGAGGCCAGACGGCAAGCCATCGCGGCCGAAGTTAAACACATGCTTAAGTTAGGGGTGATAGAAGAATCCCGGAGCGAATGGGCTAGTCCCATCGTGCTCATTCCAAAGCCGGACGGATCGTTGCGTTTCTGCAACGATTTCCGGAAGCTGAACGAGGTGTCCAAGTTTGATTTATATCCCATGCCCCGGGTGGAGGAGCTGATTGAAAGACTGGGGCAAGCCCAGTACTTCACAACGCTCGATCTGACAAAAGGTTACTGGCAGGTGCCGCTAACAAAGGTGGCCAAGGAAAAAAACGCCTTTGTTACTCCGGAAGGTCTCTATCACTACGTCGTGTTGCCGTTTGGGTTGCATGGAGCCCCGGCCACATTCCAGCGGCTCATGGACATTGTGTTGGAACCTCATCGGGAGTACGCGTCCGCCTACCTAGATGACATTATCATCTTTAGTCCAGATTGGCATACCCACTTATCCCAGGTTCAGGCCGTGGTGGATTCTCTCAGGACAGCGGGCCTGACGGCAAATCCAAAAAAATGTGCCATGGGGCTCGAGGAGGCCCGGTACCTGGGGTATGTGATTGGGCGAGGGGTTATCAAACCCCAAATAAACAAAATCGAGGCCATTCAAAATTGGCCCTGACCGGTGTCTACCAAACAGGTGAGGGCGTTCCTCGGCATAGTTGGGTACTACCGACGCTGGGGGCTGTGCTGTCACAGGAAGTGGACGGAGAAGAACATTCGGTCACTTACTTAAGCCGGAAATTGTCGCCGGCAGAAAAGAATTATAGCCTAGTGAAGGAGTGCTTGGCTGTTAAATGGGCCTTGGAGTCCCTACGTTATTATTTGCTTGGGCGACAGTTCAGGTTGATTACGGATCACGCTCCCCTGCTCTGGATGCGAAACGCCAAGGAACGGAACGCTCGGGTCACCCGGTGGTTCCTGTCCCTCCAAAACTTCAATTTTACGGTGGAGCATCGGGCTGGCAAGTGGCAGAGTAATGCGGATGCCCTGTCCCGGGCACCCTGTTTGATGGCTGGGGTTCAACCCCACAGGTTTGAACCGAGGGGAGGGTGTGTGAGACAGTGTGGGGGATCATATACGAGGGGCGCTATGTCTCCCCCAGAATGCGCACTGTCACGTATTGAGCCCGGTATAGGGTGTGAGAGAAAGGGACGGTCCGCTCCCTCCGCTCCGGGTCTTGCAAGGTCCCGGAAGTAGACACAGAGTTAAAAGCCTGGTCAGGAGGCAGGGCGGGGTTCCCTGTACACAGATTTGTGCCTTAGCTGCAGCAGCAGCAGAGATATAGAAAGGAGAGGTCTAGAGTTCCAGGAGGCCGTGTGCTAGACTAACACGGCCTAGCCCAGGAGGGCTGGAGGAACTCGGGGTGACCCATAATGGAGGCCTTTGGCCTGAAGGACCCGGGTACATTATATGAACTGTGTCTTGTGTACCCGGCTGCGACCCGGATTCCGGCAGACTGTGCCACCGCTTGTGTGTATCAGCAATAAACACCGGGTCCTGTTTGAACTACTACCGGGCTCCACGTGTTTCCTGACTTGCAATGCAGGCGCTGCCCTACAATGGTAAAACCGAGACTATGCCGATACTGGTTTGATAGCGGAGCAGGGGTCAATTTTATGGATTCTAGCTTTGCTCAGGCTCATGGTCTTACCAGCAGTGCTTTAGTGAGACACATTCCCATCTCCTCAGTTCCACTCAGCCAGAAGGTCCTCTCCTAAGTGGTGCGTAATGTGAACTTGAGCATAGGAACTCTCCACCAGGAGGTTCTGTCCTATCACCTCTTGGAGAACCTGCCCCTTCCCATTGTATTGGGCCTTCCCTGGCTGGAGAAACACAATCCAGTGATTGACTGGCAGGCCAGAAAGGTTGAAAATTGGGGGGCTTTCTATCTGAGCAATTGCCTGGCTACACCTATTTCTACCGTACTGGTTGCAACAACTCCTACCCCTCTACCAGAAATGGTTGGGAGCAAGCCCAGAAAAGGGGATGGAATCCGAACTATGCCTCAGCTTCATGGTGGGTTTATGTGTTGTTCGAGGAGAAGAGGACGGGCGGTGGTTCCTACTGTGCCCTCCAGGGGAGGGAGCCCTGGGCAGTGAACGAATATGTGTGGTTCTTGTTCAAACACGTCAGGTGGAGGTGTGCTGCTGGGGGTTCTGGTTCCAGGGATCTAGGACCATTTTGGATTTTGGCCATTTGCAACCCTGTGCTATACCGACTTGACCTACCCTCAGTTTTGGCGACCTGTAACATCTTTCATGTCTCGTCACTCAGGAGATGTGGATTTCCTTTGGTGGAGTCTGTTGTCAAGCCTGGAGGCCTCTTTTAAAAGAGGGGTACTTTCCAGGGGCTGCCTGGGCCGGGGGGCAGGGAGGCATTTGCCCCCCGGGCCTGTAACAGTTTAGGGCCGCCGGGTGTGTTGTTAACAACACTGCAAAGGTAAATCACTGGTGACTGCGGCTATTCTTAGTGCGGGATGTGGCCACCGGTGATTTAACATACACACAGCCTTAATACACCCAGAGGTCGCAACACAGGGTGGCTGCAGCAAAGTCCTGAGTAGTGCTTTTATAGCACGCTCACCCTCAAGACCGGAGCGCTTGACAGGCACCATTTTGGGGCAGGTGGGCAGGCTTGGACGGTCTCTGCCAATGTTCGCTCCCCCGCAGCTCTTCATGGCCACCTGCAGGACTCTCCGCTTATTGTTTGGACGTCCGGCACCTTTTGTTTGTGAGCAGGGCTGGCTGTGTCACTGCTGACAGACAGGGCTCTGAGCAGTGGCCATGTCTGCAAGCTATGATGTCAGTGCATCCTGCTCCATTATATTCCTGTCATGCAGGAGCTGAATGGGATACCATCCAGGGAGAGGTGAGCAATGTGTTCATTCTTTATCTAAAACTAATATGTGTGTGTGTGTATATGCATGTATGGCTGGCTGTGTGTGTGCATGCATTCTGGCTGTGTGTACATACATGGCTGACTGTGTGTACATGCATGGCTGGCTTTGTGTGTGCATGCATGGCTGGCTGTGTGTGTGCATACATGACTGGCTGTTTGTACATGCATAGCTGGTTGCATTTGTGTGAGTGTGCATGGCTGGCTGTGTGTGTGTGTGCATGCATGACTGATTGAGTGTGTGTGTGTTCATGGGCTGGCATGTGTTTGTGTGTGTGTTCATCGCTGATCGCTGGCTGCGTCTGTGTGTGTTCATGGCTGGCTGTGTGTGTCTGTGTTCATGGCTGGCTGCGTGTGTCTGTTCATGCTGTGTTTCTGCGTTCAGCTGGCTATGTATGTGTGCATGTGTGTTGCTGGATGTATGTGTGTGTTCATGGCACGCTGCATGTGGGTTCATGGCTGGCTGTGTGTGTTTTCATGGCTGGCTGCATGTGTGTGTGTTCATGGCTGGCTGTGTGGTGTGGGGCTAAGTGTGTGTGGCGAGTGCGGGCTGACTGTGTGTCTGTTTGTGGTGAGTTCAGGACTGAGTGTGTGTGGTGTGTGCAGGACTGAGTGTGTATGTGTGTGGTGTGGTGAGTGTGAGTTGTGTGTGTGGCATGTGGTGAGTACTAGGCTGAGTGTGTGTGGTGAGTGCAGGGCTCATTGTGTCTGTGTGTGGTGAGTGCAGGACTGAGTGAGTGTCAGTGCGTGGTGAGTGCAGGACTGAGTGTGTGTCTGTGTGGAGAGTGCAGGACTGAGTGAGTGAGTGTTGAGAGTGCCAGACTGAGTGTGTGTGTGTGGTTAGTGTAGGGCTGAGTGTGTCTGTGTGGTGATTGCATTACTGAATGTGTGTCTGTGTGTAGCGAGTGCAGGACTGACTGGGTGCCTGTGTGTGGTGAGTGTGTGTGGAGAGTGCAAGACTGAGTGTGCGTCTGTGTGGTTAGTGCAGGGCTGAGTGTCTGTGTGTGGTGAGTGCAGGACTGAGTGAGTGTCAGTGCGTGGTGAGTGCAGGACTGAGTGTGTGTCTGTGTGGAGAGTGCAGGACTGAGTGAGTGAGTGTTGAGAGTGCCAGAGTGAGTGTGTGTGTGTGGTTAGTGTAGGGCTGAGTGTGTCTGTGTGGTGATTGCATTACTGAATATGTGTCTGTGTGTAGCGAGTGCAGGACTGACTGGGTGCCTGTGTGTGGTGAGTGTGTGTGGAGAGTGCAAGACTGAGTGTGCATCTGTGTGGTTGAGTGCAGAACTGAGTGTGTCTGTGTGTGGTGAGTGCAGGAGCTGAGTGTGTATGGCGAGTGCAGGCCTGAGTGTGTGTTCTGTGTGTGGTTAGTGCAGGAGTGAGTGTGTGTCTGTGTGTTGAGTGCAGGACTGAGTGAGTGAGTGTGGAGAGTGCAAGACTGAGTGTGTGTGTGGTTAGTGCATGGCTGAGTGTGTGTGTGGTTAGTGCAGGGCTGAGTGTGTGGTTAGTGCATGGCTGAGTGTGTATGTGGCTAGTGCAGGGCTGAGTGTGTGTGTGTTGTTAGTGCCGGGCTGAGTGTGTGTTGTGTGTGAGAGTGCAGGACTGAGTGTGCGTTTGTGTTAGTGCAGGCTGAGTGTCTGTGAGTGTGTATGGTGAGTGCAGGGCTGAGTGTGGTGATTGCAGGACTGACTGTGTAGTGCGTAGTGAGTGCTCTAGTGACTGTGAGTGCAGGACTGAGTGAGTGTTGTGTGAGAGTGCAAGATGAGTGTGTGTGTGTGGTTAGTGGGGGCTGAGTGTCTGTGTTGGTGAGTTGCAGGTTACTGTGTATTGTGTGTGATGAGTGCAGGACTGAGTGTGTGTTGTGTGGTGTGAGTGCAGGAATGAGTGAGTGTGTGTGGTGAGTGCAGGGACTGAGTTTCTGTGCATGGTGAGTGCAGGACTGAGTGTGGTGTGTAGTCAGTGCAGGACTGAGTGTGGGTGTGTGGTGAGTGCAGGACTGTGTGTAAGTTGAGTGCATGGATTAAGTGTGATATGTGTGTGTGTGGTGTGAGCAGGACTGAAGTGATGAGTTGAGTGCAGGACTGAGTGGGGTGTGTGGTTAGTGCAGGACTGAGTGTGTTTCTGTGTGGTAAAGGCGATGTGTTGTGGTCTAGTGCAGGGCTGAGTGTGTGTGTGTGTGTTAGTGCAGGACTGAGTGTGTTCTGTGTGAGGTGAGTGCAGGACTGAGTGTGTCCGTTGTGAGTGCAGATGAGAGTGTAGGTGAGTGCGGGCTGAGTGTGGTGATTGCAGGACTGACTGTGTGTGCGTAGTGAGTGCTCAGCTGACTGTGAGTTGCAGGACTGGTGATGTATTGAGATGCAAGACTGAGTGTGTGTGTGTGGTTAGTGCGGGGCTGAGTGTGTTTTGGTGAGTGCAGACTGTGTATCTGTGTGATGAGTGCAGGACCGAGTGGGACTGAGTGTGTGAGTTGAGTGCAGGACTGAGTGTTGTGTGTGTGGGTTAGTGCAGGACTGACTGGTGTCGGTGCGATGGTGAGTGCAGGACTGAGTGTGGTGTGTGCTGAGTGGGTGCTAGTGATGTAGTGTGCAGGATGAGTGTGTGGTGAGTGCAGGACTGTGTGTGGTGTTGGTGAGTGCAGGACTGAGTGTGTATAGTGTGAGTTGAGTGCAGGACTGAGTGTGGGTGTGTGGTGAGTGCAGGACTGAGTGTGTGTTTGTGTGGTAATGGCAGGACTGAGTGTGTGGTTGAGTGCAGGACTGAGTGTGTGTGTGGTAGTGCAGGACTGACTGTGTATCGGTGCGAGGTGAGTGCAGGACTGAGTGTTTGTACGGCAGATGTGGTGTGCTGAGTCTGTGTCTGTGTGTGGTGAGTGCAGGACTGAGTGTGTGTGTGTGTGGTGAGTGCAGGGACTTGAGTGTGTGTGTGTGTGGAGAATGCACGACTGAGTGTGGGTGTGTGGTGAGTGCAGGACTGTGTGTGTGTGGTGAGTGCAGGACTGAGTGTGTGTATGTGCATGGTGAGTGCAGGACTGAGTGTGGGTGTGTGGTGAGTGCAGTACTGAGTGTGGGTTTGTGGTGATTGCAGGACTGTGTGTGAGTTACGTGCAGGACTGAGTGTGTGAGTTGAGTGCAGGACTGAATTGTGTGTTGTGTTGTGTGTGTGGTTAGTGCAGGACTGACTGTGTGTCGGTGCATGGTGACTGCAGGACTGAGTGTGTGTCTGTGTGCTGAGTGCAGGACTGAGTGAATGTTGAGTGCAAGACTGAGTGTGTGTGTGGTTAGTGTAGGGCTGAGTGTGTGTCTGTTTGGTGAGTGCAGGACTGAGTGTGTACGGCAAGTGTGGTCCTGAGTCTGTGTCTGTGTGGTGAGTGCAGTACTGAGTGTGTGTGTGTGTGAGTGCAGGACTGAATGTGTGTGTGTGGTGAGTGCAGGACTGAATGTGTGTGTGTGGTGAGTGCAGGACTGAGTGTGTGGGGAGTTCAGGACTGAATGTGTGGGTGTGTGGCAAGTGCAGGTGATTTTGGTGTGTGGTGAGTGCAGGACTGAGTTTGGGTGTGTGGTGAGTTCAGGACTGAGTGGTGTATTTGTTTGCGTTTGGTGAGTGCAGGCATGGTGTGTATTGGTGTGTGAGTGCAGGACTGAGTGTGTGTGTGGTGAGTGCAGGACTGAGTGTGGGTGTGTGTGAGTGCAGACTGATCTGAGATGGTGCTGAGTGTGTGTGTTTTGTGGTGTGGGTGTGAGGTGGGTTGTGTATGGTGAGTGCAGGACTGAGTGTGGTGTGTAGTGTTGTTGTGTGTAGTAGTGCAGGACTGAGTGTGTGGGTGTGTGGCGAGTTGCAGGATGTGGTGTGTATGTGCATGGTGAGTGCAGGATAAGGTGGTGTGTGTGTGAGTGCGAGCGCAACTAAGTGGTGGTGTGGTGGTGAGTTCAGGACTCTAGTGTGATGAGTTGAGTGAGAATGAATGTGAGTGTGTGGGATGCAGCAGACTGACTGCTGTGGTCAAGCATAGTGGATGGATTTGCAGGAACTTAGTGTATGTACCGTTGTGGCTAGAGTGCAAGATGCTGTGAGTGTTGAGTGCAAGACTGAGTGTGTGTGTGCTTAGTGTAGGGCTGAGTGTGTGTCTGTTTGGTGAGTGCAGGACTGAGTATGTACGGCAAGTGTGGTCCTGAGTCTGTGTCTGTGTGTGGTGAGTGCAGGACTGAATGTGTGTGTGTGGTGAGTGCAGGACTGTGTGTGTGGTGAGTTCAGGACTGAATGTGTGGGTGTGCAGGACTAAGTGTGTGTATTTGTGTGAATTTGGTGAGTGCAGGACTGAGTGTGTGTATTTGTGTGTGGCGAGTGCAGGACTGAGTGTGTGTATTTGTGTGCATGCGGTGAGTGCAGGACTGAGTGTGTGAATTTGTTTGTGTGTGGTGAGTGCAGGGCTAAGTGTGTCTGTGTTATGAATGCAGGGCTGAGTGTGTCTGTGAGGTGAGTGCAGGTCAGGATGAGTGTGTGTGTCTGTGTGTGTGTGTCTGCGTGTATGGAGCGCAGGGCTGAGTGTGTGTATTTGTGTAGGTGTGTGGTGAGTGCAAGACTGGGTGTGTCTGTGTGTATGTGTATCTGTTTTGTGAGTGCAGGGCTGAGTGTGTGTGTGTATGTGTGTCTGTGTGTAGTGAGTGCAGGGCTGAGTGTGTGTATGTGTGTGTGGTGTGTGTCTGTGTGTAGTAAGTATGGGACTGAGTGTGTGGTGACTGTGATCTGGGGTCATTAGGGTATGTGCTCACGGTCCGGAAGAGCTGTGTGTTGGATGCAGGGAAACCGCAGCCACCCTGTACTCACCATGTGCAGCGGGTGCGGGGCGGCTTCTCCCTGCAGTCTCTCTGTGGCAGCCGCTTCCGACTCCGCAGCATGAAATAAACATGCTGCAGAGGAGTGGACGGCCGGCAATCCGCACCGCAGCTTCAAACACGCTGCGGGCGGGTTAAGCATAGTGAGAATGGGATTTCAAGAAATCCCATCCACTATGCTTATACTGTACTACACAGCGTTTTGGACGCAGCGGCAAGATGCTGCATCCAAAACACTGCGTATACTGATCGTGTGCAGTACCTGGCTACGGCTTCTGCTGTGTTTGCTCCCCCGGTCTGTGAAGCTTAAGGACCTGAGGTGATGTCAGAGTCATGTGACATGGCTCCGCTCATGATTCTGTCATCACCACAGGCCCTCTAAGCAAGTTTTCACTTATAGGGGCGCCGTGCAGGAGGGCTGTGAACTGCTGGAAGCAGAGGTGGGTGCAGGGGGGTGTGACAGCCGGGAGTATAGCGATCACCATATTAAGGGACCCATCACTTGGGTGTCCCAATATGGGGGTCGGTGTTCTTCCGGCCGGCGCGGTGGATTATGGGATTCGAGGATGTTGGGATGACGCTCCGAGCGGCGGTAGATGAGCGGCGGCTACCATCGGTAGACCAGCAGCTGGCGCCACTGATCTCCCGACAGTAGCGGTAGCGTCTTTGTCACTTTGACTTCTGTCGTCTGTGTCGCTATCCCACAATGGTGCCGCAATGCATTGTGGGATAGCGACATAAGCCCCGGAAGTCTGTGACACACATTATTGGTGATTATATAGTACATTAAAAAAACATATAAAAACATAATATGATCACACTCCCTATCACCACAATAGGCAATTGCAGAAACAGCTCTTTTCATTCCAGCACACGGATCAGCTATGGGGATCTTCCCCTGCTCATTTATTGTCTTTTTTGGTGTTTTTTCTAGTCCTGTATTTACAGGTCTTCACCATCCATAGAATTCTCTGAGCACTAACTGCTCTGGTTACCTATCAGTGCTGTTGGTTTATTGTATTGTCTTGTGATTATTATATTTATGCTCACAGGGCTGTTTCTGCGGTTGCCTATTGGGGTTATAGGGAGTGTCATCATATTTTGTTTTTAATTGTTCTTATATGTTCCTTTGATACATAATAAAGTTAGATTTTTTCTTTTTTTTTAAAGATAACTACCTACCTATTTTCTGGTGTGCGCATGTCTTTAAATACTGTCTTTTCTTTTTTTTCTCGGTTATGCGTGTGTATGTGCATGCATGTGTGTATGTGCTTATCTGCAGGTGTGTCTACATGTCTTCATACTGTACAGTCATATGAAAAAGTTTGGGCACCCCTCTTAATCTTACTCTTTCTGGAGAGTTTCTGCTTGTATTTCTTTGCATGATGTCAGAATAGCCTCCCAGAGCTGCTGTTTTGATGTGAACTGCCTCCCACCCTCATAGATCTTTTGCTTGATTATACTCCTAAGGTTCTCTATAGGGTTGAGGTCAGGGGAAGATGGTGGCCACACCATGAGTTTATCTCCTTTTATGCCCATAGCAGCAAATGACACAGAGGTATTCTTTGTAGCATGAGATGGTGCATTGTCATGCATGAGGATGATTTTGCTCCTAAAGGCACGTTTTTGCTTTTTGTACCATGGAAGAAAGTTCTCAGTTGGAAACTCTATATACGTTGCAGAGGTCATTCTCACACCTTCAGGAACCTTAAAGGGGCCTACCAGCTGTTTCCCAATGATTCCAGCCCAAAACATGACTCCTCCACCTCCTTGCTGATGTCGCAGCCTTGTTGGGACATGGTGGCATCCACCAACCATCCATTACTCTATTCATCTGGACCATTCAGGGTTGCTCGGCACTCATCAGTAAACAAGACTGTTTGAAAATTAGTCTTCATGTATATCTGGATCCACTGCAACTATTTCTGCTTGTAAGCACTGATTAGGGGTAGCCAAATAGATTTATGCACCACAGCAAGCCTTTGAAAGATCCTACACCTTGAGGTTCGAGGAACTCCAGAGGCACCAGCAGCTTCAAATATCTGTTTGTTGGTTTGTAAGGCCTTTTTAGCAGTTGCTCTCTTAATCTTATGAACTTGCCTGGCAGAAACCTTCCTTATTCTGCCTTTATCTGCATGAACATATCTGTGCTCAGAATTAGCCACAAATCTCTTAACAAAACAATGATCACGCTTAAGTTTTCGTGCAATATCAAATGTTTTCATCCCTTGTCCAAGGCATTGCAATATTTCTTGCTTTTCGTCAGCAGAGACATCCTTTTTCTTTTCCCATTTTACTTGAAAACTGTGGCCTGCGTAATATTGTGGAACACCTAGTTTTCCTTTTATTGGGCTCACCTGCCAAACTAATTATCACAGATATCTGAGATTGATTTCAATGATCCAAAGAACCCTGAGACACAATACCATTAATGGGTTTCATTGAAAAAAAATAAAAATAAAACCCTATAACACTTAAAACCAATTTGTATAATAATTTGGAACACAGTGTATGTAATAACTGATGGACACAGTAATATTTCAGGGTTGAAATGAGGTTTATTGTACTAACTGAAAATGTGAAATATGCATTATTTCAAAAATTGACAGGTGCAAAAGTGTGGGCACCTCAACAGAAAAGTGACATTAATATCTATTCTAATAAAACCCTAAGCCAGCTTCTGTCTGTGTCATCGAAATGACGTCACATCCTGACAGAAGTCGGCTATATCCCTAAGCAAGATGGCTGAGCGTTAGCGAGAGTGGGGCTAATACTGCCCCACTCTTACCATCGGCGGCCTCTCCTGCGCACCACACCCTCCCGTCTCCCACTCCTGCCCGCCACACACCCACTCATAAAATAACAAATCATTATGCTCACCTATCCTCTCTCTATCCAGTGCTGCCTACAGCAGCAAGCTCCGTCTGCCTCCAGGACCTGTGATGATGTCACAGAGTATCATCGGGTCACATCATCACAGGTCCTGTAAGCACAAGGACCTTAGTGTGGCAGGCAGCGCTGGATAGAGAGAGGATAGGTGTGCATAATGATTTTTTATTTTATGAGTGGGTGTGTGAGTGTGTGTGAGCCCGCAGCCGCCATCCATCCTGCCCCGCACGCACCATCCTGCCCCCCGCCACCTGCCCACCGCGCTGCTGCTGCACTGACCACTCTGCCCACCGCGCTGCTGCGCTGACCACTCTGCCCACCACGCTGCTGCACTGACCACTCTGCCCACCGCGCTGTTGCGCTGACCACTCTGACCACCGCGCTGCTGCGCTGACCACTCTGCCCACCGCGCTGTTGCGCTGACCACTCTACCCACCGCACTCACTGCTAACCACTGAGCCACCGTACAGTGCTAAACACTGAGCCACCGTACAGTGCTAAACACTGAGCGACCATACTTTGCTAACCACTGAGCCACCGCGCAGTGCTAACCACTGAGCCACCACGCAGTGCTAACCACTGAGCCACCGCGCAGTGCTAACCACTGAGCCATCACGCAGTGCTAACCACTGAGCCACCGCACAGTGCTAACCACTCAGCCACCGTATACTCTGCTAACCACTGAGCCCCTGTATACTCTGCTAACCACTGAGCTGCTGTACAGTGCTCCATCCTCCCTCACCCCGCCGCTTTGTCCTCCATCATCCTCCTCCCACTGCTCTGTGCTCCGTCCTCCCCCTGCCTGTTTCGTTCCATCCTCCTCCACTGCTTCCTCCTCCTTCCTTAGTCCTCCTCCCCTCCGCCACTCCATCCTCCATCCTCCCCCTGCCTGTGCTGCTCCGTCCTCCCCCACCCCACCACTTAGTCCTCAGTCCTCCTCCCCCCCGCCGCTTCCTCTTCCTTCCTTTGTCCGCTTCCCCTCCGACACTCCATCCTCCCCCTGCCTCTGCTGCTCCGGCTTCCCCCACCCCACCGGTTTGTCCTCCTTCCTCCTCTCCCCTGCCGCTTTGTGCTCCGTCCTCCCCCTGCCGCTCCATCCTCCCCCTGCCTGTGCTGCTCCGGTTTCCCCCACCCCACCACTTCGTCCTTCATCCTCCTCTCCCCCACGGCTCTGTGCTCCGGCCTTCCCCTGCCGCTTCATCCTCCCCCTGCCTGTGCCACTGCATCCTCTCCCACCCCACCGCTTCCTCCTCCTTCCTTTGTCCTCCTCCCCTCCGCCACTCCATCCTCCCTCACCCCACCGCTTCCTCCTCTGTCCTCCTTCCCCCCCGCTCTGTGTTCCGTCCTCCCCCTGCTGCTCTTCCTGTGCTGCTCCATCCAACCCAACCTCACCGCTTCCTCCTCCTTCCTTTATCCTCCTTTCCCCCGCCACTCTATCCTCTGTCCTCCCCCTGCCTGTGCTGATCTGGCCTTCCCCACCCCGCCACTTCGTCCTCCTCCCCCCTGCCACTCTGTGCTCCATCCTCCCCCTGTCTGTGCCACTCCATCCTCCCCCACCGCTTCCTCTTCCTTCCTTTGTCCTCCTCCCCTCCGCCATTCCATCCTCCGTCCTCCCCTTCCCTGTGCTGCTCCATCCTCCCCCACCCGCCGCTTTGTCCTCTGTCCTCCTCCCTCCTGCCGCTCTGTGCTCCGTCCTCCCACTGCCTGTGCCGCTCCATCCTCCCCCACCCCACTGGTTCCTCCTCCTTCCTTTGTCCTCCTCCTCTCCGCCACTCCATCCTTCGTCCTCCCCCTGCTTGTGCTGCTCTGGCCTCCCCCACCCCGCTGCTTCGTCCTCCATCCTCCTCTCCCCCGCCGCTCTGTCTCCTGCTGCTCTGTCCTCCCCTGCCACTCTGTCCTCCCCCTGGCGCTCTGTCCTCCCTGGCGCTCTGTCCTCCCCCTGGTGCTCTGTCCTCCCCCTGGCGCTCTGTCCTCCCCCTGCGCTCTGTCCTCCCCCTGCCGCTCTGTCCTCCCCCTGCCGCTCTGTCTTCCTCCTGCCGCTCCGTCCTCCCCCTGCCTGTGCTGCTCCATCCTCCCCCACCGCTTCCTCCTCCTTCCTTTGACCTCCTCACCTCCGCCACTCCATCCTCCGTCCTCCCCCTGCCTGTGCTGCTCCGTCCTCCCGCACCCCGCAGCTTCATCCTACATCCTCCCCCCCCGCTGCTCTGTGCTTTGTCCTCCCCCTGCCGCTCCGTCCTCCTTCTGCCTGTGGCACTCCATCCTCCCCTACCCCACCTCTTCCTCCTCCTTCCTTTGCCCTCCTTACCTCCGCCACTCTATCCTCCGTCCTCCCCCACCCCGCCACTTCATCCTGTGCTCCACCCCCCCGCTGCTCTGTGCTTCATCCTCTCCCTGCCGCTCCGTCCTCTCCCTGCCTGTGGCGCTCCATCCTGCACCCCCACCACCATCCTGCCCCCTTCCCACCATCCTGCCCTCCCCGCCATCATCCTGCCACGCCGGCTCCATCTTGCCCCCCCACCACCATTCTGCTTCGCTGGCTCCATCCTGCCCCACCAGCTCCATTCTGCCCCGCTCGCTCCATCCTGCCCCCCGCCACCTGTCCACCGCGCTGCTGCGCTGACCACTCTGCCCAGCATGCTTCTGCGCTGACCACTCTGCCCACCACACTCACTGCTAACCACTGAGCCACCGTGCAGTGCTAACCACTGAGCCACCGCGCAGTGCTAACCACTGCGCCACCGCGCAGTGCTAACCACTGAGCCACCGCGCAGTGCTAACCACTGAGCCACCGCGCAGGGCTAACCACTGAGCCACCGCGCAGGGCTAACCACTGAGCCACCGCACAATGCTAACCACTGAGCCACCACGCAGTGTTAACCACTCAGCCACCGTATACTGGTTTCAGCGATCATCACACAACTACTCATATATAATTTTCATACTTAGTCATGTGATAACTTGCTTTCTTCTTGCTTCTCTCACTGAAGCTGGGGCTGTAGTTTTTCACTGAACATTGAGAGAATTAAGAAGAGCAGCTTGACATGTGACTCTCAAGTTTGAAAATCACATATGAACTGTGAAATGATGACTACTCAAACCCTGAGTGCCAGTAAACCTAGAGCTGCCTCTGGTGTATGCAATAGTGTATTTTGTTGTGTTAAAATGTTCATTTGTTTGGAGTACATTTACTAAATCTATAAGTGCTAGTTCATACCTCTTATGGTACCTTCACATGCCGCAATATCGGCTGGCGATATGAGGCGATCTAACGTGCACGTGCACGTTTTTCATGCTCGCCTCAGATCGCCGGTATTACACGAAGATAAACTTTTTTGAATTTATAAAATGGCTGCAAAACGTAAAGGGGTCTGAATACTTTCCGTACACACTGTAGAATTGTAAACTGCTACGGAATATACAGTATATCCTGCTATGTCAGCAACAAGGGACCGCCCAAATGTATGAGTAAGAGTAGCCAGTCCCAAACGTATGGTACGGGGCCACCTGAGGCCCATATACCAAGGTGCACATTCTAGCTAGCATTGTGAGGCGCTGGGGAATATCTAACTAAAAATTATGTATGAGGGAGAGACTTAAAAAATGTATAAATCAGGACTCTTTCAATTGTAAAAGGAAAAAAAAGCAAAACCGCTATGTGTGAACAAGCGGTAAAGAGGATATTTTTCTTTTTCGCCTTTTATACAAGTGATTATGCAGGAAAAACTGTTTCTTAACATTTTTGACTGTAAAATGCAATTTAGGTTTGATTTGGTAGGTGTTCTTGTGAATCTGTAAAAGTGGCGTAATACTGACAACATAATTCCCAGGGACCATATGTGAGTCACAACTGCGTGCAGGCATATTCTCCGGGTTGTTTCCAATCCGTTTTATCACTTTCCCAATGAATTTCAACCTTTTTATCATGATCCCAGACCTCTGAATTGGGTCCAGTAGAGAATTACTCACGTTTCCCATTGACTTGCATTGGACTTGCTGTTCGGTACGAATATGTGAGTATTACAAACTACTCAATACAATTCTGGTGCAATCGAGTATTTCACTATTTGCTCATCCCTACTCCTGTAACCGCAAGCTCAGGTGTTACCTGTGGCATGGGGAATGGGATTTGTAAGTGAAGTGCTTTATGCAGCCCACCCCATGGAGGGGTTAATGATGAGCTAGACAGCAAGATTGGTCAAACAATAATATCCTGTAAGTGGTTGGGTCCTGGCACTGGAAGAGGTGAGCCCCCAGGCAAAGGAAAGATGCTTCACCGCAGAGGCCAGCACCATCTTGGGATTGCAATATAATGCAGCTACACTGTGCTACCGTGTGCCTGCAGTCCGCAGTTTTCAGACGTGATGAATCTGACTCACCGTGGCCGGGACTCCGAGGGACAGGCGTTTTTCTTCCTCCTTCTTGTCACGGATGGACCGCGCCTGCCAGTAGTGGGGCCCGGTGGTCCAGATTCAATAAAGACGTCTTTGGGAGAACAGATTAGGGGTTAATATGTTTCGTGACGCCACCTATGAGTGTTCCAGTAACTGTACCGGCGCTGCGGGGCCTCCGGGGGATGGAATGCAGCAAGATGGAATGCTCCCCATAGGCTAAGCGATGATCCCCGGAGGCAGGAGCTGCACAAGATGTTCTGAGGCAGCTGCGGTTACCTTAATATGCGGAAAGATACAGTTCATAAGAAAACACGGACACTGGAAGTCTCTGTAACGGGTTCTTTACTGTAACCAGCAAGCAGTACATGGCATACAGTGACGGGTAGTGGACCGGGTGGACTCAGCAATGACCAGTGTTTCTCAGAGATCCGCGGTGTTCCTCCATTCTAACTACTTATGTTGCCGTTGTCGCCCAGGAATGCCAAATCTGGTACAAGGAGGCTGCTTCAATGCCATACCCGGGGTATACGTTCCGGATGTTTTGAGGAGCCTTGGGTCCTTTTGGTGGGTACACTGCTGGCTAGACGACTGTGTGTGGCGGTGGTGGGGTGCTCCTGTCAAGCGGTCCCTCCACTCCTCTGGTTCGCATAGAAGTGATAAACGACTCCCAGCTTCGGTACCAGCAAACCGGCTGTAGATGGGCACGGGATGTTTTTGGACCCGCATGTAGATGCCCGGATGATCGGTTGTCAATGCACCGGGAATAATGGAGCTCAACCGGGGTGATGGCCAGGGGGCTGCACGGACCTGTGTAGGCCCCCTCTCCTAGGTTGCAGAGCTCGTTGGTTTAGCTCCTTCTCCTACGTTGTTGTTACACCTTCTCCTCACACTCTACCACTACACTCCACCCACCAGGACCTGATTGGCCCTCTATACTGATGATGCATGTAGGGTATGGATCTCTGAGTATCTCCCCAGGCAAATCCGGTGTAGAGATCCTCAGCGGCGCTGTGGGTCTCATCGTCGTCTTCATACTCCTCTCCCTCGACAATCACATCGGGCTGCTCGGCGGTTGGAGATGCTGGAATGGAATCCTCCGGTCAACGGGGTGTCGGTGCTGAGGAGCCTTCCATAGGGTCGTCCTGCAGGGCTTCCAGGCTGCCTGCTTCTTCTTCTGTTACATCGGGTAGTGGTGTTTCAATCCCGAGAACCAGGTAGGCCTCTGAAGTTGCAGAGGAGGCCTCCGGCTTAGGGGTGAAACAGACGACAGTCTCAGGTGTGGAGGTGAGACCAGTCGCAGGTTCCTCAGCGGGAACCAAGTAGGTATGGGCTTCTCCTGTGGAGCAGGTTACAAGCTCCGGCTCTGAAATGGATTCGGCTGCGGTTTCAGATACTGGAACGGGGTGAACTGAAGTCTCCACTGGGATGACGCAGTCTATGGGCTCCGGCGATGAAGCAGGACAGGTGGTCGGCGTGGGTGAGGCTGCAAAACAGGAACTGTTGTCCGGCTCTGGAGTGAATGCGCCGATACGGTTCTGCTGGATAGCCCGATGAAGTCGGCTGCCCAAGCTCGCGCTCCAGCTGCGGATCGTCCACTCTACTGTCTCTATGAGCCGCACCCTGAGGTCTTGCAAAGCCTCCTGCCAGAAGTCGGGGCTGCCGTCGATGGTGAGGACAGGACCCGGACCGGGATGGCCTATGGCTACTCTGGCCTCTGCTTCGACCTGTTGCATTAGCTCGTGGAGTCTCATGCTAGCCATCATCTTGGAGGAACCACACCCGTCCAAACCGGTAACCGTTCTGTTCACAAGCTGGTGTAGAAGAGTCTGACACTCCCACTTCCTTGGGGGTTTTTGTAGTCCAATTGTGGGAAAAAGTCTTTGGTCCGCCCAAATGGTTGTTTCCAGCAATCAGGGCCGACAATGATTTTGGCGCCTTTGCCTTTGGCCCTCCCACGAAGAGGGGCGGTGGCTCACCCCTGGGCTTGCACGTGGTGATCCTCATGGCGGGCATCGCCATCTTGGACGCCATCTTGGCCCAACGGTGAAAAGGCGGGAAAAGTTCTTTTTGGGACGAACAAAGTCCTTTTAGTTGAAATAAAGTCTTTTAAGCACATTATACCCATTAAGGAACGGGCCTGCTCGTATCCTGTTCGTGACGCCATTTTCTGACTCACCGTGGTCGGGACTCCGAGGGACAGGCGTTTTTCTTCCTCCTTCTTGTCACGGATGGACCGTGCCTGCCGGTAGTGGGGCCTGGTGGTCCAGATTCAATAAAGACGTATTTGGGAAAAAGATTAGGGGTTAATTTGTTTCGTGACGCCACCTATGAGTGTTCCGGTAACTGTACCGGCGCTGCGGGGCCTCCGGGGGATGGAATGCAGCAAGATGGAATGCTCCCCACAGGCTAAGCGATGATCCCCGGAGGCAGGAGCTGCACAAGATATTCTGAGGCAGCTGAGGTTACCTTAATATGCGGAAAGATACAGTTCATAAGAAAGCACGGACACTGGAAGTCTCTGTAACGGGTTCTTTTCTGTAACCAGCAAGCAGTACATGGCATACAGTGATGGGTAGTGGACCGGGTGGACTCAGCAATGACCAGTGTTTCTCAGAGATCCGCGGTGTTCCTCCATTCTAACTACTTATGTTGCCGGTGTCACCCAGGAATACCAGATCGGGTACAAGGAGGCTGCTTCAATGCCCTACCCGGGGTATACGTTCCGGATGTTTTGGGGAGCCTTGGGTCCTTTTGGTGGGTACACCGCTGGCTAGATGACTGTGTGTGGCGGTGGTGGGGTGCTCCTGTAAAGCGGTGCCTCCACTCCTCTGGTTCGCATAGAAGTGATAAACGACTCCCAGATTCGGTACCAGCAAACCGGCTGTAGATGGGCACGGGATGTTTTTGGACCCGCATGTAGATGCCCGGATGATCGGTTGTCAATGCACCGGGAATAATGGTGCTCAACCGGGGTGATGGCCAGGGGGCTGCACGGACCTGTGCAGGCCCCCTCTCCTAGGTTGCAAAGCTCGTTGGTTTAGCTCCTTCTCCTACTTTGTTGTTACACCTTCTCCTCACACTCTACCACTACACTCCGCCCACCAGGACCTGATTGGCCCTCTATACTGATGATGCATGTAGGGTATGGATCTCTGAGTTAACTGTGTCATTGCTTAGTCAGAGAATATTGCTGCTGCTGTCTTGGCTGCAATACTCTCCTGTGACACACTCGTTGCGGGGCGCCACAAATCCACCCCAATACATGTTTGCTATGTAGGATGTGACTTCCTCAACACTCCAGGGGTCAAGGGTGCTTCATAAGAGCCAGAGAATGAATAATCACGGGATAGATAACGCAAAAGGGTCTTATCTGAAAAAACGGTGACAGGTAAGCTAAAGTGAAACTGCTCACATTAGAGGTTTGTGTCATACACAACCAGTTTAAAAGACTCCAAGCAGCTGCTGCAGTTTTCACAGGCTGAAGCAATAGTAGAATTAATAGAGGAAATATGTGGAATCCAACTGCACTGCTGTACAATTGACCATATATCAAGGAAATCAGTGAATATAACTAGCTTTATTTAATGCGTTTCAAGGTATATTCCTCACCTCTTCATCAGGACAACCACCAATTGGAATGTGTTGAATAAAGCCACTTGTGTTCACTGATTTCCTTGATAGATGGTTGACTGTACAGCAGCACAGTTGAATTTCACATATTTCCTCTATTTTTTTCTCACCAGAACAGAAGCAGCCCAGAGACGGAATTGGCTCATCTACATATGTGAACTGGAGTACAACAACGCTACCCACATTGAGCCTGATATGCAGTTAGATCAGTGTCCAGTGCTACTCCCCCATACCGGAAGAACAGGTTCTGCTGGAAAGCAGCTCAGAGTCAGGGGGTCAGCTGTTCCGTATGCCAGCAATGACCAGCACAGGTCAGAGTGAGGATCTTGCAGCACGCCTGGCCTTATTACACCTGCAGCCACTGCCGCAGTCGATGGATCGGCAAATAGAGGAGAAGGATGACAAGGATGAAGTAGTAGTGGCAGAAGCCCCTGTTTCCCTGCCTTATGTAGCACCCCACCAGAGGTCTTCAACTGGAAGAATGCCATGTGGTGACCCATATCCCCTCCCAGCAACTATCCAAACAGGCCTTAAGTACTCCAGCCTGTTTCATTTCAGGAAGAAATTAGGCTCTGTAATGCCATCGCCCGAGAGTGGTTGCAGGTGCCTAAGGCTAATTCCCTTGATGAGAAATGCACCAGGGCCATGTGGCAACATTCCTCTAGAAGAGGGGGTTTGGGTTTCTAGCCAAAGATGGGGCTAGTGACAGGTGCTACGTAAACAGGTCCACCCTGCTGCATGACCATCTACCTTCACGACTACTCATTCTATATATTGGGGAGGTGGTCACCTTCATGGAGGTGAAGGGCAGCAAGGGGTGAGTTGCGTTAGGCATAAGTCACGTCGCTACCACGGACGAATCCCAATACTGGCAGCAGGAGAAATGTAGAGGATGCTGCATTGGCTGGAAGCCAGGGCTGATCTTGTTAGCAAGCTTCAAAAAGAAACTCATAGGGGCCAGAGGTCCTGAAGGGCCTGTTGGGATTGCTTAAGTTACCCCCGTGTCTCCTAGAGGGGGTGGCTGTCCCCTGTTCCTTTGTTATCTTCTCCAGCAATGGCTATGGGGGGGGCAGGTGGTGGGGAAGAATGTCCCTGAAAGAGTACGTCCTGTGACCCCCCTGAGACTGTCCGGCAGCGGACTACAGTGCAGAATGGACATGTCCGTTCCGGGCAGCGATGAGAAAGATGCTAGAAAGTTTTTACTCCAATTAAAGAGGAATGCCCTAAAAAAGGCATGTTGTTGACCCATCCTGGAGTTGCCCTCTTGGCCAGATAAGGACTGTTTTGAGTTCTCAGAGGAGCAAGGCCTGTTTTGTTTTGTTAATTTTATTTTTCCTCTTCCCAAGTTTAGCGCTGCTTGTGCTCCCCCCTGATGGATTAGCAGGACTGCATGCTACACCTCAAAACTCTTAACGGACTGTGCCGTTAATGGACTTTGCCCCATTATCTTGTTGTACGAAATGTTAATAAAGTCTTGCCGATCATTGTGGGACTTATTGACTTAGTGCCTATTAGTGCTAACTAGTGCCTATTTTAAAGCTATCATTGTGTATTTTAAACTTGAACAATTAATCATGTACCAACATGTGCTTTTTTAAAAAGTTGCTTCAGTATGTCACCACCTCACGGCCCGGTGCACTTGCCCTGCAGCCTGCCTCTTCTGCTCTCCCTTACCTCCTCACGTCCTATCCAGGGACAGGGGGCCCGTGCTCCGGTTATCCACCGTCGCTCCCTGAGGTCCAGGTCCCGTCCCCGCAGACATGCCGCCCGGGTCCACGCTGCCAGGCCTGCTGCACTTCCTCCTTCATCTTCTTTCCCAGGGCACACATTAGGGGCCCGCGTGCTTACAGGCATTTATGAGACAGCTCACCCTTACTCCCGCCCCTTCCTCCCGGCTTATCACCAACAGGCTTTGGGGATAAAAAGGTCTCAGACACTCCAGGACTTTGCCAGGGCAACTTCTATCCTACTGAAGTTGCAGCCCCAGGTCTCTCTCAGTTAGGGCTCTGCAGTCTGGTTCGCTGTACTTAACCTGTGTTCCTTTTGTCCTAGGATCGGGTCTGGCAGTTCTTCTGTACTTCGTGCCCTGGCTCCTGAGCTGTTACCTGCTGTCACCGGTCGGCTTCTACCCGCTGCGTTCTCACCGATTAAGCCTGCTCCCTGTCTTACCCCTAGGGTCGGTTCAACACGGGTGTCCGCCTCATCGGCCCTTCACAGCTGTTAGGGGGTCAATCCATCCTTGGGCTCCTGGGAGGTACCCCGGTGTTGTGGTTCCGTGGTCTTCCTTAGGGGTGCCTTTCATATATATTGCTGTACCTTGCAATAAAGCTTTTTGAATCTGATTTCCTGGTCTGGCTCTCCCTATCTGGTATCAGCAGCCACCATATTTGCGATCCAGTGGGTCCCCCCGATAGATCCGTCCGTAGGGCGTGACACAGTAAAGCTTTTTTAGTTCACTCCTTGTGTGCTGGACTATTTCTGAAAACTAAGAGGTTCTTTGATACTGCCCTATACATGCTGGCGAACAAGCCCAAGGCCTATGGCCTGAAGGTGTGACATATAGAAATAAGACACTATACACACTCCTGTAGAACCAGGCTGGGCAATGCAGTCCTCAGGGGTTGCAAACAGTGCATGTTTTAAGAATTTCCTAAGCATTGCAAAAGGTGTTGGAATCATCACCTCTGCAGGTCATGAAATTACCACTTGAAAGAAAAAAGAAGAAGCAATGCGCCATATGGTGAAGCTCTGTTTTGATTATGTGCCAGGGGGGAGGTGTTGTGCTCACCTGGGTTTGTTGTGCTGAGTCTCCGCACAACACGAGTATAAGCAGGAAGGGAGCGTCTGGTATAGAAGGTTTCTTTTACAGTCAGGTGGTGTGGTTCCCCGTGATAGGAAAGAGGAGTCGTTATATGACATCCCCACAGGTCCTGAAGTTCAGCTCCACGCTGACAGCATGTTTAACTAAGGTCTGGGGAATTGCCAATGCTCACAGCTGCTGCCCCAACCGCTCTCCCAGAGGAAGATAGAAAGTTATATGTGCAAAAGTGGATTGAGGTATAAAGGGGAGCGCTAAGCAATAGCAGGTTAGTGCTCCCCTTTATACTGCAATCCTCTTTTACACATATGAAATTACCACTTGTCCATTACTAAGGAAATTCTGAAAACTTGTACTGTTTGTAGCCCTTAAGGACTGTAGATGCCACCCCTGCCGTAGCAATCTCTGTGGAGGTAGATGGGGCAAAAGGAGTCCTTTCATCACAACTGTGGCTCTCCCTGGACCCTCTTAGGCTGTGTTCACATTGCATTGTTTGATGCTTCTTTTAATGCAGATTTTGGGAATCTGCATCAAAGTCTGCATGTCTATACCGAGGCTGGCAAAGTCTCTGATGGTTTACAAGTGTTGTGCCCACATTGCTTATTTTTTCCTTGCAGATGTAGTTCAGACTTCTTTTTTCTGTCCAAAAATGTAAAGATGTACATCTGTGATTTTTCCTGATGAAGGGCTCCTGTATAGTGATGAGCGAGTACTAAAATGCTCGGGTGCTCGAAGCTCGGGCCGAGCCTCCCGAGATACTCGTGTACTCGGCCCGAGTACCGAGCCCAATGTTATCCTATGGGAGACCCGAGTATTTTTATGAAATGACTGCCGGCAGCATGTAGAAACCCTGAAAATGTCACAAAAGTCTCCATATTGTCCCTGGTTAGAGACGTGCAGGAGGGCCTGTAAACCTGAAGTGCCCATTGTAAGGAAGTGGGTGTATTGTAGTATAGCCCTTTCACAGGGC
Organism: Allobates femoralis; assembly: GCA_033576535.1. NCBI lineage: Eukaryota > Metazoa > Chordata > Amphibia > Anura > Aromobatidae > Allobates > Allobates femoralis. Next base: position 319,191,655 of record JARQOC010000002.1, on the reverse strand, counting down.
AGCCAAAAATTGGGAGGCTCCACATTGTCCCGGGATTGAGACGTGCAGGAGGGCCTCAAAACATTTTTCCCATTGAAAAGGAGCGGGTATCCTGTCGTTGTAATGCCCATTCTAAAAGAATGGGCGTAAAAATTTACCACTGGGGGTATACCTGAAACAACAGCCTAACTATTGTAACGGTCATCATGGTGGCACATGAGGAGAAGGAGGAGCAGTCCAGCGATTAGCCAAGGAAGAGGAAGACGACGTGGTGGATGATCCAGTAGCTGACCCAACCTGGCAGGAGGATATGCAGAGCGAGGACAGCAGTGCACAGGGGGAGGAAGGCGTAGCATCCAACAGGCAGTACGAAGCAGGGTCGGGTCCGCAGGCAGAAGGCAGGCAACCGTTCCCCGGAACAACAACACGACACAAGGTGCCTGTGCACATGTTATGTCTTCCCGAGTCTGGCAGTTTTTTAAGTTGGCTCCAGATGACTCTAAAAAGGCCATTTGCAACACCTGCCATGCCAGCATCAGCAGGGGTACGAAAACTAGCAGCCTGACCACCACCAGCATGATCAGGCACATGTCAGCCAAGCACCCGACTTTGTGGGAAGTACAACAAAGTCGAGGAACGGTGCTTGCTGATGTCACTGCTACGTCATCGCGTGTTGTGCGTGTGAGCCAATCCCCTGTACATGCTGGCCGCGAACAAGCCTCCGGCCCTGCACCTGAATTTGCCCACGCACATATAACACCACCATCAAGCACGTCCTTGTCCCAGCGCAGCGTTCAATTATCCATTCAGCAAACCTTTGAACGCAGCACAAATACGCTGCCAACACCCCACATGCCACAGTCCTGAATTCTCACATTTCGCGACTCATAGCGCTAGAAATGTTGCCTTTCCGGCTGGTGGAGACGTAAGCATTCCGCGACCTGATGGCGGCTGCTGTCCCACGTTACTCGGTCCCAAGCCGCCACTATTTCTCCAGATGTGCCGTCCCCGCATTGCATAACTATGTGTCCAACATCATCACACGTGCCCTGAACAACGCTGTTTCAGCCAAAGTCCACCTAACCACAGACACGTGGACAAGTGCTTGAGGGCAAGGCCGCTACATCTCCTTGACAAAACACTGGGTTAATATTGTGGAGGCTGGGACCCAGTCTGAGCGAGGGACGGAACACGTCCTTCCCACACCAAGGATAGCAGGTCCTACCTCTGTCAGGGTTTCACTGACACTCTACAGCTCCAGAATGTCATGCTCTTCAGCCTCCTCCTCCTGCGCATCCTCATCCACTGTACCCTCCACACCAGTCCCAAGCTGGAAGCACTGCAGCACTGCCTCTGCGAAGCGGCAACAGGCTGTGCTGAAGCTAGTCTGCATAGGTGACAAACCCCACAATGCAGAAGAGGTGTGGACAGCTCTGAAACAGCAGGCAGATCACTGGCTCACACCTCTGAACCTAAAGCCAGGAAAGGTCGTGTGTGACAATGGCCGGAACCTGGTGGCAGCTTTGAGGCGAGGCCAGCTGACGCATGTTCTATGCGTGGGCCATGTGCTCAACCTGGTGGTTCAGAGGTTTCTATAGTCATACCCAGAGCTGTCTGAACTGCTGGTAAAGGTTCGCCGTCTGTCTGCACATTTTCGCAAGTCACCTTCTGCTTCAGCCGGCCTTGCCGGCTTTCAGCGCCGTTTGCGTCTTCCGGCCCACAGACTGGTGTGTGATGTCCCCACGCGTTGGAATTCAACTCTGCACATGTTGGTCAGGATATGTGAGCAGAAGAGGGCAGTTGTTGACTACCTGCATCACCTAAGCCATCGGGAAATGGATCAAACTCCACACATAACACCTGAGGAGTGGAGATGGATGTCCAACCTATGTACCGTCCTCCAAAACTTTGAGGACTCCACCAAATGGTGAGCGGCGATGACGCCATTATTGGCGCCACCATACTACTACTCTGCCTTCTAAAACGGTCTCTGCTGAAAAACAAAGAGGATGCATTGCAGGCCGAGCGCGATGACTTGGAGCAACAAACAGTAGTGGGTGTGGGTGAAAACACACAGCCCAGCCTCATCTCATCACAACGTGCAGTGGAGGACTATGACTAGGAGGAGGAGGATGAAGACATGGAGCAGCTCTCTGGCCAAATTGAAGATATGACATGCACACCAGTCATACCCTTGATTCAGCGTCGCTGGCCAGAGGACAGGGGAGATGAGGAGGAGGAGGAGGAGGACAGCATGTTCAGTCATCGTGTTGGTCTGGATACTGAAGTGATGGCTGTTAAGAGTCTGGTGCACATGGCTGACTTTATGGTAAGCTGCCTGGCTCGTGACCTTCGCGTTCAGAACATCTTGGCCGACAATCAGTACTGGTTGGCAACAGTGTTAGACCCACGCTACAAGGAGAACTTTATGTCTGTCATTCCTGAGGCGGAGAGGTCAGCCAAAATGCAGCAGTTCCAGAAGGCCATAGTCACGGAAGTAGGCAAATCATTCCCCTCACAAAACGCTAGCGGCATAGGTCAGGAATCTGTGGACAACCAAGGCGTACGGCCGAGAGGGGCACAAGTCCAATCCGCCAGAGGTAGGGGAACAGTCTTTATGATGTGGGACAGTTTTCTCAGCCCCTCACGTACCACAGCCACTCAGGTGCGGGGTAGTGCCACAAGAAATGCTAAGTTTGGCCAGATGCTGAAGGAGTACCTTGCAGATCGAATAACTGTACTGCGAGATTCCTCTGTGCCTTACAATTATTGTGTCTCCAAGCTGGACACGTGGCATGAATTGGCTCTCTACGCCTTGGAAGTCCTGGCCTGCCCTGCCGCTAGCGTTTTGTCAGAGCGTGTTTTCAGTGCCACAGGTGGAATCATTACTGATCAACGCACCCGCCTGTCAACTGAAAATGCTGACAGGCTGACTCTGATCAAGATGAACAAGGGTTGGATTGGGCCAGACTTCACCACACCACCAACAAATGACAACGTAATTTAAATTTTGTTATGAAAATTTGCCATGTACCTCCACTCACCCATGGGTACACACTTCTGGACTTCCGAGTGTCAAGTGTGAGATCAGTAATGTCCTTGGACGTGTACTCGGCCTGGTGGTAGGAAGGAGTATCAGGTTGGAAAATGTGCGGTGCAGTATCACGGCTACTGACACTTGAGCGTGTGGAAGACAGGGTGTTTGTGGAGGTGCCAATCTGACTTGAAGCATTATCCGCTATCAAAGTAACAACCTGTTGACACTGGTGTTGGTTCAAGAGCGGTGTACTCCAGCGGGCCCCAAGAATTTGGGACAGGACGTGTGAGCGAGTAGATGTGCCCCTCTGTTGTTGCGAAATTAGTGCTTGCACACGACCTCGGCCTCTGCCTGCACCACGATCACGTTCACTTCCTTGTTCATTGCCAACGCCCTTGCGCATTTTGCTTGTATACAGTGACATGTATCAAGGTAGTAAGTACACCAGTCTGGTGAATGTAATGGTAACAGATTAGGATTTTAGTTCCTAACCTGTATCAAGGTAGTAAGTACACCAGTCTGGTGAATGTAATGGTAACAGAGTAGGATTTTAGTCCCTAACCTGTATTAAGGTAGCAAGTACACCAGTCTGGTGACTGTAATGGTCACAGGAGAGAAGGATTTTAGTCCCTAACCTGTATCAAGGTAGTAAGTACACCAGTCTGGTGACTGTAATGGTCACAGGACAGTAGGATTTTAGTCCCTAACCTGTATTAAGGTAGTAAGTACACCAGTTTGGTGACTGTAATGGTCACAGGAGAGAAGGATTTTAGTCCCTAACCTGTAATAAAGTAGTAAGTACACCAGTCTGGTGACTGTAATGGTCACAGGAGATTAGGATTTTAGTCCCTAACCTGTATCAAGGTAGTAAGTACACCAGTCTGGTGACTGTAATGGTCACAGATTAGGATTTTAGTCCCTAACCAGTAAGTACACCAGTCTGGTGACTGTAATGGTCACAGGAGATTAGGATTTTAGTCCCTAACGTGTATCAAGGTAGTAAGTACACCAGTCTGGTGACTGTAATGGTCACAGGAGATTAGGATTTTAGTCCCTAACCTGTATCAAGGTAGTAAGTACACCAGTCTGGTGAATGTAATGGTCACAGAAAAGAAGGATTTTAGTCCCTAACCTGTATCAAGGTAGTGAGTACACCAGTCTGGTGACTGTAATGGTCACAGGAGAGAAGGAATTTAGTCCCTAACCTGTATTAAGGTAGTACGTACACCAGTCTGGTGACTCTAATGGTCACAGGAGATTAGGATTTTAGTCCCTAACCTGTATCAAGGTAGTAAGTACACCAGTCTGGTGACTGTAATGGTCACAGATTAGGATTTTAGTCCCTAACCTGTATTAAGGTAGTAAGTACACCAGTCTGGTGACTGTAATGGTCACAGGAGAGAAGGATTTTAGTCCCTAACCTGTATTAAGGTAGTAAGTACACCAGTCTGGTGACTGTAATGGTCACAGGAGATTAGGATTTTAGTCCCTAACCTGTATCAAGGTAGTAAGTACACCAGTCTGGTGACTGTAATGGTCACAGGAGAGAAGGATTTTAGTCCCTAACCTGTATTAAGGTAGTAAGTACACCAGTCTGGTGACTGTAATGGTCACAGGAGATTAGGATTTTAGTCCCTAACCTGTATCAAGGTAGTAAGTACACCAGTCTGGTGACTATAATGGTCACAGATTAGGATTTTAGTCCCTAACCTGTATTAAGGTAGTAAGTACACCAGTCTGGTGAATGTAATGGTAACAGATTAGGATTTTAGTCCCTAACCTGTATCAAGGTAGTAAGTACACCAGTCTCGTGACTGTAATGGTCACAGGAGATTAGGATTTTAGTCCCTAACCTGTATCAAGGTAGTAAGTACACCAGTATGGTGACTGTAATGGTCACTGGAGATTAGGATTTTAGTCCCTAACCTGTATCAAGGTAGTAAGTACACCAGTCTGGTGACTGTAATGGTCACAGGAGAGAAGGATTTTAGTCCCTAACCTTTATCAAGGTAGTAAGTACACCAGTCTCGTGACTGTAATGGTCACAGGAGAGAAGTATTTTAGTCCCTAACCTGTATTAAGGTAGTAAGTACACCAGTTGGTGACTGTAATGGTCACAGTAGATTAGGATTTTAGTCCCTAACCTGTATTAAGGTAGTAAGTACACCAGTCTGGTGACTGTAATGTTCACAGGAGAGAAGGATTTTAGTCCCTAACCTGTATCAAGGTAGTAAGTACACCAGTCTGGTGACTGTAATGGTCACAGATTAGGATTTTAGTCCCTAACCTGTATTAAGGTAGTAAGTACACCAGTCTGGTGACTGTAATGGTCACATGAGAGAAGGATTTTAGTCCCTAAACTGTATTAAGGTAGTATGTACACCTGTCTGGTGACTGTAATGGTCACAGGAGAAAAGGATTTTAGTCCCTAACCTGTATCAAGGTAGTAAGTACACCAGTCTTGTGACTGTAATGGTCACAGGAGATTAGGATTTTAGTCCCTAACCTGTATCAAGGTAGTAAGTACACCAGTCTGGTGACTGTAATGGTCACAGTAGATTAGGATTTTAGTCCCTAACCTGTATCAAGGTAGTAAGTACACCAGTGTTGTGACTGTAATGGTCACAGATTAGGATTTTAATCCCTAACCTGTATTAAGGTAGTAAGTACACCAGTCTGGTGACTGTAATGGTCACAGGAGAGAAGGATTTTAGTCTCTAACCTGTATCAAGGTAGTAAGTACACCAGTCTGGTGACTGTAATGGTCACAGGAGATTAGGATTTTAGTCCCTAACCTGTAGCAAGGTAGTAAGTACACCAGTCTGGTGACTGTAATGGTCACAGGAGAGAAGGATTTTAGTCCCTAACCTGTATCAAGGTAGTAAGTACACCAGTCTGGTGACTGTAATGGTCACAGGAGATTAGGCTTTTAGTCCCTAACCTGTATCAAGGTAGTAAGTACACCAGTCTGGTGACTGTAATGGTCACAGAATAGGATTTTAGTCCCTAACCTGTATTAAGGTAGTAAGTACACCAGTCTGGTGACTGTAATGGTCACAGGAGAGAAGGATTTTAGTCCCTAACCTGTATTAAGGTAGTAAGTACACCAGTCTGGTGACTGTAATGGTCACAGGAGATTAGGATTTTAGTCCCTAACCTGTATCAAGGTAGTAAGTACACCAGTCTGGTGACTGTAATGGTCACAGGAGAGAAGGATTTTAGTCCCTAACCTGTATTAAGGTAGTAAATACAACAGTCTGGTGACTGTTATGGTCACAGAAAAGCTTGGATTGCGATCTGGATCACCGTGCCTATATCCTCCTAGATTAGTCCTGAGAAGGACTGTTGTGGTCAGCAGCAGTTTGCAGCCCTGCTCCGGATCTACCTATGAGAGCCGCAAATCTGTCCCTAAGCAGCAGCAGACACTGTCCCTACACTCACTGACTGGATGCCTGTGTGCAGAGCACAGCGCGGCCAGGTCTTATAAATGTCCTGAGGAAGGCGCCGGGTGTGGCGCTGAAACGCGTAGGAATAAGGAATAAAGAGGATGAAAGATTGCTGGGCTCTTTGGTGAGTTTATTGAATCCAGAAGCAGCGCGGACCGTGACACACCATCACTCCCATCATTCTTCCCAGGTCTTATAAAGGCTCGGTCACGCTGTGCAGGCCGGCCAATCACTACAATGCCACAACTAACAGGGCTGTGGCATTGCAGTGGTCTGCCAGCCAATCCCTGCATGGGGCTGGCTCTCAATAGAGCGCCAACATGCAGGGATGAGGACCACGAGCACAGCACGAGTATCACGAGATTACTCGGTGCTCGCTGAGTAGCCCGAGTACAGTGATACTCGTGCGAGTACCGAGCAGCGCAGAGCATACTCGCTCATCACTAGTCCTGTACCACTAAAAATGTAGAAATAAATTCAAAATATAAAAATAAATCCCCCCAGTAGATTTATTACAGTGGGATGGAAGCGCGGACCAAATCCCTTTTCCTTTTCTCCTGGATCTTTTAAAATAACAACGTTCGCACACTGCTTCTGAACTCTTTTTTTTACTGGCTTCAGGATAGACATGCAGATTCTCAAAATCGGCTTCAAAAAAAGCATAAAACAATGCACCATGGGCAAAGGGCCTTAAAAGCATATGGTGGAGTCACGTTCACAGAAAGCATCCCCGATGTGCAGGCAAGCAGTCACTGGTGACAGTATGACAAGCGGTGCCATCACAAACATTACTGCATTTCAGGCTTGAGGTGTCACACAGGGGCAATCCTGTAAGTTTGAACTGCACTGCACTCCCTGACATCACCACTCCTCACATGCACAATACCAGCGAGATATATCTGCTACATCTGGCACAAGATAGTGTGTTTTATGAATGCTGATGTCACTGAGGTTATGTCAGGTCACACAACGGGATTCCCTACTGCGTGAGACCCGCTGTGTAACCTGAGACAACCTTAGGGAAGTCATGACTTGTCACAATGTCGGGAGCCGTGCAGTGCCTGCTGTCACACCATATGGGGGATGCAGTCACTAATCTTGCCCCCCATATTCTGGGACTACTTCAGCATTTATTTGGGTTTAAATATTTTTTTTTCTAATTATTTTTTACATTCTTTTATGGGCAGGGGTGGATAGAATGAGAGACTTTAAAAAAATAATTTTAATAAAAAAATGGTGAAAGAGAAATGTTTTAGGGTTAATTTTCAAATAAAAAATTTACTGTATATACTCGTGTATAAGCTGAGTTTTTCAGCCCAAAAATTGGGCTGAAAAGTCCCCCCTCGGCTTATACACGGGTCAATACGGTATGTTGTGGGGGGGGGAGCTGTGACCGGGGGCTGGAGGAGGCAGGGAGGGGGCCGCGGTGACCGCAGGCGGTCACGTGGGGCCGCCTCATTAGTGCAATGAATATGCACGGCATCCCCCCGTCCATCAGCGGCGGGGGGATGCCGTGCATATTGCACTACACAGCCCCCTCTCCTTAATATGCGTCCTGCAGTAGTAATAAACAGCCCCCCCCTCCTTATCATGTCCCCCCGGCTGCGGCAGCTGTGAAAATAACAAACAGTTTATACATCACCTTCCGACGCAGCTCTCCGCTCCTCCGGTCCTCAGCATCTCCGCTCGCCGGCTTCTTCTTCCTTGTTGTGCCGGTGTCATGTGACCGGGCGCAGGAGATGACGTCATTTCCTGCGCGCGGTCACAAGCCGGCACATCAAGGAAGAAGAAGCCGGCGAGCGGAGATGCTGAGGACCGGAGGAGCGGAGAGCTGCGTCGGAAGGTGATGTATAAACTGTTTGTTATTTTCACAGCTGCCGCAGCCGGGGGGGACATGATAAGGAGGGAGGGGCTGTTTATTACTACTGGGGGACGCATATTAAGGAGGGGGGGCTGTGTACTACCACTGGGGCTGCTGGATACTACACTGGGGCTGTATATACCTCTGGGGCTGCTGTATACTACCACTGGGGCTGTATATACCTGTGGGGCTGCTGTATACTACCACTGGGGCTGTATATACCTGTGGGGCTGCTGTATACTACACTGGGGCTGTATATACCTCTGGGGCTGCTGTATACTACCACTGGGGCTGTATATACCTCTGGGGCTGCTGTATACTACCACTGGGGCTGCTGGATACTACACTGGGGCTGTATATACCTCTGGGGCTGCTGTATACTACCACTGGGGCTGTATATACCTGTGGGGCTGCTGTATACTACACTGGGGCTGTATATACCTCTGGGGCTGCTGTATACTACCACTGGGGCTGTATATACCTCTGGGGCTGCTGTATACTACACTGGGGCTGTATATACCTGTGGGGCTGCTGTATACTACCACTGGGGCTGTATATACCTGTGGGGCTGCTGTATACTACACTGGGGCTGTATATACCTCTGGGGCTGCTGTATACTACACTGGGGCTGTATATACCTCTGGGGCTGCTGTATACTACCACTGGGGCTGTATATACCTCTGGGGCTGCTGTACACTACACTGGGGCTGTATATACCTGTGGGGCTGCTGTATACTACCACTGGGGCTGTATATACCTGTGGGGCTGCTGTATACTACACTGGGGCTGTATATACCTCTGGGGCTGCTGTATACTACACTGGGGCTGTATATACCTTTGGGGCTGCTGTATACTACCACTGGGGCTGTATATACCTCTGGGGCTGCTGTATACTACCACTGGGGCTGTATATACCTGTGGGGCTGCTGTATACTACCACTGGGGCTGTATATACCTCTGGGGCTGCTGTATACTACCACTGGGGCTGTATACTACCTCTGGGGCTGATGTATACTACCACTGGGGCTGCTGTATATACCTTTGGGGCTGCTGTATACTACCTCTGGGGCTGCTGTATACTACCTCTGGGGCTGCTGTATACTACCTCTGGGGATGCTGTATACTACCACTGGGGCTATATACTACCTCTGGGGATGCTGTATACTACCACTGGGGCTGTATATACCTCTGGGGCTGCTGTATACTAACTACTGGAGCTGCTGCTGTATATACCACTGGGGCTGCTGCTGTATACTACCACTGGGGAGGCTGCTGTATACTACCATTGGGGGGCCTGTATACCACACTGCTGGGGGCTGTATACCTGTGCTGGAGTCCACCCTCGGCTTATACACGAGTCAATAGGTTTTCCCAGGTTTTGGGGGCAAAAGTAGGGGGGTCGGCTTATACACGGGTTGGCTTATACACGAGTATATACGGTATTTGTCTACCTATTTATGTCGTTACTGACTTGGGCCTCACCATGCTGACAATTACAGCCTCGAGCTGCCTGAGTTGCCTTGGCTGGCAATCAAAAATATAGCGAAGAACACTCCCATTTTTATAATTATTTATTTAATTTCACAGTATTCTGACATCAGTTTGGTTGCCATATTGGCAACCAACCACAGACACCGGCAAAGAGGATTGGTGTGACTAAGTATGAGTTTAACCAATCGGGGGAGGAAGCATGTCTGAGGTTCATGAGCGGGCCTGGAAGCAGCGTGACAGCGGTACTAAAGCTTGGTTGCTTTGGCAGTTTTTCAATCCCTTTGAAGTTGTTTCCTAGGCCCTTGATTTTGCCTCCCATTGATCTGAATAGGTATTCAAAAGTTCGGCAAACAGTTTGCTGATCTATTAGGCAGATTTATGCCCATTCCATGACTGAGCCTAACTGAACTTCAAAATGTTCTCTCATCTCTACTTAGCATTCAAAATGGCCATTTCTATATTTTCTCAGTAGCCAAGTCACTGCGTATCTGTTTACTGGGATTCTACATTAAGATAATCGGAATGAGCCCGAGGAAAGCGGTCACTGTGAGGTCTGATTGGAGTGATAGCGCGTCAAAGTACGATTGCTCCACTCACTGCTGGGGCTTTTCACGCTGCGGTCTCCTAGTACCAGCCTATGATTGGCGCTGTTATAGCACCAATAATATCTGGTCATCAAAGTTTCAAGCAATTTCTTTGCCTGAAACCTTGAAATTGCTGTGATTGTCTATTCAGAATTAAACTGCCAACTACAGCAATTGACACTGCGGGGGTGGGGAGATGACAAAACCCATTGTGGCAAGGAGCTCTAGTGCCCTGCTGATAGTGTCGAGCCCCAGGCCCTGGGGTACTCGGGTATCGGCCTCAGAGGGGTTTGCGGGGATGTCATGGGTGGCAGGTCCTGAGCCCGTGGCCTGGGTGATACTTCAATAGAAGGGTTATGTACAAGGAAAAGAGTTATTGTCACGTGACTCCACCTGTAGTACCTAGTGATGGGTCACCTGCGCCGCTACAGTCCTCCGGAGGGCGATGGTATCGTGGCAAGGATGGCAAAGCTCCCTACAGGTGGAGCTGGGCCTCCAGGGCAGCATTGCAGTAAGCAAAGAGGTCAATGATAAATGGCACAAAAAGACATGGAGGCAAAGTAACTCTCCCGGGTACTTTACTGTAAACTGTCATCAGCATACAAGTCTACAGTTCAGCAAAAGTTGTTAAAGAAACAGGTAGCTCTACGGGTCGCTGCAAGTGGATGCCAGGTGGTATGGTGGTACCTGTGGTATGCCTTAGTTGACAAACCTGTGTCCTTTCTTCCCCGCCTAGGATGGGTCTGTACCCAATTACTCTTTGAAGGTAGTCTTGGGGCTCCCCTCCCTTGAAGTGAAGAAGCGGGCATATGTTCCACATATCTCTTGGTAGAAGAAACTTCACAGCACTTTGAAACCCCATTGTGATCTGTTTATTGTTTGTAAAAAAATTATGTAAAATACACTAATAAAGCATAATAAGGAAAACATGACCTGGAATACAAGCATTATTTAAATTATTTAGTTTTAAAATGCCTTTAGTGGTGCCTGAAAATATTTTTTTCTGTAAATTCTCTCAGGCCAGACCAAACTTCTTCATTTCCTTATTCAATACTTGTGGTATTTGTATTAAACATACATCCTGTAAATGCACCGCCAAGTATCAGCAACTAGTGTACTCCCCCACAGTGTGTAATACTCTCTGTTATGGTACCTTTACACGCCGCGACGGCAGGCTGGATACAGCCCGCTACTTCACGTGCACGAGCACGCTCAAACGGCTACAAACGGTCAACGCACCCTCTTTACACGCCGCCATAAGGTGCGCTACGCCACGCTACATCTGTAGCTAGCTACATCGCCGGGTGTGTCAAGTAGCCAGCTGTAGCTTAGCGTACCACGTTTACACAGCGCTACAACAAGCTAATATGGGCGGACCTGATACAGCAGGGACAGCACATAGGCGTGCCACAATCGTGGATTACGAGCCGTCCGTACGATGATAGGACAGCGCAATATCATCATGATTGGCCAGGCATCGCAGGAGGCTGAGAAATACAGCATGCTCGAGCGATTGTGTAGTGTGACTGGTCAGCTCCTTAAATATGCCGCCCTAGGCAGCGACTACCAATCGTCATGCAGGAGCTTCCTCCAATGATCGCTGAAGGGGGGCGGTATCCCAGAGCCTGGGTCACGCCTTAGCTACATTGCAGCTACAGCCCCGGGTGTCCAGAGTTCCCTTCCGTTGCCTCTTTACACGCCGATACAGCTCGCTACCATCGGCGATGTAGCCATCAGTTTTCGAGCAGAGCCCATAAACAGATGTATCTGTCGCCGGCTGTAGCGTCGCGTCTTCAGACGCCGCTACGACGGGCTACATTGACGCTACAAGCTACATTTGTAGCCTGTAGCGGGCTGTATCCAGCCTGCCGTCGCGGCGTGTAAAGGTACCATTACTGTGTTTTATATTCATTGTATATTTTTTCTCACGTGTCTTTCAAAATATCTTCATCCTTATTTTATGTGTCTCTCTAGGTGCCAAGTAGATACCCATCATTATGCCCATGGTCGTGCGTGATTAACTTCTACTTCTTGCTGTTAGTGTGACCAATGTGTGCAAAAATGGATGATAGTGAAGACCTTCTGGATCTGAGTTTCTTGACAGGAGAGGAGCAAAGAGCAATAACTCAAGTTCTGGAAAGAGACACACATCTAAGGGAGAAGGACCAACAGCGAGTGCAGTAAGTAATTGATGATAGAAGTCCGGTATGTTCACAATTCACAAGTTCAGGTAATGCATTACAAGACTACAAGTGAGCTAAAAGACAGGGGAGTGTCTGGCTAAAGCTGAATCCTCAAACAGCTGGCTGTCCAAGGGAATACAGTCTCTGTGTTAATGGGATTAGTTTGTCTCTGTGCATTTGGGAAAGCAGGAGTAGCCCTGGAAGATTTATGGCCAGGAGGAGCCCAAATCTCATGCATAGAAGCAGGCGGCTTCTTGGAAGGCATGAGGTTTAGGGACCAAGGAACCATGGGACCCCCTCTCTTTCTTGGGACCAGCTGGGACCCTGGAAGGAACCTGTGAGGGCTCACTTTCAGTGCTTGGATTGAACGATGTCATGAAACGCAGAAGCATGGAAACAGCCAGAGTATTGGAAGGTATGTGACTAGGAGACCACAGAGATATTCAGGAAGTTACAGTCCTGCTGAGGATTTGGAACAGACAGGTCAAAAAGGCCAAATTGTTGGTGCTTGTATGGCAGGCGCTAGTGAAACAGAAAGTGCCCGAATGCTTGGCGTGTCAAGAGCTACTGTCTCCAAAGTAATGATTGAAAGAGAAGGAAAAACATCCACAGCAAAGCAAAGGTCCCGCCGAAAGTCGAAGTTGACTGAGAGAGACTGTCAGACTCTAAAGCAAATTGTGAGAGAGGATCAAAAGACCATGGCTCCGAAAATCACTGCTGATCTCAATGAACACCTACAGAACCCAGTTTCCACGAAAACTGTTCGTCGAGAGCTGCACAAATCTGGATTCCATAGAAGAGCTGCAATTAGAAAACCGCTGCTCTCAATGACAAATGTTTCCAAGCATTTAGAGTGGTGTAGAAACCTCCAGAATTGGGCCCTTGAGCAGTGGACACGTGATATTCTCAGACGAATCATCGTTTACCCCATTTTTCGACTTCCGGCCGAGTGTATGTTTGGAGATAGCCGGAAGAACCATTCCATCCAGACTGCCTTCCCCCAACCGTAAAACATGGCGGAGGTTCTGTCATGATCTGGGGTGCTACTTCGTGGAGATCCGCCAGGCCAATGATATCACCTTGTATGAATCCATACCTCCGAGAACTGAGGCTGTAATCGCCGCAAAAGGTGGACCTACACCATATTAAACTAACTTTTGTTGATTTTTCCAGGTGTTTCCATTATTTTGTCCAACCCCTGTATATAATATGTTGGACTCCTATCCAGAAGGTCAGTAACCTATATAAAAAGTAGTTTTCTTAGCATGGAGAATGTAATCCACTGGACCCGCATTTTTCGGTTCCATAGGATCCTGTAGAGCTGATATAACAGAAGTGTGTTGCTTACCTTTGCCCCAAGAGTGTAATGATGCACAGTTGACAACCTCCTTTAACAGATGAACGCATGACACGATTGTGGCTAGGTAGAATCATTGCTACTTTCACTCAGATGTTTTCTAGAGCAGTCTTACTTAAAGGGAACCTGTCAGGTCATTTATGCCCCAAACCTATCACTTTCTGTTCCTACAGCTTCCTACTACATCCCTAAGCATCACTGTCTGAGCTAAATGTTAAGTATAATGGTTGTAATACCGCTTTTTATAACTTACATTTTTCCGCTTGGTCGTGACCTGTGGGTAAATGTGGGCAGTCTCTCAGCCTCTATGTCTCTCCTCGCTCTGTGGTATCCTGCCCCGGTGGGCATGATCATTAACTCAGAAGTTCAGTCCTGCATTTAAAATCTGTAGGCGAGTCCTTCCTGGTATGACGCGCTGCTACATTTCATTTCCAGGCCAGCGCATTGTGGGGGATTTTTGGGTGTATTCCCCGGCTTACGAATGTGCACTATGCATGCTCTGGAGCCAGCCAGTATACCCAATACACCTGTACACTGTGCAGGAGTGGAAATAATGCATGGCAGAGCAATATACCAAGAAGAAGCTGCCAACTGATTTAAAAAGCGGGACCGCACTTCTGAATTAATTATCATGCCCTCCCAGGTGAGATACCATGGAACAAGGAGAGACGTAGAAGCTGAGAGACCGCCCATCCGTCACCCACAGGTCTAGACAATAGGAGAAAATGTAAGTTATAAAGAGGACTACTTCACCGCATCAAGGGGACAATGGATGGAGCTATGTACTGTAAAAACCTGAGTGACAACCTTCTTCCCTTCGCCAGGACATTAAAAATGTATCGCGGCTTGGACCCAAAACATGCAGCCAAGGCAACATAGGAGGGACTAAAAAAGAAGCACATTAAGGTCATGCAGTGGCCTAATCAGTCTCCAGATTTTAATCAAATAGAAAACTTATGGAGGGAGCTGAAGCTCCGAGTTGCCAAGCAACAACCTCAAAATCTAATGAATTACAGATGATCTGCAAAGAGGCGTGAACCAAAATTCCTCCTGACATGTGTGCAATCCTCATTATCTTTCTTTCAATGTTCTTTTTAGTTGGATACACAACAATAACAAATATACTGAATACTTAACAATTGAAAATAACAGTTATGAAATTGTAGATCGATGATCATTAATAACATGACAACATATGGTATCTGTAATGGTTCCCTGTAAGGCTATGTGCGCACTGGGCGGGTTTTCGGCGGTTTACCTGTGTAAACCGCCGTTTTGTTTACATTAGTTTTATTTAAATTTATGTTAATCCAAACCGGCGTTTGGATTAACATTAAAACTAATGTAAACCGCCCAAGGCAGTGCACACACCGGCGGTTACACAGCGTCATCCGTTGCTAACCCGCAGGTTTCCCAGCGGGTTAGCAAAGAATGAGCATGTTCTAAAAAACGGCGGTTCTGCAGCGGCTGCAAGCAGAATCATGTGCTGCTTCCAGCCCTGCAGATTCGCCGCCGAGAACACGCTGTGCATCCGCCGGCTACCGCCCGGCTCACGCCGCACATACCCGCCAGGAAGCCGGTGGACGGCGCCGGAGCTTCCTGGCGGGTTCCGCCAGCTGCCGCCGACCAAACCGCCGGGTAAGTGTGCACTTACCCTAAGAGTCCGAATACTATCAAAGATGCAGAGGTGGCTGATTATTAAACAGGTGCATGAACTTGTGAACAATGTCAGCACACCAACTGTCCCGGTTATGTCGAAAAGGCATTGGATCTTTGGGTCGGACATAGGGAATCAGTGGTTAAAGCAATAAAAGTTTCTTAAGTAGATATGAATATTTGTAAAGTATAGGGAAAGGGTTTTGCTACCAAGTATCAAGTCTTGTTTGCCGGAGGGATCAAATACTTATTTCTCTCTTCAAAATGCAAATAGATTTATATAATTTAGGCAATGCGATTTTCTGTACTTTTTATTTTTAAATGTGGCTTTCTTCTGGCCGTGGGTGCTCAAATATTTGTGAATTTCGACACTTCCCTACTCATGTCCCTCTTGAGTGGTGCATGGTGAGAGTCCAGAATGAATTAAAGGGAATGTAAATAGCTCCTCGGAATGCACAAGTTTGGGGTCAAAAGTCTCCTGGGACTTATGATGGGGGGAGGAAATAGGACCAGATTGAGGTTTGGCTAGCCCAAGCTCTTGGCTACTGAGACTGGACTGCGTGTAAGATTGAGTGGTGCTGATTATCAACAGACTGCAAGCATGGTCTGCCATCCATCCCATAATCTAATGGTAATTCAGACTGCGCTGCAGACCTGGAGGAGAAGGGGGAGTAGCAATTTATTGTTCAGGGCTTGATGTGGGCTCTGCCTAATGAATGAGTGATGGCCGTCCAATATGAATAAGTGAGGGCACTCTAAAATGTATACAAGAAGGCTTTCCTCTACACATTTGGGTGGCCCTCCCAAATGTATAGAGGTGGGCCATCCCAAATGTATGCAAGAAGGCCCTCCCAAATGAATAGATGACTTTCAGTGGCATCAAGCATGGCTTTGATTATGCCATTATTAACAGTGGTGCATGACAAATATAAGGCCATTGCCCAACTGTACAACTATGGAATTCCTGGACCCTCAAAAAGTAATGGTAAAGGGTGCACTGTTGACTCACCGCGGCCGGCTGACTCCGGTTTAGACAGGCGATTCTTCCTTCCTCCTTGTCACGGGTGGACCGCGCCTGCCGGTAGTGGGGCCCGGTGTAGTGCAGATCAAAAATGAAGACGTCTTGGTGGAACAGATTAAAAGGGGTTTAATTTGTTTTATTCGTGACGCCACCTATGAGTAGTTCGGTAAGGGCTACCGACGCTGCGGAACCCCCGGGGGATGGACAGCAGCAAGATGTTACGCTCCCCACAGGCTGAGCGGTGATCCCCGGGGGGCTGGAGCTGCTTCAAGATGTTGTGCGGCAGCTGCGGTTACCTTGTTGTGCGGACGGATAGTTCATAAGGAAGCACGGACACAGGTAGTCTCTGCAACGGGTCTTTACTGTAACCAGCAGGCAGTACATGGCATACAGTGGTTGAGTAGTAGACCGGGTGGACTCAGCAGTGATAGTGTTCCTCAGAGATCCGCAGTGTTCCTCCATTCTACCTAACTTGATTTGTTGCCAGCGTCGCCCAGGAATACCAGGTCGGGTACGGGGAGGCTGCTTCAATGCCCTATCCATGATATACGTCCTGGATGCTTTGGGGAGCCTTGGATCCCTCAGTGGGTACACCGCTGGTTAGACGACTGGAGACTGGCTGGTGGTGGGGTGCTCCTGTAAAGCTGCTCCTCCACTCTTCTGGTTCGCGTAGCAGAGGTGAACTGCTGCCAGCTTCGGTACCAGTGAACCGGCTGTGAGTTGTGAGCACGGGAGTCTTTTGGGAACCCGTGTGAATAATGCCCAATCCCGGTTGGTAAGGCCTCAGGTGCTGACAACCGACCGGTGACAGCCCGGGGGCTGCACGGGGTGCGGAGCCCCCGCTCCTCTCCAAGTTCAAGTCCTAGACCCTTTCTCTCCGAGTTCTAGACTATTGTGTGTTCTCCTACACACTACCCTAGCACTCTGCCCACCAGGACCTAGGATTGGCCCTCTGTTCTAGGTGATGCATGCAGGGTTGGATTTCTAAATTAACCAGGTCACTGCTGTGTCAGAGAATATTGCGGCTGCCTTTATGGCTGCAATACCCTCTTGTGACGCACTCGTTGCGGGGCGCCACATATCCGTACGGGTTACAAAATACACCCACGCCCATCAACAACCGGATCACTGGTTCCGAAGCTAGCAAGTTGTTCACCACTGCTCAGCAAACCAGAAGTGAAGGAATGCTTTTCAGGAGCACCTCACTGCAGCCGCAATTAGAGCCGTCTTGCCAGCGGAGTACCCACCAAAAGGAACCTGGTTAGACGACTGGAGACTGGTTGGTGGTGGGGTGCTCCTGTAAAGCTGCTCCTCCACTCTTCTGGTTCGCGTAGCAGAGGTGAACTGCTGCCAGCTGCGGTACCAGTGAACCGGCTGTGAGTTGTGGGCATGGGAGTCTTTTGGGAACCCGTGTGAATATGCCCAATCCCGGTGGTTAAGGCCTCAGGTGCTGACACCCGACCGGTGACGGCCCAGGGGCCCGCACGGAGTGCGGAGCCCCCGCTCCTCTCCAAGTTCTAGTCCTCAGACTCTGTCCTATCTCGAGGGTTCTAGGTTCTAGATCTCTCCTCTCGATTGTTGTGTTCTATTACACTACCCTAACACTCCACCCACCAGGACCTATGATTGGTCCCCTGTTCTAGGTGTTGCATGTTGGGTTGGATCTCCAAGTTAACTATTTCATTGCTGAGTCAGAGGATATTGCGGCTGCATTTGTGGCTGCAATACCCTCCTGTGACGCACTCGTTGCGGGGCGCCACACTCCCCCTTGGTTGAATACGCTTGTCCCCAAGCGTCACACTACTCACATTACAGAGGTTTTTGTATTTTTATACATATATGACACACTCTTATTAAAATGAAAAACAGGTAAAGGTATGCTTTGGTGACATAAGCAAAGAAACAGGTAATCACTTTGTGCGGACCCGGCGGGCGGTCGGCTGTCCTTTAACTAGAGTCCAGGCTGTAGCCGCAAGATCTCACAGTCAGTGATTAACGGGAACAGAGTCATTGAGGAAGTTCAAGTTTTAAAAGTCACTGGCACGGAGAACGATGGCGCACCCGGATAGCGAACCACCCATCTGCACAAGCGTAGCGCTCGTAGGTGATAATATCGCCCCGGTATAGGTCGCGATCGGGATGTCCTCTTGGCAAGTTGGACTCAACGTCCCGGCGCCCCACAAACACCTCCTCATTCAAACCCACCTCCCAAGCGAACCCCCACCCGGTATTAAATTAAAGGTGGAAATTCTACCTTCACGGCGGAGTTCATCAGGCAGCGGCGGTTGGCGGCGAGCCTCGGCACGGGCCTGCATATTGGCGCGCTCTCGGGCTTGCCACTCCTCTCGTCGTCTCTGGCGTACATCTCCGTCGTTACGGCTCGGGGTGTAGTGATGAGTAACGGAGCTGGTGGTTTGGCGGGAAGCTTGAACTTGGCGGGCTGTCTGTATCGGCACCCGGTGGAACGGCACAGGGGAAGGTGTCGGCATTGCACCCGACCAGTGTACCCGAGCTGTATGCCCGGAAGGAAGTTCCTTGTTGTCTCCCCAAGCAAACCCGGTGTCGAAATCCTCAGCGGTGCTGTGGGTCTCGTCGTCATCCTCTCCGACCTCTTCCTCGATGACCACATCAGGCTGCTCGTTGGCTGGAGACGTTGAAGCTTGTTCCGTTGTACAACAGGGCGGTGGTGCTGCGGATCCTTCCGTAGGGACGTCCTGCAGGGCTTCCAGGCTGCCTGCCTCTTCATCTGTTTCCGCAGGTAGAGGTGTTTCAATCCCGGTTACCAGGTAGGCCTCGGCAATGGCAAGGGAAGCCTCCGGTACGGGGACGAAACAGGCGACTGTCTCTGTAGTGGTGAAACATGTCGCGGGTTCCTCAGTGGGAACCTGGTAGAGATCAAGTTCTTCTGTGGAGCGTAGTGTGAGCTCCGGCTCAAGAACGGGGTCGGTTGCGATATTGGTCGCTGGAATGGGTCGAGTTGCGGCCTCCACCGGAATGACACAGTCTATTGGCTCTGGTGACGGAGCAGGATAGGTGGTAGGCGTCGGTGAGGCTGTTGAGAAGCTGGTGACGTCGTCTGGGCTTGGAGAAGCTGTACCCGGTCGGCTCTGCTGCATCGCATGGTGTAGTCGTCTGCCTAGGGTCGCACTCCAGCTGCGAATCGTCCATTCCACAGTCTCTAGTAACCGCACCCGGAGGTCTTGTAGAGCCTCGAGCCAGAAGTCGGGGCTGCCGTCTATGGTAAGGGCAGGATCCGGACCCGGTTGGCCTATGGCTGCTCTGGCCTCCGCCTCGACCTCCTGCATTAGGTCTTGGAGTCTCATGCTGGCCATTCTCTTCTTTGGAGGGAAACCACACCCGTTCAACCGGTAAGACGTTCTGGTTGAGCTGGTGAAGAAGTCTTCTCTCTGTCTCTGACACTCCCATTTCCTCTGGGCTTTTGTAGTCCAATCGTGGGAAAAGTCTTTGGGGTCCGCCCCCATGGTTGATTCGAGCCATCAGGGCGGACAAAGAGTTTGGCGCCTTCTGTCTTTAGCCCTCCCACGATGAGGGGGGGGTTGACTCACTCCTGGGCTTACACGTGGCGGCTTCTTGTGGCGGGAACGCCATCTTGGGCCCCATCTTGACCCAATGGTGAAAAGGCGGAAAGTTCTTTTAGGGACGAACAAAGTCCAAATTGTAGACAATAAAGTCCAGTTTAAGCGCAATATACCCGTTGGGTAACGGGCCTGCTCGTATCCTGTTCGTGACGCCATTTTCTGACTCACCGCGGCCGGCTGACTCCGGTTTAGACAGGCGATTCTTCCTTCCTCCTTGTCACGGGTGGACCGCGCCTGCCGTAGTGGGGCCCGGTGTAGTGCAGATCAAAAATGAAGATGTCTTGGTGGAACAGATTAAAAGGGGTTTAATTTGTTTTATTCGTGACGCCACCTATGAGTAGTTCGGTAAGGGCTACCGACGCTGCGGAACCCCCGGGGGATGGACAGCAGCAAGATGTTACGCTCCCCACAGGCTGAGCGGTGATCCCCGGGGGGCTGGAGCTGCTTCAAGATGTTGTGCGGCAGCTGCGGTTACCTTTTAGTGCGGACGGATAGTTCATAAGGAAGCACGGACACAGGTAGTCTCTGCAAATTGTCTTTACTGTAACCAGCAGGCAGTACATGGCATACAGTGGTTGAGTAGTAGACCGGGTGGACTCAGCAGTGATAGTGTTCCTCAGAGATCCGCAGTGTTCCTCCATTCTACCTAACTTGATTTGTTGCCAGTGTCGCCCAGGAATACCAGGTCGGGTACGGGGAGGCTGCTTCAATGCCCTATCCATGATATACGTCCTGGATGCTTTGGGGAGCCTTGGATCCCTCAGTGGGTACACCGCTGGTTAGACGACTGGAGACTGGCTGGTGGTGGGGTGCTCCTGTAAAGCTGCTCCTCCACTCTTCTGGTTCGCGTAGCAGAGGTGAACTGCTGCCAGCTTCGGTACCAGTGAACCGGCTGTGAGTTGTGGGCACGGGAGTCTTTTGGGAACCCGTGTGAATATGCCCAATCCCAGTGGTTAAGGCCTCAGGTGCTGACACCCGACCGGTGACGGCCCAGGGGCCCGCACGGAGTGCGGAGCCCCCGCTCCTCTCCAAGTTCTAGTCCTCAGACTCTGTCCTATCTCGAGGGTTCTAGGTTCTAGATCTCTCCTCTCGATTGTTGTGTTCTATTACACTACCCTAACACTCCACCCACCAGGACCTATGATTGGTCCCCTGTTCTAGGTGTTGCATGTTGGGTTGGGTCTCCAAGTTAACTATTTCATTGCTGAGTCAGAGGATATTGCGGCTGCATTTGTGGCTGCAATACCCTCCTGTGACGCACTCGTTGCGGGGCGCCACACTGTGGGCACTCCCAAATGAATGAGGGCCCTCCCAAATGTATAGAGGATGGCCCTCTCAAATGTATAGAGGGAGGCCCTCCCAAATGTATACAGGATGGCCCTCGCAAATGTATGGTACAGGGCCAGCTGAGGCCCCTCACAAAACTCAGGTTTCCTGACACCTGCTTGCCCCCTGAAAACTTGAATTGAGGGCTGCAGAATGACATGGAGGTGGAGGAGGAGGGCAAGTCCCAACGTAGTGACCCAGTCCAGATTTTGTCTGTCCATTTAGGTACCCCTGGACTGTGAGTAGCGTCTGTACACCCGCAGCTCACTTCGTAGTTACCCCTTTACTGTTATTAGAGAGTTTTAGATTCATTTAAATTATATTTCATATATTTCTCAGGTAAATTAATTTATACCCAAAGTACTTTTCATGCATTTTCCCAGGTATTTCCTCCTGTGTTGCAGCACCATCTGCTGCTAAAGTGTATGATTTATATTCTCTTTGCATTGTAAAGATTTGACATGAGAATTGAGTGTTATCCTGTGGGGCTGATGATCTTCACACAAGGCTCGGTAGGTGGAGCTACTTCCAGTCTCTGCCTAGTCTAGACAGAGAGCTGGAAATTCCCCAGTCTGGTCCAAGATGTGACACAGAGCAGACCTCATGTGAGGGGTCTCTTCACCACTACCAGGCTCCAGGCCTGGAAGTTCACCTTTCCCTTCGTCTTATGATTTACAGCCAGGCCTAATGCCTTGGATCATTCGCCGTTTTCTACCACTACGATGACTTAAAGTGATCCTGAACCCAGAAACTGACTTCCCCCCGCATCTTTAGACCTGTCTCTGCACCCCCTCTTATCATTTCTAGCCATCCCTTTTGCAGAAAAAAATCAATTTTGTAAAGTAGAGAAAAGTTTATATTTACCTCGTCCTGTGTGAGTTCTCTGTTTCTGAGGAAGCCGCAATAGGCGTGCCTGTCTGCTGCTGCCTTGTAATTATGCACGTGACTCACCGTAGCTGGGGTGTACACGTCTTGGGCTGTCGCTTCTCCCTGTCATGGTTCCGCGCCCGAGGCCGTGGGCCCGGTGGTCCAGATTCAATAAGGGTTGTCTGAACAGTAAGGGTTAATTCTTGTCGTGATGCCACCTGCGGGATTTCCGGTGATTTCACCGGCACTGCTTGGGCCTCCAGGGGATATACAGCAGCAAGATGGGACGCTCCCCACAGGACGAGCGGGAGTCCCTGGAGCCAGGAGCTGCACCTGATGTTGTACGACAGCTTCGTTACTCTTAGCATGCGGAGTAAAACAGTTCTGAAGAAATACAGACACCAGTGTTCTCTGTAACGGGTCTTTTACTGCAGCCGGTAGATGATACAGGGTATACAGGTAACGGGTAATGGACTGGATGGTCTCAGCAATGACTGGTGTTGTCTCAGAGCTCTGCGGTGTTCCTCCTTTCTCAACTTTTCTAAATGGGTTGCCGATGTTGCCTTAGGGTGCTAAGTTCGGGTAAAAGGGGGCTACTTCAATTTCCCTGCCGGTGTATACAGCCCGGTGTGAGGGGAGCCAGGTTCCTTTTGGTGGGTACTCCGCTGGCAAGACGGCTCTAATTGCGGCTGCAGTGAGGTGCTCCTGAAAAGCATTCCTTCACTTCTGGTTTGCTGAGCAGTGGTGAACAACTTGCTAGCTTCGGAACCAGTGATCCGGTTGTTGATGGGCGTGGGTGTATTTTGTAACCCGTACGGATATGTGGCGCCCCGCAACGAGTGCGTCACAAGAGGGTATTGCAGCCATAAAGGCAGCCGCAATATTCTCTGACACAGCAGTGACCTGGTTAATTTAGAAATCCAACCCTGCATGCATCACCTAGAACAGAGGGCCAATCCTAGGTCCTGGTGGGCAGAGTGCTAAGGTAGTGTGTAGGAGAACACACAATAGTCTAGAACTCGGAGAGAAAGGGTCTAGGACTTGAACTTGGAGAGGAGCGGGGGCTCCGCACCCCGTGCAGCCCCCGGGCTGTCACCGGTCGGTTGTCAGCACCTGAGGCCTTACCAACCGGGATTGGGCATTATTCACATGGGTTCCCAAAAGACTCCCGTGCCCACAACTCACAGCCGGTTCACTGGTACCGAAGCTGGCAGCAGTTCACCTCTGCTACGCGAACCAGAAGAGTGGAGGAGCAGCTTCAAAGGAGCACCCCACCACCAGCCAACTTCCAGTTGTCTAACCAGCGGTGTACCCACTGAGGGATCCAAGGCTCCCCAAAACATCCAGAACGTACATCATGGATAGGGCATTGAAGCAGCCTCCCCGTACCCGACCTGGTATTCCTGGGCGACACTGGCAACCAATTAGTTAGAATGGAGGAACACTACGGATTTCTAAGGAACACCATCACTGCTGAGTCCACCCGGTCTACTACCCAACAACTGTATACCATGTACTGCCTGCTGGTTACAGTAAAGACCCGTTGCAGAGACTTTCTGTGTCCGTGCTTCCTTATGAACTGTCCGTCCGCACTACAAGGTAACCGCAGCTGCCGCACAACATCTTAAGCAGCTCCAGCCTCCGGGGATCACCGCTCAGCCTGTGGGGAGCGTAACATCTTGCTGCTGTCCATCTCCCCGGAGGTTCCGCAGCGTCGGTAACGATTACCGAACTATTCATAGGTGGCGTCACGAATAAATTAAAAACCCCTTTAATCTGTTCCACCAAGACGTCTTCAACTTTTGATCTGCACTACACCGGGCCCCACTACCGGCAGGCGCGGTCCACCCGTGACAAGGAGGAAGGAAGAATCGCCTGTCTAAACCGGAGTCCCGGCCACGGTGAGTCAGAAAATGGCGTCACGAACAGGATACAAGCAGGCCCGTTACCCAACGGGTATAATGTGCTTAAAAATGACTTTATTGTCTACAATTTGGACTTTGTTCGTCCCTAAAAGAACTTTCCCGCCTTTTCACCATTGGGCCAAGATGGCGCCCAAGATGGCGTTCCCGCCACAAGAATCCGCCACGTGCAAGCCCAGGAGTGAGTCAACCCCTCCCTCATCGTGGGAGGGCTAAAGACAAAAGGCGCCAAACTCTTTGTCCGCCCTGATTGCTCGAATAAACCATGGGGGCAGACCCCAAAGACTTTTCCCACGATTGGACTACAAAAGCCCAGAGGAAATGGGAGTGTCACAGACCTTCTTCACCAGCTCTACCAGAACGCTTACCGGTTGAACGGGTGTGGTTTCTCTCCGAAGAAGAGAATGGCCAGCATGAGACTCCATGACCTAATGCGGGAGGTTGAGGCGGAGGCCAGAGCAGCCATAGGCCAACCGGGTCCGGGTCCTGCCCTTACCATAGACGGCAGCCCCGACTTCTGGCTAGAGGCTCTACAAGACCTCCGGGTGCGGTTACTAGAGACTGTGGATTGGACGATTCGCAGCTGGAGTGTGACCCTAGGCAGAAGACTCCATCATGCGATGCAGCAGAGCCGACCGGGTACAGCTTCTCCAGGCCCAGACGACATCGCCAGCTTCTCAACCGCCTCACCGTCGCCCACCACCTGTCCTGCTTCGTCACCGGAGCCCATAGACTGCATCATTCCTGTGGAGGCCACAGCTCGACCCGTTCCAGCGGTTGAACCCGCAGCCGACCTCGTTCCAGAGCCGGAGCTTCCAATACGCTCCCACGAAGAAGCTGACACATACCTGGTTCCACCTGCGGAACCCGCGACTAGTTTCCACACTACTGAGACTGTCGCCTGTTTCTCCCCTGAACTGGAGGCCTCCTCTGCAAATACAGAGGCCTATCTGGTGACTGGCATCGAAACACCACTTCCCGCTGCTACAGAAGAAGAGGCAGGCAGCCTGGAAGTCCTGCACAATGACCCCGAGGAGAACTTCGCAGCACAGCCACCCACCGACACAGAGGATTCTGTTCCATCATCTCCGTCAGCCGAGCAGCCCGACGTAGTCATCGAAGGAGAGGTCGAGGAGGATGACGACGAGATCTACAGCCCAGCTGAGGACCTCTACACCGGGTTCGCCTGGGGAGACACCAAGAATCCTTTTGCCGGGCGATCAGCTCGGGTGCACTGGTCGGGTGCCGCCGCAACAACATCTTCTCCGGTTCCGTTGAACCGGGCTTTTCTACAGACTGCCCACCAAACTCAAGCGGTTCAACAACCAGCACGCCGTAGAGACTGCATCCACACGCCGCACCACTCCGACGAAGAGGTACGTCGTGTCCGGAGAGAGGAGTGGCACACTCGTCTGCAAGCCAACATGCAGGCTCGCGCCGAGGCCCGCCGCCAATCTCCATTGCCTGAACAATTCCGTAAAACCGGGCGGGTAAGCACCTTTAACTTATCCACCGGGTGGGGATTTCGTAAGGGAGGAGGGTGTGAGAACCGAAGTGTTTGTGGGGCGTCGTGATGTGGAATCGCACCTACCGCGAGGGCATCCAAACCGAGACTTGTATAGAGGGGACATAGTAACCTATGAGCGATATGTATGCTGTGACGGGTGGTTCGCTATACGAGTCCGGAACACTGCCCTCCATCAGTGACTTTTGTTGTTTGAACTTTTCTGCTAAAGAGACTTCTTCCTGTGTGCAAAATAACACCGCGACTTGGCGGCTACAGCCTGAACTTTACCTAAGGACAGCCGACCGCCCGCCGGGTCCGCGCAATGTGTTAACCTGTTTCTTTACCTGCGTCACTTTTATGCATAAAATGACCTGTCATTAATAAAAGTATATTACCTGTTATAAAACATAAAAACCTCTGTAATGTGGGTAGTGTGACGCTTGGGGACAAGCGTATTCAACCAAGGGGGAGTGTGGCGCCCCGCAACGAGTGCGTCACAAGAGGGTATTGCAGCCATAAAGGCAGCCGCAATATTCTCTGACACAGCAGTGACCTGGTTAATTTAGAAATCCAACCCTGCATGCATCACCTAGAACAGAGGGCCAATCCTAGGTCCTGGTGGGCGGAGTGCTAGGGTAGTGTGTAGGAGAACACACAATAGTCTAGAACTCGGAGAGAAAGGGTCTAGAACTTGAACTTGGAGAGGAGCGGGGGCTCCGCACCCCGTGCAGCCCCCGGGCCGTCACCGGTCGGGTGTCAGCACCTGAGGCCTTACCAACCGGGATTGGGCATTATTCACACGGGTTCCCAAAAGACTCCCGTGCCCACAACTCACAGCCGGTTCACTGGTACCGAAGCTGGCAGCAGTTCACCTCTGCTACGCGAACCAGAAGAGTGGAGGAGCAGCTTCAAAGGAGCACCCCACCACCAGCCAACTTCCAGTCGTCTAACCAGCGGTGTACCCACTGAGGGATCCAAGGCTCCCCAAAACATCCAGAACGTACATCATGGATAGGGCATTGAAGCAGCCTCCCCGTACCCGACCTGGTATTCCTGGGCGACCCTGGCAACCAATTAGTTAGAATGGAGGAACACTACGGATTTCTAAGGGACACCATCACTGCTGAGTCCACCCGGTCTACTACCCAACAACTGTATACCATGTACTGCCTGCTGGTTACAGTAAAGACCCGTTGCAGAGACTTTCTGTGTCCGTGCTTCCTTATGAACTGTCCGTCCGCACTACAAGGTAACCGCAGCTGCCGCACAACATCTTAAGCAGCTCCAGCCTCCGGGGATCACCGCTCAGCCTGTGGGGAGTGTAACATCTTGCTGCTGTCCATCCCCCGGAGGTTCCACAGCGTCGGTAACGATTACCGAACTACTCATAGGTGGCGTCACAAATAAATTAAAAACCCTTTAATCTGTTCCACCAAGACGTCTTCAACTTTTGATCTGCACTACACCGGGCCCCACTACCGACAGGCGCGGTCCACCCGTGACAAGGAGGAAGGAAGAATCGCCTGTCTAAACCGGAGTCCCGGCCACGGTGAGTCAGATAGTTTCCCAGGTTCCGGTTGTGGGGCACCGGGTCATCGCGCCAACCGGTTGGTGGTCTGTAGGGCTGCACGGAACTGTGCAGAGCCCCCTTCTCCTACGTTCCTCTCCAACCACTTCTTCTTTCCTTCCTCCTTCTTCTACATTCTCCTACACTCTGCCCACCAGGACCTTATTGGCACTCTATGCTAGTGGTGCATGTAGGGTATGGAGCTCTGAGTTTTAACCATGTCATTACCGAGACGGAGAATATTGCATCTTCAGTCATGGATGCAATACCCTCCTGTGACGCACTCGTTGTGGGGCGCCACACACGCCCCTCTCTGCTTGCTAAGAGCCTGGCCGCATCATGAAAGGGGGCGGGACTCCGGTATGACGTGATTTAGCCCCACCCCCTTTCATGACGCGGCCAGGTTCTTAGCAAGCAGAGAGGGGCGTGCATAATTACAAGGCAGCAGCAGACAGGCACGCCTATTGCGGCTTCCTCAGAAACAGAGAACCCACACAGGACGAGGTAAATATAAACTTTACTCTACTTTACAAAATCGATTTTTTTCTGCAAAAAGGATGGCTAAAAATGATAAGAGGGGGTGCAGGGACAGGTCTAAAGATTCGGGGGGTCAGTTTGTGGGCTCAGGATCACTTTAAGAATTTTAACAGTGGATCCTTGCTGTCTGGATTTACGTGTGCTCCTCTTGCAGTAGGTCATACTAACTGTACAAAAGAACCTATTGCCCACATGTTGAGAAAGGGTCTCCCATTTGCAGGCAGGGATCTTCTCCAGTCTGTTTCTATTCTGTCTCCTGGCTGTTTCTATTCAGCTTCATCACTTTTCCGTCCATTTCAGCCTTTTTCTGAGGCCCCCAGACATCTTCATGTCCATTATTTGCTCCATATTGTTCTGCATGTGCCATCACAATCTGGGAAAGCAATACACGTGTAATGACCGAAGGTCCTATTAAGATCCAGTGAGTCACAGACTGAGACAGAGGCAGAAATGAACAAAAGTGTTTTTACTGATATGGGGATCAAAGTACGGTTCAGTATAGAATGTAATAGTCTCAAAATCCCCCTAGAACACTACCAATAACAATTTTACACACTCAGCGTTAGCCGACATCAATGCACCGATCTCAGAGTTACCAGGGTATGTAAATCACACTCAGAACCAGGAGCAAATTTACCTACAGGTTAAATTGATCAAGCATTTAACTTAACTAACTTGAAAGACATTGTACATCAGCTGAGGGCGGTCAGATGGAACCTCTGAGGTGGCGCACTGAGTATAATTTATAATAGCCAATAACAATGCATTAAACTATATCAATAGTGGCTATACATTTAGCACAGGGATACCCAAGTATCTTAAAAGCTATGGTACCATCAACCTCAAATGTAGTTTCACACCGGCCTATATTCCACGTTGGCTGCAGCAAGTCCAGAAAAAAACCCTTTGGCGCCAAAACAAAACTTATTGTAAAACAGCAAAATTCGGTGGCTTACTCTGTTCCTGTTCAGGAACGCTGAACTCACAGGGTCCTAGTGCTCTGCTGATGCTGTTACATTCCACATTCCCACATGCCACTGTCACGCTGGGAGCGGGAGAGACACCCAGCGTAGGACAACGACGGGGGGGGATAAGGAGTCCCTAAAGCTATGGGCACAAGAGGGAGAGGGTGACCCCTAGTCTTCCTGGGGCTGACCCTGTCTGCCCTGACGTCCCTATACAGTTTCCTCAACTGTCGCCGACCACGAACCTCGTCCCTCTCTGATCCTAGCACTACCTTATCTAAGGATCAGATGGGGAGGTTCACTAGACCCCTCCACTAACAACTAAAGACAACACAAGGAAAACAGACAATGGGGAAAGAAAACACTTATCTTGCAGCAGAGCACAGCAACCTCCACAATCTCAGCTTCTGCTTGGAGCAAGGATAATGAGTCCACAAGGAAATATCACCTGCACCGAGGGAGGGCAATGAAACTCCTTATAAAGGAGGGAAGAACCTGCTGGGTCCTAGAGACCCAGAATACTGGTGTAGAAACCAGACCGAGCACAAGACCTTCCCAGCCGTCCTCCCATGATAGGGAGATCTTATCATACCTTCTCTTTATCTACACAGAAGGTAAATGCCCCTGAAAGACGGACCGTCCTCAAACCTTATGGCTGATTGGCCAAACGCTGGGACCGTCTGCGCGTGGCCTCTACCCTGTCATCCGTGCCACCCGTGACAGCCACTCCACGAGAGGTTGGCGTCCCTGACACACCTCCCCACTTAAAGTTGTCCTGTGCGTAGCGCTGAGGAGGTATTCCTGCTGTAGATCGAGTGGTTCTCTGAAGGCCCACCCCAACAGATTCAGTCCCCGAGGGAGCAGGAGTCCCTTCAGAGGTGTCATCAGAGGAAAGGCGTGACGCTGCTCCCTCCTGAAGTGCGACTCCCCATGATCCATCATTCATGTCAGGTGGCTGACCCAAGGCCCAGCCCTCGGAAGGACATACCATAGGCTCAACACTCTCTCCACACAGGGGCAGATCATTCACAGGGGGCAGATGAACAGGCGCAGAGGAGGGCACTTCATCAAACTCAAAAGCACCAGGAGTACCCGCCCCTTGGGACACAGCCTCTGGTTCCGTAGAAACGGGAGCAGCGTCCTCAAACCAGCACCGTTGTAGCATGTTACGGTGAAGATTACGAGTGGGCCCCCCTGTCCCCACTGGCTCAACCTCATGGACTGGAATCTCAGGGTTCACCTGTCTCTTTATCAGGTATGGTGTCGCATCCCATCGGTCGCCCAGTTTCCTCTTTGGTCGCTTGACCCTCACCAACACTCTATCCCCTGGGGAGAGAGGCTCCGTCTGCACAGGCAGCGTGTCCCTATGAGACACCTGATTAAGTTAATTACCCACCACCTGATGCACCACTCTGTCATCGCCGGAGCTCTCGAACCCATTCAGATGCAGTGCGAGGGGAATCAGAGGAGGGGTCTGGCATGTTCAAATCTTCAATATCCCTCCCGGGTCTCCCAAACATCAACATGTGTGGCGAATAGCCCATAGTGCTGTGCAGGCGATTTTTGTAGGCCCACATTAGTTCAGGAAGGTACTCAGGCCAGCGGGCCTGCTGGCCGTCCTCTAATGTTCTCAACATCTGTATCAAGGTACAATTGAAACGCTCATAGGTCCCATTTCCTTGGGGATGGTAAGGTGTCATTCTCGAGTGTGCTATATCATAAAGCCGGCGCAGCTCCTCCATTAGTGTCCCATGGAAACATGCCCCCTGATCTAAGTGTTTCCTTTGCGGACACCCAAACACCTGGAGAAAATGACGACACACGGCCTTAGCCGCCGACTCGGCCATCTGATCTCTCGTTGGCACCGCCACAGCATATTTAGTGAAGTGGTCTGTCATTACCAAGCAATAGGAGCACCCAGACGTCGAGTACCCTATCAAAACATAATCAATCATGAGCAATTCCAAGGGGGCAGAAGTTTTAATTTTCTGCGTAGAGACCCGCTGCTCAGGGCCCTTACTGAGCCCACAGACCCGACATTGCCGACACGCCTCTGCTACTATCCCTCCCAGGTCAGGGCAATAGAGGACTCGCTGTAGCCACTGGAGTGTCTTTTCAGTCCCAAAGTGGACTCCTTTCTCATGTGCCTCGCGGGCAACCACCGGACCCATACCTACAGGGATTACCAGTTGATACCAATGCTGCAGCTCAGATGGCAGATACGGGGGCGTGGCCTAACTATGGGGCCGTGGGGAAGCCTTTCTCCAAAGCTCCTCTGCATCCAGCCTCATTACACAGAGCTACGGGCACCCACTGCTGCAGAAAGATGCCTAAAGGACGGCGAGCCTCCTCCTGCCACCCACCAGGTCCCTCAGGGAGATATGCAGCAGCGCTGGAGCGATATTTCACTGGGAAACAGCCAGAGATCTGCCCAGAGGTCCCTCATAAGATGGCGCCTGAGGCTGTTCCTGCAGCTGCAGAAAAACAAACAATGGCGATGGAGAAGGTGAGAGGGAGACAAAATCATGGAGATTACCGGAGTGCAGGGTCTTCCCCCGCTGTCAGTCCCCAGCAAAATGATGAGGGATCCCCTCTAACCTCAGCCCAGAGGCGCCATAATACCGCCGCAGAGCTTGTGGCTGCGGGGAGAGGGACTGTGATTAACCTTATGATGGCCAGCACAGAGTGTACAACTCACCATGCACAATCTCCCCACGCTGTCAGCCCCCAACACAATAGTAATAGGATCCCTCAGGCTCCAACAAAGAAGCCATATGATCCTGCCTCACAGATGGTTAATGTGGGGAGAGAGACTGCTGTTAACTCACTGTTGACTGGCACAGAGCAGATCACACACCCAGCCTTACCTCTGTGCCCTCGACCTGACAGATTTGAGACTGAACTAATGCCTGCCTGGGATGGAACTGGAAGCACCATCATGGATCTTATTGGGGGCGACCAAAATAACCATCTTCAGGCTTCTGTCTATCCCCCTAACATATATGATCTGATCAAAGCCCTCCCAACTAAAATCGACCTAGACTTTATGATAGCCAGATTTGAGGCATCCCAGGAAAGGGCCCTCTCCCTGTTTTGGGGAGATTTGGACACTTTGGACTCTCGTACCACCACGTTGGAGTCCTCCACTGCCGCCCTGACTGCGAAAGTCGCCAATCTGGAGAACACCTCTCTGCGACACAAGAGCATATGCAAAATCTGACACTTCTTTTAGACGACCAAGAAAATCGGGGTCGGCGAAACAACATTCGCCTAAAGGGGGTCCCAGAGGATGTCCCTGCACGAGCCCTCTCTTGTAAGGTCTCAGAGCTCAGAGATCTTTAATATTGTAATGCAACAACCCCTGGATTACACTTTCACGACTGAAGAGTGCACAGGGTGACGCGACAACCAAACTTCCAAACATCTGCCCCACGAGACATCCTGTGTAGACTGCATTACTACACTAATAGGGAAACTATACTCCAGCACGCATGGTCCCACTGGAGGCTATTCTTAAAAGATGTCGAAGTTCGCCTATTCCCTGATATTTCAGCGCTCACTATCACCATGAGGCAAATGCTTTCCCCTCTCCTCCAACGCATCAGAGAAGTGGGGGCCACATATAGGTGGGGACACCCCTTCCACCTGATCGTCAGAAAAGAGGATGCCCAATTTTTTCTTAAAAAACCCGAGGAGCTTACAGATCTGTTCCAATTTCTGGACACATCCCCTATGGATATTCCTAACTGGCTGGCTGTGGACCTGCAGACCGCACGGCGATCCTCAGAAAACCGGAAAAGATGTGCCTCTCGACGTGAGGGAGCTGGGGGGAGAAACAGCCCAAAAGAACGCCCTACCGCTGACAGGGGCTGGAGAAATGACCCCACTAGACTTTTGTTATCCTTTTTCTTGCTTGTTTTCCCTTT
Organism: Allobates femoralis; assembly: GCA_033576535.1. NCBI lineage: Eukaryota > Metazoa > Chordata > Amphibia > Anura > Aromobatidae > Allobates > Allobates femoralis. The sequence goes on along the minus strand of JARQOC010000002.1, from coordinate 319,158,824 downwards.
GGTGGGCATAGCAGCTTCCTGACCTCCCTGCTCCCCTGCGAACTGGTCAGAAGACAATACCTGCCGAGACGGTTTCTAAATATATAAACATTTTTTCCTGGTTTGCTTGGAGTGGTTGCGGTAGCTCTGAACCATTAACGATATCTATTTTTTCCTTTTTCTTTGGATGCATGAGACGGCTGTCTTACGGTTTTCCACATCCCCTCAAGCAGGATTTGCTATCCTGTGCTTACCCCACTATAGTAGGGTGTAGGCGTTCCTCCGGAATCTTTTAACGGGGTATTTTTGTTGGGAATACGTTCCCTTCTTCTTTTGTATTGCTTCCTAACTTCCTGTAATTGACGATTAGTTGCCGTAAAGTGTGTGCTTAACACTAGGCTTCTATCCATTCCTACTACTTCCTACTCTTTGTTTTTCCACCCTCCCTCCTTTCCCTTCTTCTTACTTTTAATTCCACGACACCCTCTCCTCCCCCAACCCCCCTTCCTGTGTTTGTCTTTTCTTTATAGGTTGAGACCGGCCTCTGCTGCTCCAAGATGTCATCATCCTGCGCTTCGACCTTGAAATGCGGCACCATCAACGTCAAGGAACTGCACAGCCTGGTTAAGAGATCTATCCTCACCAACCTCTTGAGACGAGAACACATACACATAGCATTTTGCAGGAGACGCACTTGTGTGCGCTCAAACCCTTTATATTAGTAAATCACTGGTTCCCCGATGGTTACCACAGTGAGTCCCCGGACTCAAGATCAAGGGGCACTAGCGTTCTAATTTCCCGATCTGTCCCATGGGAATTCTTAGATTCATTTGATTCTTGAAAGCAGAGACGGCACTCGCCCGAGTCTTAATCGGTGATTTAATGAGGGAACGTGTACATTCAAGGCAGGGAGGGGGAGGACGGGGCTACTGACGACGGCACCGTTTCGCACTTGTGTGCTTCCACGGGTCAGTAGCTAATGGTGGTGTGGAACCTCCTATTATAGGAGGAGTCCACAGCAAATACTTTACATCACCATTAGCAACAAATATAAACAAGGAAAATTAAAATTAATCCAAAACAACACCAGCATTAACCATGGGAAGGAATATAACGCTTAATCAAACATGCAGGAATAAAGAATATTTTTCGTGCAGTATATAAACGAGTGCAATAAACAAGATCTAATTGTACAGAGCGCAGACACAGAGATTAAAACCCCGGGAGAGATGGAGACTACAAACGGTGGGACACAAGCAACTATAAATCAGTACTTAAATATCCATACAGCATGGAAAAAATTAAATAAATAATACATACGTATGCTTTATACCTAAAGTTAAAGCATATAGGGAATTAACGGACACTAGGTGAATAACCATTACCTGTCCGTTCTCCCCAGCTCCAATGTATAGGTAGCAATTATGCTTAGTCCCAACCGCAGCAATAACGCACTAGTTATCTCCATATTTCTCGGGGGGCAGCAATCAATAATAAATGAAGACAAACAGTTTTGTACTATAAATACATCATATACAACCTATGTAAACGGGCAGGAAACAGCTGAAAAAAGCGAGTTCTATCAACTGATAGTATCATGCATAATCTATGAACCATTCATAAACATATCTTTTCAACACACCAAACAGTGAATCGTCCAGAAGACGATTTAAATATTTCAGAATAGCCACAGAAATGCATATCACTCATTTCAGGTGCAAAGCAAGGTAGAATTCAGACCTATCGGAATCACATATATCTCTAGATGGGCAAAAAGATAGTATTAATAATGAGACCACAAATTAAAAAATCGGGACCGCCAACAGATAAAGAGTATAGGTAAACAGACCGGGCTCAAAGATAAACGGCCAAATCGACCTTATCATTGAGGCCTCCTGCTCCCATAGCATTAGAGTTCAGAATCCAGTTGGTCTCTATTTGGAGACGTTTTTTATGCAGATTACCTCCTCTGCCGGAGGGAAAGATCCTCTCTATTCCTGCAAACTTCAGCACCTTCGGGTCACCAGAATGGTGTTCCCGAATATGCTGAATAAGTCTGGTGGATCCTTTGCCTGTGATCACTGAATTAAAATGTTCTCTTACTCTTATGCACATGGCTCGAATGGTTTTCCCAATATAAAACCTGCCACAAGGACACCAAAGCACATAAGCTACCCACTTAGTATTGCAGTTGATAAATGATTTAATACCAACATTTAGACCTCCGAAGCATAATGCAGGACCTGGTTCTAAAAACTTACACCAATTACAGTGGCCACATCTAAAATTTCCTTTCAAAGGTTTCATATTTAGCCACGTATTTTTCTGCAAAGGTTTTTTTAGTCTTTTTTCCACTAACCAGTCACTAATATTTTTGCTTCTTCTATAGGTCACAAGCAATTGTGGGTGTATTTCTCCAAAAGCGCGATCATTTTCTATTAGGTGCCAATGGCGTCTTAAGGCGGTTCTGATTCTGGTATACATTGGGCCAAATTTGAAATTAAAATAAAAATTTTTATTTCTCCTTCCTCGATTTTCATTGTCTGAATCAATATCAGATCTATCTCGTACTCTGCCCTTATATTGATTAACCCTTTCTCTGGCCTTGAACAGCACTGACTGAGGGTAACCTCTCAGTGACAAGTCCGACAAAAGCTTATCTGCTTGCACGTTGAAGCCCTCGTCAGTGTTGTTCAGACGTCGGATACGTAGTAGTTGACTAAATGGTAATCCCATCTTAGTGTGGCAAGGGTGGGCACTGTTAAAATGTAATAAAGAATTGGTAGCAGTACTCTTTTTAAACTTTGATCTAGTCATACCATTTTCACTCAGCTCTATGTTGATATCGAGAAACTCTAACTTTGATCCTCCAAAAACACTAGTGAAATACATATTAAAACTATTGTTGTTCAAATAGTCAATAAAGCCCTGAAAAGCCGTCTCATCACCATCCCAAACTACCATCACATCATCCACATAGCGAATATAGTGTTTGATGTTAAGCAAATAGGGATTATTCTCAGAGTATATGTAATGTTCTTCGAATGCAGCTAGAAACAGATTGGCGAGGGTACAAGCGACGGGCGTACCCATCGCTGTACCCTCTTTTTGCAAATACCATTGCTCAAGGAAACTGAATGCATTATGTTCTAAGATAAATTCCAAGGCTTCACAAGTAAAGTCAATCACATCGCTTTCTATTTTGTTTTTTAACAATAATTGTCTGATCAGCCTCACTGCTAGTTGCTGCGGGATTCTGGTGTATAAGCTCTCAACATCGATTGATGTTAATTTCATGGAGGTGTCCCATGCTATACAATCTATCATTTTAATAAAATCAAATGAATCTTTTACTAGCGATGGTACTACAGCCAAGAAAGGGTGTAAAAGCCACTCCAGATATTTCGATAGTGGTTCAGTCAGTGAAAATTAAAATTAATCCAAAACAACACCAGCATTAACCATGGGAAGGAATATAACGCTTAATCAAACATGCAGGAATAAAGAATATTTTTCGTGCAGTATATAAACGAGTGCAATAAACAAGATCTAATTGTACAGAGCGCAGACACAGAGATTAAAACACCGGGAGAGATGGAGACTACAAACGGTGGGACACAAGCAACTATAAATCAGTACTTAAATATCCATACAGCATGGAAAAAATTAAATAAATAATACATACGTATGCTTTATACCTAAAGTTAAAGCATATAGGGAATTAACGGACACTAGGTGAATAACCATTACCTGTCCGTTCTCCCCAGCTCCAATGTATAGGTAGCAATTATGCTTAGTCCCAACCGCAGCAATAACGCACTAGTTATCTCCATATTTCTCGGGGGGCAGCAATCAATAATAAATGAAGACAAACAGTTTTGTACTATAAATACATCATATACAACCTATGTAAACGGGCAGGAAACAGCTGAAAAAAGCGAGTTCTATCAACTGATAGTATCATGCATAATCTATGAACCATTCATAAACATATCTTTTCAACACACCAAACAGTGAATCGTCCAGAAGACGATTTAAATATTTCAGAATAGCCACAGAAATGCATATCACTCATTTCAGGTGCAAAGCAAGGTAGAATTCAGACCTATCGGAATCACATATATCTCTAGATGGGCAAAAAGATAGTATTAATAATGAGACCACAAATTAAAAAATCGGGACCGCCAACAGATAAAGAGTATAGGTAAACAGACCGGGCTCAAAGATAAACGGCCAAATCGACCTTATCATTGAGGCCTCCTGCTCCCATAGCATTAGAGTTCAGAATCCAGTTGGTCTCTATTTGGAGACGTTTTTTATGCAGATTACCTCCTCTGCCGGAGGGAAAGATCCTCTCTATTCCTGCAAACTTCAGCACCTTCGGGTCACCAGAATGGTGTTCCCGAATATGCTGAATAAGTCTGGTGGATCCTTTGCCTGTGATCACTGAATTAAAATGTTCTCTTACTCTTATGCACATGGCTCGAATGGTTTTCCCAATATAAAACCTGCCACAAGGACACCAAAGCACATAAGCTACCCACTTAGTATTGCAGTTGATAAATGATTTATCTGCTTGCACGTTGAAGCCCTCGTCAGTGTTGTTCAGACGTCGGATACGTAGTAGTTGACTAAATGGTAATCCCATCTTAGTGTGGCAAGGGTGGGCACTGTTAAAATGTAATAAAGAATTGGTAGCAGTACTCTTTTTAAACTTTGATCTAGTCATACCATTTTCACTCAGCTCTATGTTGATATCGAGAAACTCTAACTTTGATCCTCCAAAAACACTAGTGAAATACATATTAAAACTATTGTTGTTCAAATAGTCAATAAAGCCCTGAAAAGCCGTCTCATCACCATCCCAAACTACCATCACATCATCCACATAGCGAATATAGTGTTTGATGTTAAGCAAATAGGGATTATTCTCAGAGTATATGTAATGTTCTTCGAATGCAGCTAGAAACAGATTGGCGAGGGTACAAGCGACGGGCGTACCCATCGCTGTACCCTCTTTTTGCAAATACCATTGCTCAAGGAAACTGAATGCATTATGTTCTAAGATAAATTCCAAGGCTTCACAAGTAAAGTCAATCACATCGCTTTCTATTTTGTTTTTTAACAATAATTGTCTGATCAGCCTCACTGCTAGTTGCTGCGGGATTCTGGTGTATAAGCTCTCAACATCGATTGATGTTAATTTCATGGAGGTGTCCCATGCTATACAATCTATCATTTTATAAAAATCAAATGAATCTTTTACTAGCGATGGTACTACAGCCAAGAAGGGTGTAAAAGCCACTCCAGATATTTCGATAGTGGTTCAGTCAGTGAAAATTAAAATTAATCCAAAACAACACCAGCATTAACCATGGGAAGGAATATAACGCTTAATCAAACATGCAGGAATAAAGAATATTTTTCGTGCAGTATATAAACGAGTGCAATAAACAAGATCTAATTGTACAGAGCGCAGACACAGAGATTAAAACACCGGGAGAGATGGAGACTACAAACGGTGGGACACAAGCAACTATAAATCAGTACTTAAATATCCATACAGCATGGAAAAAATTAAATAAATAATACATACGTATGCTTTATACCTAAAGTTAAAGCATATAGGAATTAACGGACACTAGGTGAATAACCATTACCTGTCCGTTCTCCCCAGCTCCAATGTATAGGTAGCAATTATGCTTAGTCCCAACCGCAGCAATAACGCACTAGTTATCTCCATATTTCTCGGGGGGCAGCAATCAATAATAAATGAAGACAAACAGTTTTGTACTATAAATACATCATATACAACCTATGTAAACGGGCAGGAAACAGCTGAAAAAAGCGAGTTCTATCAACTGATAGTATCATGCATAATCTATGAACCATTCATAAACATATCTTTTCAACACACCAAACAGTGAATCGTCCAGAAGACGATTTAAATATTTCAGAATAGCCACAGAAATGCATATCACTCATTTCAGGTGCAAAGCAAGGTAGAATTCAGACCTATCGGAATCACATATATCTCTAGATGGGCAAAAAGATAGTATTAATAATGAGACCACAAATTAAAAAATCGGGACCGCCAACAGATAAAGAGTATAGGTAAACAGACCGGGCTCAAAGATAAACGGCCAAATCGACCTTATCATTGAGGCCTCCTGCTCCCATAGCATTAGAGTTCAGAATCCAGTTGGTCTCTATTTGGAGACGTTTTTTATGCAGATTACCTCCTCTGCCGGAGGGAAAGATCCTCTCTATTCCTGCAAACTTCAGCACCTTCGGGTCACCAGAATGGTGTTCCCGAATATGCTGAATAAGTCTGGTGGATCCTTTGCCTGTGATCACTGAATTAAAATGTTCTCTTACTCTTATGCACATGGCTCGAATGGTTTTCCCAATATAAAACCTGCCACAAGGACACCAAAGCACATAAGCTACCCACTTAGTATTGCAGTTGATAAATGATTTATCTGCTTGCACGTTGAAGCCCTCGTCAGTGTTGTTCAGACGTCGGATACGTAGTAGTTGACTAAATGGTAATCCCATCTTAGTGTGGCAAGGGTGGGCACTGTTAAAATGTAATAAAGAATTGGTAGCAGTACTCTTTTTAAACTTTGATCTAGTCATACCATTTTCACTCAGCTCTATGTTGATATCGAGAAACTCTAACTTTGATCCTCCAAAAACACTAGTGAAATACATATTAAAACTATTGTTGTTCAAATAGTCAATAAAGCCCTGAAAAGCCGTCTCATCACCATCCCAAACTACCATCACATCATCCACATAGCGAATATAGTGTTTGATGTTAAGCAAATAGGGATTATTCTCAGAGTATATGTAATGTTCTTCGAATGCAGCTAGAAACAGATTGGCGAGGGTACAAGCGACGGGCGTACCCATCGCTGTACCCTCTTTTTGCAAATACCATTGCTCAAGGAAACTGAATGCATTATGTTCTAAGATAAATTCCAAGGCTTCACAAGTAAAGTCAATCACATCGCTTTCTATTTTGTTTTTTAACAATAATTGTCTGATCAGCCTCACTGCTAGTTGCTGCGGGATTCTGGTGTATAAGCTCTCAACATCGATTGATGTTAATTTCATGGAGGTGTCCCATGCTATACAATCTATCATTTTAATAAAATCAAATGAATCTTTTACTAGCGATGGTACTACAGCCAAGAAAGGGTGTAAAAGCCACTCCAGATATTTCGATAGTGGTTCAGTCAGTGAACCTACCCCGGAGACAATAGGTCTCCCGGGAGGTTCCTGTTCGTTTTTATGTACCTTAGGCAAGTAGTACCAGTGCGGTTTGTTTGGAAATTCAGGAAAAAGTTTTTCCGCCTCTCTGATAGATAGCACATTTTTGTCTACAGCCCGTCGTAATATGTTCTTCAATTTTTTAGAGAATTCAGCAGTGGGGTCTGATTTTAGCAATGAATAAGTAGTGGACTGACTCAACTGCCTATTTGCTTCTTTCACATAGGCTGATCTAGAAAGGAGGACAATACTTCCTCCTTTATCAGCCTTCCTAAAGACTGTATCTTTCCAATGTTGCATTTCTATAAGTGCGTCATGTTCTTTTTTATTTAAATTCTTAGTCGGTTCGGGATAGATCAAAGCTTTCACGTCTTTATCAACTAACTCTATGAAAGAGTCCAGGCTATCACCGGGGATCGCCGGGGGCATAAAAGTGGAATTGACACCCCCTAAAAAGGGGGGTCTACCAGGATCCGTAATCTCCTCGGTTTGACTTTCAGCAATCCCCAGTAAGAGCCGGACATCATCCTGAGATTGACTAAGTGAATCTGAGTTTACAAAGAATTCCAAAGGACCTATATTATCGATACCAGTAGAGATCTTAGAGCTAATATTGGCTTTATTTGTATTATTAGTATTTTTTTGTTTTTCAAAATGCTTAAATAAGTACATTTTCCTGACTGACTTGAAAAGATCTGCTCTAAACTCGGCGTAATCAAATTCCTAAGCAATACAGAAATTAAGGCCCTTTTGCAACACTGATAACATGTCCTCAGACAAAGGGTGATCTGACAAGTTGTAAATCCGTAAGGTCTGAGATCTAATCCCGCCAAGACACCTGTTTCCTCTTTATGGGAGGTGGTAGTATCAAGTCCTCGTCTTCTCCTTCTGTTTACCCTCCTCTCCTAGTTCTGCGCCTAAAGGGTCGCAATTGATACTTTGAGCCCCTTCAAAATCATGGTATACTGAGTCTTCTTCAGACACCCCATCTTCCTCATCTGATCTGATTTGCTGTGGACTCCTCCTATAATAGGAGGTTCCACACCACCATTAGCTACTGACCCTGGAAGCACACAAGTGCGAAACGGTGCCGTCGTCAGTAGCCCCGTCCTCCCCCTCCCTGCCTTGAATGTACACGTTCCCTCATTAAATCACCGATTAAGACTCGGGCGAGTGCCGTCTCTGCTTTCAAGAATCAAAAGATCCACTGCTGTTGTGCTCGAGGACTGGCACCCCCGTTCTATAGCCTGAGTGCTCCTAATTTGGTCCGCCCGGCGAGCTGTCGGCTCTGGTGCCCTGCATTCCTTCTATACCTGTGTGTCGAATTCTTAGATTCAGCTACTGATCAAAGTGGAAAAATGGTAATGGTCAAGGGCCGAATAGCATGATACCTGCTCACTTTTGCCACCTTATACCTCCCAAATTCGAATCAGATCTCAGTTCTAATGGAATGGGGGAGTTTTCTGAAGGCACACTGATTCTGGGAGGGGACTTCAACATTGCCCTCAATCCTGATATAGACACCTCCTCGGGTGGACACTCCCAGTCGTTAGCGGCTTTACGTAAACTCAGGTGTCTCCTACATGACCATCAGCTAATTGACTTGTGGAGACTTCTCCACCCCGCAGAAAGGGACTGCTCTTTCTACTCACACGTGCATGGCTCTTATTCCAAACTCAATTATCTATTCATTAATCATAAAGACATTTCACTACTTGCTAAAGCGGAAATAGGTTCTATCACCTTCTCAGACCACGCCCTTTGCACAATTCTTATCTCCATGCCTAATCTGTCTTCTAAGCAGTGGCAATGGAGACTTAATGAATCCCTGCTGGAGGATCAGATAACTTCTAGGGAACTGATCCAAACCCTGAGGGATTTCTTCTCTGAAAATCTGACCCCAGACGCTTCCCCACATACAGTATGGGAGGCTCATAAATGTGTTATTCGAGGCGTACTCATCAAGCACGGGTCCAGGCTGAAAAGGGATAGAGACCTTGAAATGTCAACTCTGCTTACCCGCTTGCGAGTTCTGGAAACTAGCCACAAGAGAACCCCCACAACACAGCTGAATGTGGATTTAGGCAACACTAGAGAGGAAATCAGAGACTTACTGAACAAGAGAGCGAAGTCTTGGTTGGCGAAATGCCACAGACAGTTTTATGAGTATGGCAATAAAACGAGCCGTATGTTGATTAGAGCTCTAAGGAAGCAGAGGGCGAGGACATTTGTTTCGAGAATTGGAGTTCAGACTCCAGGCGAAGGCTCTCAATCCTCAGATAAAATTTCAGAAACATTCAGGAGTTTCTATGCCTCCCTTTATGCTATAGATGGTGACCACCCCATACACCCTCTAGCACACTCACATCTAAATTAAAAAATACATACAGGAGTCTAACATGCCTAAACTAAATGACTCTGATATCACAGCCTTGGAACAGCCATTTACCTCCAGGAAATTCTGACGGTAATCCGTTCCCCTAAGCGTGGGAAGGCCCCTGGCCCAGACGGCCTTACGCGCAATACTATAAAACAATGCAGGACCATCTGACTCCACACCTACTGGCCTTTTTTAATGCTATGGCAACTGGTTGCCGGCCACACACTGACTCACTAAGAGCCCATATTTCCTAAACCTAACAAGGACCCCTCACCGTGTGCTAGTTACAGGCCGATATCTCTTCTTAATGAAGACATTAAAGGGAACCTGTCACCCCAAATCACCCTTGTAAACTGTAAATACATGTCCCTGAAGCATAACACCACAGTCCTACACATCCCTTTGTGGTGTTTTACTTCAATATGAAAGTGCACTTTAGTCGTTTGCCAACTTACAAAATCCATGGCAGTGGGGCGTTCCAGGCCTCTTTGTCCAAGAGGCGGTTCCCTGTGTGCCGCTGTATTACGCCCCAATGGGCGTTTGTTCAATCTTTCTAGCGCGGGCACGAATCCTAATCTCGCGCCCGTGACGTCACGGTCATGTGATGCCGTGACGCGTCAATTCAGGGCGGGCGGGCGCTGTTGTGTGACGCGCACCCGCCGACTTCAGTAAGCGATCTGCGCATGCGCCTCTGTCTGTGAACGCGCACTGGCCAACTTCAGCGCATGCGCAGATCGCTTACTGAAGTCGGCGGGTGCGCGTCACACAACAGCGCCCCGCCCGCCCTGAATTGACGCGTCACGGCATCACATGACCGTGACGTCACGGGCGCGAGATTAGGATTCGTGCCGCGCTAGAAAGATTGAACAAACGCCCATTAGGGCGTAATACAGCGGCACACAGGGGAACCGCCTCTTGGACAAAGAGGCCTGGGAACGCCCCACTGCCATGGATTTTGTAAGTTGGCAAACGACTAAAGTGCACTTTCATATTGAAGTAAAACACCACAAAGGGATGTGTAGGACTGTGGTGTTATGCTTCAGGGACATGTATTTACAGTTTACAAGGGTGATTTGGGGTGACAGGTTCCCTTTAAATTGTTTGCCAAAATTCTTTCCACCAGACTGGCCCCATTACTCCCTGGGATTATTCACTCGGATCAGGCAGGATTTATATTGGGAAGGGAGGCGCGTGACAATACCACCAAAGCGCTGAACTTGATATACCAGGCCAGGCGCGGAGGGGCTCCATCGATGCTGATATCTACCGACGCCGAAAAGGCCTTCGATAGAGTCAAATGGATTTTTATGAGGGAAACCCTCTTGCACCTTGGCCTCGGAGTCAACATGATGCACAGTATCATGTCCTTATATTCCTCCCCATCAGCCAGGGTCCGAGTGAATGGTGTCCTCTCAAACCCATTCAGTATATACAATGGTACCCGACAAGGCTGTCCCCTTTCCCCATTAATTTTTGTCCTTACCCTTGAACCTCTATTATAGAAAATTTGGGCTAACCTGGATATTTCTGGGATTGTGATGGGTGATAATTCACACAAAATTGCTGCATACGCAGATGATATTCTATTTTTTATATCCAAGCCAAGGATCTCGCTTCCTAATCTGTTAAATGAACTCACCATATACTCTCACTTATCCAATTTCAGAATCAACTTCTCTAAATCGGAGATCCTTAACATCAACCTACCCAAAACACTCTCGGAAGTGTTGCAACCCTCCTTCAGTTTTAAATGGAGCGAGTCCCATATAGACTACCTGGGAGTTAAATTGACTGCAAGCGTGGAAGACACTTACAAACGTAACTTCCCATCGCTCCTGTCTTCCATTCAGGTCCGACTGTAGCAGATGGACGCACTCAACTTTCTCCTGGTTTGGCCGCTGCCAGATTTTTAAGATGAATGTTCTCCCCCGGGTTGTATACCTACTACAAGCTCTGCCAGTTAAAATCCCGGCGTCCCTTTTTGCCAGATTCACATCGATACAAACTGCCTTTATTTGGTCAAGTAAACCGGCCAAAATCAGTCGCTCAATTTTGTTCAGACCAAAGGGAGCAGGTGGTGTGGGTTTGCCCAATTTCAAATCCTACCAGCTGGCAACACATTTCACGCGCTTGGTAGACTGGTGCAGAAACTCATCAAATAAAGCTTGGGTTCACACAGAGCAAGACTTCTGCCCCATTCCATTACATAGGCTTCCGTAGCTCCTCGCTGAGGCACCGAGGCACTTGTCCTCCCATCCCACCCTGGGGGCCACGATTCATTACTGCAATTTACTCAAGGTACGAACCATTATGATTCCTCCTTGTTCCAAACTTACTCCAATAATTAGCCATCCAAATGTTATTCCCGCTATGAGTGACATGGTGTTTGCTGGCTGGATTGCGGCGGGCAGAGATACAGCTGATTCATTTGGAGACTGGGAGCGTGGCCTTCCTCCTCATGTGTGGCAGGATGGTCGGACCCGGCTCCGCTTGGTTGGTTGAGGAGTCTTCAGTTGAGCCATTACCTGCAATCCCTACCTCCCAGACAATGCTAAAAGCAGCCCCAAGACTCAATTTGAGACCCTCTGTACTGAGCCAGGATTGGCTAGGCATACGCTTTCAAGACTATACTCAATGCTGCTTTCTCCCCCGCACCAGTCTCATCCAGCATTTATCACCAAATGGTAAAGGAATTTAGGTATCCAATTATTGGAGGACCAGATTACCCATATCTACCAGCTTACTCATACTGCCTCCTTATGCTCTAAGTTTCAGGAAGCAGGTTATAAGATTTTGTCTAGGTGGTATAGAGTTCCTACGAAATTACATACTATATTCCCCAGTATTAGTGCCGACTGTTGGAGATGCGGAAAGGAGAGGGGCACATTGCTTCATCTGTTTTGGGGGTGTGAAGTGATTAAGCCTTTCTGGTGTGGTGTTGAACGCATTGCGAGACAGGTTGCTGGACTTCAGTTTTCTCTGACGCCTGCTCTGGTTCTTCTACACCATACCGAGACCCCCTTTCCACAATATAAAAATTCTCTCCTGAAATTCTTGATTTTTGCTGCACGGTCCTGTATCCCGGAGCTGTGGGTAGCTCTTCTCATCCGACTCTAACCCACTGGGCTAAAAAGGTTAATACCTTAATGCGTATGGAGGATCTCACGGCCCCATGCACGACTCCTACACGAAATTCTAGTGCATATGGGCTGGATGGACTTTCAGCAAACAGACGATTACAAAATTCTATTTGGTGTCTAAGCGTTTGCAGGATCATACTTTGATGACAGACTTCACGTTGGAGTCGTGCGGATGCCGCTCTCTCCCCTCCCATTCTCCTTCTCTCCTCCTCCCCCTCTCTTTTTCTTTCGCCCTCTCCACCCTTTCTTTCCCCCTCCACACTAGTCTCCTCGTGCTATTTACCCCTCTCCTATCTGTCATTTCTTTCTCTCCTCTTTTCTGTCCTATGTCTCAAAAAGTGAGACTTTACAATATAATACCATATTTTAAAAAAGATCTTTTAGTGGAGCCATTGGTTCTTCAGATTTTCAATATCACAAACAGCTGTATCAACGGTCTTCTGAATATGGTGAAACTGAACATGTTGTTAACAGTTTTGAGTCTTACACTTGGCCGATATCCTAGGTAATATTGGAATAGCTGATATGGAAAAGCTGTTATCTTTTAGAACCGTTGTCCTTTCAGATTTGTTCCTGTCTTTTATATCTACTAAATAAAGAATTATATAGAAAAAAAAAAAAGATGGCAGATACACCTTATGATACAAGAGACCCTGTTCCACACACAACTTATCTCACTGTCGCAATAGATTAATTCCTTCTGCGGATAGTCGGGCCTTGTCCTCTACACTCGGCCAAATCCCATTTTGTACCCAGGTGCGCACTCGTGAGATGTCTGGGCACTCGCTCTGATCTTTTGCCCAATCTGATGGCGTTTTTCCCAGGACACACGCTATCCCTGATGCCTCCCCACTTGAATGTACCACACTGCAGAACATAGGTACAGTTGTGGCCAAACGTATTGACACCCCTGCAATTCTGTCAGATAATACTCAGTTTCTTCCTGAAAATGATTGCAATCACAAATTCTTTGGTATTATTATCTTCATTTAATTTGTCTTCAATGAAAAAACACAAAAAGAATTGTCCTAAAGCCAAATTGGATCTAATTCCACACCAAACGTAAAAAAGGGGGTGGACAAAAGTATTGGCACTGTTAGAAAAATCATGTGATGCTTCTCTAATTTGTGTAATTAACAGCACCTGTAACTTACCTATGGCACCTAACAGATGTTGGCAATAACTAAATCACACTTGCAGCCAGTTGACATGGATTAATGTTGACTCAACCTCTGTCCTGTGTCCTTGTGTTTACCACATTGAGCATGGAGAAAAGAAAAAAGACCAAAGAACTGTCTGAGGACTTGAGAAACCAAACTGCGAGGAAGCATGAGCAATCTCAAGGCTACAAGTCCATCTCCAAAGACCTGAATGTTCCTGTGTGTACCTGTCACGGGTGGCACGGATGACAGGGTAGAGGCCACGCGCAGACGGTCCCAGCGTTTGGCCAATCAGCCATAAGGTTTGAGGACGGTCCGTCTTTCAGGGGCATTTACCTTCTGTGTAGATAAAGAGAAGGTATGATAAGATCTCCCTATCATGGGAGGACGGCTGGGAAGGTCTTGTGCTCGGTCTGGTTTCTACACCAGTATTCTGGGTCTCTAGGACCCAGCAGGTTCTTCCCTCCTTTATAAGGAGTTTCATTGCCCTCCCTCGGTGCAGGTGATATTTCCTTGTGGACTCATTATCCTTGCTCCAAGCAGAAGCTGAGATTGTGGAGGTTGCTGTGCTCTGCTGCAAGATAAGTGTTTTCTTTCCCCATTGTCTGTTTTCCTTGTGTTGTCTTTAGTTGTTAGTCGAGGGGTCTAGTGAACCTCCCCATCTGATCCTTAGATAAGGTAGTGCTAGGATCAGAGAGGGACGAGGTTCGTGGTCGGCGACAGTTGAGGAAACTGTATAGGGACGTCAGGGCAGACAGGGTCAGCCCCAGGAAGACTAGGGGTCACCCTCTCCCTCTTGTGCCCATAGCTTTAGGGACTCCTTATCCCCCCCCGTCGTTGTCCTACGCTGGGTGTCTCTCCCGCTCCCAGCGTGACATTATCACCTGCCAATACTGTAACTGAAGGACAGGGGAGGAACCGAATTTTCTTCCTTTCCTTATGGATCCTGTGTCTGCTTTGGCCCAGCAGCTGCAGTCTCTGTCTTTGGAGGTTGCGGACCTTCGGTCGGCTTTACAGGGCCCGCAACCGCAAAATGGTGTCTTGGGGAATCAAGCATTGGGTCAGGCCAGACCTGAACCTAAGGTTGCCCTCCCTGACAGGTTTTCAGGAGGTAGAGATAAGTTTACTGTATTCAAAGAGGCCTGTAAATTATATTTTAGGCTTAGGCCTTATTCCACTGGTGATGAGCAGCAGCGTGTAGGAATTATTATGTCGCTACTGCAGGGAGATCCCCAGTCCTGGGCTTTCTCTCTGCCACAGGACTCTACTTGTCTCCGCTCTGTGGATGAATTTTTTGACGCCCTGGGCCTCATATATGATGACCCTGACCGTGTCGCTTTGGCTGAATCCAGGTTACGCCATCTCCGCCAGGGGACTCGGTCGGCGGAATCATATTGTTCTGAGTTCCGCAGGTGGGCTACGGACACGAAGTGGAACGATCCGGCACTCCGGAGTCACTTTTGTCAGGGTCTTTCGGAGAGGCTGAAGGACGCTCTGGCGGTTTATGAGACCCCTCCGTCCCTGGAGGCGGCTATGTCGTTAGCTATTCGTATGGATAGACGCCTCCAGGAGCGGAGGGGGAGACCTCCTGTTACTGGGAGCCATTCTCGTGGTGATTCCTGGTTACCGGGAGGTCACGCGGAGAGTGAGTCGTTCCTCCCGAGTGCGGAGGAACCGATGCAGCTGGGAGGTGCGGCGGCCTCGAGGTTCTCCGCCGGTACCTCCCGGGGCAAGGGGAAGGGGGTCTGTTTTTTCTGTGGGAAAGGGGACCATTTTATTGGGGCCTGTCCCTACACCCCTACACGGACTGGGGGGCCTGGACCTTCTGTGACTATGGGGGGTGTGGAGGTGGTCGAGCGGGAGGTGTGTGTATCCTCCATTTGTACTTCCCGTTTCCTCCTAAGTGCGGAGGTGGCTCTGGAGGGCACAACGGAGGGTATTTCTGTGTTTGTGGATAGTGGTGCGGGGGTCAGCATGGTGGATGCTCAGTTTGTAGACGCTCATGGGCTTAACTGCTGTTTATTGTCTCGCCCCATCCGTATCTATGCCATCGACTCAGCACCTCTTGCTCAAGGTAGTCTCACACATATCGTACATGACATTAAGTTGACGGTTGGATCCCAACATCAAGAGACGATATCTTGCTATGTTCTAGACGGTCTCCCCGCTCCCATTGTCCTGGGCTTGCCATGGTTGATTAAACATAATCCCGTAGTGGATTGGCAGTCCCGGGACATTGTGGAATGGAGTGATTTTTGTTCTGAGAATTGTTTGGTTACCTCGTTTTCGGTGGTGTCTGCGGTATCTCTGCCCCCGTTCCTATCGGAGTATGAGGATGTGTTCTCAGAGAAGGGGTGCCAAGACCTGCCCCCCCATCGGGCATACGATTGCCCAATCAACCTCGTTCCCGGAGTTAAACTGCCCAAAGCTAGGATGTTTGCTATATCGGGTCCGGAAAGACAGGCGATGAAGGATTTCATTTCCGAGAGTCTGCAGTCGGGTCACATCAGGCCCTCAACCTCGCCGGTTGCGGCTGGTTTCTTTTTTGTTAAGAAAAAAGATGGGGGCCTCCGTCCTTGCCTGGATTTCCGGGAGTTGAATCGGATTACTGTCCGTGATCCGTACCCCCTCCCTCTGATTCCTGATTTATTCAGTCAGGTAGTGGGTGCTAAATGGTTCTCCAAGTTGGATTTGAGGGGGGCCTACAACCTGATTAGGGTCAGAGAGGGGGATGAATGGAAGACGGCATTTAATACCCCGGACGGCCATTTTGAAAGTCTCGTAATGCCGTTCGGGCTCACTAACGCCCCTGCGGTGTTCCAACACTTTGTCAATGACATATTCCATCATTTGGTGGGTAGATTTGTGGTTGTTTACTTAGATGATATCTTGATCTATTCCCCCGATTTGGAGACGCATCAGTCCCATGTCAAGCAGGTGTTACAGGTATTACGAGACAATAAGCTGTATGCTAAACTCGAGAAATGTGTCTTCGCCGTTCAGGAGGTACGGTTTTTGGGGTACCTCCTGTCGCCATTGGGTTTTCGGATGGATCCGGAAAAAGTCCGGGCGGTGTTGGACTGGGAACAACCGGACAATCTACGGGCATTGCAACGTTTTTTGGGGTTTACCAACTTTTACCGTAAATTTATTCGGAACTATTCGGTGCTGGTGACGCCTCTTACGGACATGACTAGGAAGGGGACCGATTTTTCCGAGTGGTCGGAGTCTGCTCGCCAGGCTTTCTCCTCCCTAAAGCGTTGTTTTGTTTCCGCACCTATTCTCCGTCAGCCCGATCTTTCTCAGCCCTTCGTTGTGGAGGTGGATGCGTCTGAGGTGGGGGTGGGGGCTGTATTGTCGCAAGGCCCTTCGCCTGGGAAATGGGTGCCCTGCGCGTTCTTCTCCAAGAAGTTGTCGTCGGCCGAGAGGAATTATGATGTCGGTAATAGGGAGCTGTTGGCTATTAAATTGGCTTTTGAGGAATGGCGTCACTGGTTGGAAGGGGCTGTCCATCCCATCACGGTTATTACCGACCACAAGAACCTGTCTTACCTTGAGTCCGCCAAGCGTCTCAATCCCCGGCAGGCCCGGTGGTCCTTGTTTTTCACGAGATTTAATTTTACCGTCACTTACCGTCCAGGGGTTGAGAACGTGAAGGCTGATGCATTGTCGCGTAGTTTCCCGGGTGGTAGTGCTCATGAAAGTCCCGTTCCCATCTTACAGGAGGGGGTGGTTGTTTCTGCTCTTTGCCCTGATCTGGAGGGGGAGGTGTTGAAGGTCCAGGGGGGCGCCCCTGCCTCCTGTCCTTCTGGGAGACTGTTTGTGCCATCATCTTTGCGTCTCAGAGTGCTGTCAGAGCATCACGACTCCGTATTGGCAGGGCATCCCGGCAGTAGGGCCACCTTCGATCTTTTATCTCGTCGCTTTTGGTGGCCGGGGTTGAGGAAGGACGTAGCGGAATTCGTATCTGCCTGTAGTGTGTGTGCACGGGCTAAGGTTCCGCATACCCGTCCGGCTGGTTCTCTCTTGCCATTGTCTATTCCTGAGAGGCCATGGACACATGTGTCAATGGATTTTATCACCGATCTTCCGGCGTCTGCAGGCAAGACGGTAGTGCTGGTAGTGGTTGATAGGTTCAGTAAGATGGTTCGCTTTGTGGCACTGCCCGCGCTTCCTAATGCTCGGACACTGGCACAGGTGTTTGTAAGTGAGATCGTGAAGCTTCATGGAGTTCCCTCCGAGGTGGTTTCTGATCGTGGTACTCAGTTTGTCTCCAAGTTTTGGAAGGCTTTTTGTGCACGTTTAGGAATTGCCTTGTCCTTCTCTTCTGCTTTTCATCCTCAGTCTAATGGGCAGACCGAACGTATGAATCAGAATTTGGAGACTTATCTGAGGTGTTTTGTCTCTGACAATCAGGAGACTTGGGCGAGTTATTTGCCCTTGGCCGAGTTTGCCCTTAATAATCGTCTTCAGGAGTCCACTGGCAAGTCACCGTTCTTCGGTGCATATGGGTTTCATCCTCAGTTTGGTACTTTTAGTGGTACTAGTCCTTCCGGAGTTCCTGAGGAGGACCGATTTACCTCATCCCTCTCCTCGGTTTGGCGGAGGGTACAGAGTAGCTTGAAGCTCTTAGGCGACAGGTACAAACGTATGGCTGACAGGAAGCGTGCGCCAGGTCCGGACCTGTGTGTGAATGACTACGTGTGGTTGTCTACCAAGAATGTGAAGTTGAAGGTGCCCTCTTGGAAGTTGGGGCCCAGGTTTATTGGCCCTTATCAGATAACCGCCGTTATCAATCCCGTGGCGTTTCGTCTTGCGTTGCCTCCCGCTCTTAAGATCCACAATGTATTTCATAGGTCGCTCCTCAAACCGTATGTGCCGTCGTCTAACCCGTCTCCTTTGCCCCCGGAGCCCATCTGCGTAGCGGGGAATTTGGAATTTGAGATCTCAAAGGTGGTTGATTCTCGCAGGGTGCGCCGTTCTCTTCAGTATTTGGTGCACTGGAGGGGATACGGTCCGGAGGAACGGATGTGGGTGCCGGCGTCGGAAGTCTCCGCCGCTAGGCTGGTCCGCGCTTTTCACCGTTCCCATCCGGATAAGCCTGGTCCTGAGTGTCCGGGGGCCCCTCGTGGACGGGGGGGTACTGTCACGGGTGGCACGGATGACAGGGTAGAGGCCACGCGCAGACGGTCCCAGCGTTTGGCCAATCAGCCATAAGGTTTGAGGACGGTCCGTCTTTCAGGGGCATTTACCTTCTGTGTAGATAAAGAGAAGGTATGATAAGATCTCCCTATCATGGGAGGACGGCTGGGAAGGTCTTGTGCTCGGTCTGGTTTCTACACCAGTATTCTGGGTCTCTAGGACCCAGCAGGTTCTTCCCTCCTTTATAAGGAGTTTCATTGCCCTCCCTCGGTGCAGGTGATATTTCCTTGTGGACTCATTATCCTTGCTCCAAGCAGAAGCTGAGATTGTGGAGGTTGCTGTGCTCTGCTGCAAGATAAGTGTTTTCTTTCCCCATTGTCTGTTTTCCTTGTGTTGTCTTTAGTTGTTAGTGGAGGGGTCTAGTGAACCTCCCCATCTGATCCTTAGATAAGGTAGTGCTAGGATCAGAGAGGGACGAGGTTCGTGGTCGGCGACAGTTGAGGAAACTGTATAGGGACGTCAGGGCAGACAGGGTCAGCCCCAGGAAGACTAGGGGTCACCCTCTCCCTCTTGTGCCCATAGCTTTAGGGACTCCTTATCCCCCCCCGTCGTTGTCCTACGCTGGGTGTCTCTCCCGCTCCCAGCGTGACAGTACCATGCGCAGTGTCATCAAGAAGTTTAAAGCCCATGGCACTGTGGCTAACCTCCATAGATGTGGATGGAAAAGAAAAATTGACGAGAGATTTTAATGCAAGATTGTGTGGATGGTAGATGAAGAACCTCGACTAACATCCAAACAAGTTCAAGCTGCCCTGCAGTCCGGGGGTACAACAGTGTCAACCTGTACTATCCGTCGGTGTCTGAATGAAAAGGGACTGTATGGTAGGATACCCAGGAAGAAAAAAGCCAGGCTGGAGTTTGCCAAAACTTACCTGAGAAAGCCTAAAACGTTTTGGAAGAATGTTCTCTTGTCAGATAAGACCAAAGTAGAGCTTTTTGGGCAAAGGCATCAACATAGAGTTTAAGGGAGAAAAACAGAGGCATTCAAAGAAAAGAACATGGTCCCTACAGTCAAACATGGCGGAGGTTCCCTGATGTTTTGGGGTTGCTTTGCTGCCTCTGGCACTGGACTGCTTGACTGTGTGCATGGCATTATGAAGTCTGAAAACTACCAACAAATTTTGCAGCATAATGTAGGGCCCCGTGTGAGAAAGCTGGGTCTCCCTCGGAGATCATGGGTCTTCCAGCAGGACAATGATGTGGCGCCCCGCAACGAGTGCGTCACAAGAGGGTATTGCAGCCATAACTGCAGCCGCAATATCCTCTGACTCAGCAATGATCCGGTTAACATAGAGATCCAACCCTACACGCAACACCTAGAATAGAGGGCCAATCATAGGTCCTAGGGGGGTGGAGTGATAGGGTAGTGTAGTAGAACATACACAGTAGTCTAGAGCAGAACCTAGAACCTACAGGACTAGAAGGCTCTAAGACTAGAACTTGGAGAGGAGCGGGGGCTCCGCACCCCGTGCGGGCCCCTGGGCCGTCACCGGTCGGGTGTCAGCACCTGAGGCCTTAACCACCAGGATTGGGCATTATCTACACGGGCTCCCAAAAGACTCCCGTGCCCACAACTCACAGCCGGTTCACTGGTACCGAAGCTGGCAGCAGTTCACCTCTGTCACGCGAACCAGAAGAGTGGAGGAGCAGCTTCACAGGAGCACCCCACCACCAGCCAGTTTCCAGTCATCTAACCAGCGGTGTACCCACTGAGGGATCCAAGGCTCCCCAAAGCATCCAGAACGTACATCATGGATAGGGCATTGAAGCAGCCTCCCCGTACCCGACCTGGTATTCCTGGGCGACACTGGCAAACTAAGTAGGTAGAATGGAGGAACACTGCGGATCTCTGAGGGACACCATCACTGCTGAGTCCACCCGGTCTACTACTCAACTACTGTATGCCATGTATTGCCTACTGGTTACAGTAAAGACCCGTTATGGAGACTTTCTGTGTCTGTGCTTCCTTATGAACTGTCCGTCCGCACAACAAGGTAACCGCAGCTGCCGCACAACATCTTGAGCAGCTCCAGCCTCCAGGGATCACCGCTCAGCCTGTGGGGAGCGTAACATCTTGCTGCTATCCATCCCCCGGGGGTTCCGCAGCGTCGGTAGCCCTTACCGAATCTACTCATAGGTGGCGTCACGAATAAATTAAAAACCCCTTTAATCTGTTCCACCAAGACGTCTTCAAACACTTTTGATCTGCACTACACCGGGCCCCACTACCGGCAGGCGCGGTCCACCCGTGACAAGGAGGAAGGAAGTATCGCCTGTCTAAACCGGAGTCCCGGCCACGGTGAGTCAGAAAATGGCGTCACGAACAGGATACGAGCAGGCCCGTTACCCAACGGGTATAATGTGCTTAAACTGGACTTTATTGTCTACAATTTGGACTTTGTTCGTCCCTAAAAGAACTTTCCCGCCTTTTCACCATTGGGCCAAGATGGCGCCCAAGATGGCGTTCCCGCCACAAGAAGCCGCCACGTGCAAGCCCAGGAGTGAGTCAACCCCCCCCTCATCGTGGGAGGGCTAAAGACAAAAGGCGCCAAACTCTTTGTCCGCCCTGATTGCTCGAATCAACCATGGGGGCGGACCCCAAAGACTTTTCCCACGATTGGACTACAAAAGCCCACAGGAAATGGGAGTGTGAGACAGACTTCTTCACCAGCTCTACCAGAACGTTTACCGGTTGAACGGGTGTGGTTTCCCTCCATGAAAAGAATGGCCAGCACGAGACTCCAAGACCTGATGCGGGAGGTCGAGGCGGAGGTCAGAGCAGCCATAGGCCAACCGGGTCCGGATCCTGCCCTTACCATAGACGGCAGCCCCAACTTCTGGCTAGAGGCTCTACAAGACCTCCGGGTGCGACTACTTGAGACTGTGGAGTGGACGATTCGCAGCTGGAGCGCGACCCTAGGCAGACGTCTCCATCATGCGATGCAGCAGAGCCGACCGGGTACAGCTTCTCCGAGCCCAGACGACGTCGCCAGCTTTTCCACTACCTCACCGTCGCCCACCACCTGTCCTGCTTCGTCACCGGAGCCCATAGACTGTGTCATCCAAGTGAAAGTTACCCCTCGAACCGTTCCAGCGGACGAAACCGCAGCCGATCCCGTTCCAGAGCCGGAGCTTCCAATACGCTCCCACGAAGAAGCTGACACCTACCTGGTTCCACCTGCGGAACCCGCGACTAGTTTCTACACTACCGAGACTGTCGCCTGTTTCTCCCCTGAACCGGAGGCCTCCTCTGCAAATACAGAGGCCTACCTGGTGACCGGGATTGAAACACCACTTCCCGCTGCTACAGAAGAAGAGGCAGGCAGCCTGGAAGTCCTGCACAACGACCCCGAGGAGAACTTTGCAGCACAGCCACCCACCGATCCAGAGGATTCCATCCCATCGTCTTCGTCAGCCGAGCAGCCCGACGTAGTCATCGAAGGAGAGGTCGAGGAGGATGACGAGGAGACCTACAGTCCAGCTGAGGATCTCTACACCGGGTTCGCCTGGGGAGACACAAGGAACCCTTCTGCCGGGCGATCAGCTCGGGTGCACTGGTCGGGTGCCGCCGCAACAGCATCTTCTCCGGTTCCGTTGAACCGGGCTCCACTCCAGACTGCCCACCAAGCTCGAGCAGTTCAACAACCATCACGCCGTAGTGACTGCATCCACACGCCGCATCACTCCGACGAAGAGGTACATCGTATCCGGAGAGAGGAGTGGCACCATCGACTGCAAGCCAACATGCAGGCTCGCGCCGAGGCCCGCCGCCAATCTCCATTACCTGAACAATTCCGTAAAACCGGGCGGGTAAGCACATTTAACTTATCCACCGGGTGGGGATTCGTAAGGGAGGAGGGTGTGAGTACCGAAGTATTTGTGGGCGTCGTGATGTGGAATCGCACCTACCGCTAGGTCATCCAAACCGAGACTTGTATAGAGGGGACATTGTAACCTATGAGCGTCATGTATGCTGTGACGGGTGGTTCGCTATACGAGTCCGGAACACTGCCCTCCATAAGTGACTTATGTTGTTTGAACTTTGCTATTAAAAAGAGACTTCTTCTTGTTTGCACCGTAACACCGCGACTTGGCGGCTACAGCCTGAACTTTTATTCTAAGGACAGCCGACCCGCCCGCCGGGTCCGCGCAATGTGTTAACCTGTTTATTTACCTCACTTTTATGCATACAATGACTTGTCATTAATAAAAGTGTATTTACCTGTTGTAAAATAATAAAAAAAAAAAAAACCTCTGTAATGTGAGTAGTGTGACGCTTGGGGACAAGCGTATTCAACCAAGGGGAGTGTGGCGCCCCGCAACGAGTGCGTCACAAGAGGGTATTGCAGCCATAACTGCAGCCGCAATATCCTCTGACTCAGCAATGATCCGGTTAACATAGAGATCCAACCCTACACGCAACACCTAGAATAGAGGGCCAATCATAGGTCCTAGGGGGTGGAGTGATAGGGTAGTGTAGTAGAACATACACAATAGTCTAGAGCAGAACCTAGAACCTACAGGACTAGAAGGGTCTAAGACTAGAACTTGGAGAGGAGCGGGGGCTCCGCACCCCGTGCGGGCCCCTGGGCCGTCACCGGTCGGGTGTCAGCACCTGAGGCCTTAACCACCGGGATTGGGCATTATCTACACGGGCTCCCAAAAGACTCCCGTGCCCACAACTCACAGCCGGTTCACTGGTACCGAAGCTGGCAGCAGTTCACCTCTGTCACGCGAACCAGAAGAGTGGAGGAGCAGCTTCACAGGAGCACCCCACCACCAGCCAGTTTCCAGTCGTCTAACCAGCGGTGTACCCACTGAGGGATCCAAGGCTCCCCAAAGCATCCAGAACGTACATCATGGATAGGGCATTGAAGCAGCCTCCCCGTACCCGACCTGGTATTCCTGGGCGACACTGGCAAACTAAGTAGGTAGAATGGAGGAACACTGCGGATCTCTGAGGGACACCATCACTGCTGAGTCCACCCGGTCTACTACTCAACCACTGTATGCCATGTATTGCCTACTGGTTACAGTAAAGACCCGTTATGGAGATTTCTGTGTCTGTGCTTCCTTATGAACTGTCCGTCCGCACAACAAGGTAACCGCAGCTGCCGCACAACATCTTGAGCAGCTCCAGCCTCCGGGGATCACCGCTCAGCCTGTGGGGAGCGTAACATCTTGCTGCTATCCATCCCCCGGGGGTTCCGCAGCGTCGGTAGCCCTTACCGAATCTACTCATAGGTGGCGTCACGAATAAATTAAAAACCCCTTTAATCTGTTCCACCAAGACGTCTTCAAACACTTTTGATCTGCACTACACCGGGCCCCACTACCGGCAGGCGCGGTCCACCCGTGACAAGGAGGAAGGAAGTATCGCCTGTCTAAACCGGAGTCCCGGCCACGGTGAGTCAGAAAATGGCGTCATGAACAGGATACGAGCAGGCCCGTTACCCAACGGGTATAATGTGCTTAACCTGGACTTTATTGTCTACAATTTGGACTTTGTTCGTCCCTAAAAGAACTTTCCCGCCTTTTCACCATTGGGCCAAGATGGCGCCCAAGATGGCGTTCCCGCCACAAGAAGCCGCCACGTGCAAGCCCAGGAGTGAGTCAACCCCCCCCCCTCATCGTGGGAGGGCTAAAGACAAAAGGCGCCAAACTCTTTGTCCGCCCTGATTGCTCGAATCAACCATGGGGGCGGACCCCAAAGACTTTTCCCACGATTGGACTACAAAAGCCCACAGGAAATGGGAGTGTGAGACAGACTTCTTCACCAGCTCTACCAGAACGTTTACCGGTTGAACGGGTGTGGTTTCCCTCCATGAAAAGAATGGCCAGCACGAGACTCCAAGACCTGATGCGGGAGGTCGAGGCGGAGGTCAGAGCAGCCATAGGCCAACCGGGTCCGGATCCTGCCCTTACCATAGACGGCAGCCCCAACTTCTGGCTAGAGGCTCTACAAGACCTCCGGGTGCGACTACTTGAGACTGTGGAGTGGACGATTCGCAGCTGGAGCGCGACCCTAGGCAGACGTCTCCATCATGCGATGCAGCAGAGCCGACCGGGTACAGCTTCTCCGAGCCCAGACGACGTCGCCAGCTTTTCCACTACCTCACCGTCGCCCACCACCTGTCCTGCTTCGTCACCGGAGCCCATAGACTGTGTCATCCAAGTGAGAGTTACCCCTCGAACCGTTCCAGCGGACGAAACCGCAGCCGATCCCGTTCCAGAGCCGGAGCTTCCAATACGCTCCCATGAAGAAGCTGACACCTACCTGGTTCCACCTGCGGAACCCGCGACTAGTTTCTACACTACCGAGACTGTCGCCTGTTTCTCCCTGAACCGGAGGCCTCCTCTGCAAATACAGAGGCCTACCTGGTGACCGGGATTGAAACACCACTTCCCGCTGCTACAGAAGAAGAGGCAGGCAGCCTGGAAGTCCTGCACAACGACCCCGAGGAGAACTTTGCAGCACAGCCACCCACCGATCCAGAGGATTCCATCCCATCGTCTTCGTCAGCCGAGCAGCCCGACGTAGTCATCGAAGGAGAGGTCGAGGAGGATGACGAGGAGACCTACAGTCCAGCTGAGGATCTCTACACCGGGTTCGCCTGGGGAGACACAAGGAACCCTTCTGCCGGGCGATCAGCTCGGGTGCACTGGTCAGGTGCCGCCGCAACAGCATCTTCTCCGGTTCCGTTGAACCGGGCTCCACTCCAGACTGCCCACCAAGCTCGAGCAGTTCAACAACCATCACGCCGTAGTGACTGCATCCACACGCCGCATCACTCCGACGAAGAGGTACGTCGTATCCGGAGAGAGGAGTGGCACCATCGACTGCAAGCCAACATGCAGGCTCGCGCCGAGGCCCGCCGCCAATCTCCATTACCTGAACAATTCCGTAAAACCGGGCGGGTAAGCACATTTAACTTATCCACCGGGTGGGGATTCGTAAGGGAGGAGGGTGTGAGTACCGAAGTATTTGTGGGGCGTCGTGATGTGGAATCGCACCTACCGCTAGGTCATCCAAACCGAGACTTGTATAGAGGGGACATTGTAACCTATGAGCGTCATGTATGCTGTGACGGGTGGTTCGCTATACGAGTCCGGAACACTGCCCTCCATAAGTGACTTATGTTGTTTGAACTTTGCTATTAAAAAGAGACTTCTTCTTGTTTGCACCGTAACACCGCGACTTGGCGGCTACAGCCTGAACTTTTATTCTAAGGACAGCCGACCGCCCGCCGGGTCCGCGCAATGTGTTAACCTGTTTATTTACCTCACTTTTATGCATACAATGACTTGTCATTAATAAAAGTGTATTTACCTGTTGTAAAATAATAAAAAAAAAAAAAAAACCTCTGTAATGTGAGTAGTGTGACGCTTGGGGACAAGCGTATTCAACCAAGGGGGAGTGTGGCGCCCCGCAACGAGTGCGTCACAAGAGGGTATTGCAGCCATAACTGCAGCCGCAATATCCTCTGACTCAGCAATGATCCGGTTAACATAGAGATCCAACCCTACACGCAACACCTAGAATAGAGGGCCAATCATAGGTCCTAGGGGGGTGGAGTGATAGGGTAGTGTAGTAGAACATACACAGTAGTCTAGAGCAGAACCTAGAACCTACAGGACTAGAAGGCTCTAAGACTAGAACTTGGAGAGGAGCGGGGGCTCCGCACCCCGTGCGGGCCCCTGGGCCGTCACCGGTCGGGTGTCAGCACCTGAGGCCTTAACCACCGGGATTGGGCATTATCTACACGGGCTCCCAAAAGACTCCCGTGCCCACAACTCACAGCCGGTTCACTGGTACCGAAGCTGGCAGCAGTTCACCTCTGTCACGCGAACCAGAAGAGTGGAGGAGCAGCTTCACAGGAGCACCCCACCACCAGCCAGTTTCCAGTCGTCTAACCAGCGGTGTACCCACTGAGGGATCCAAGGCTCCCCAAAGCATCCAGAACGTACATCATGGATAGGGCATTGAAGCAGCCTCCCCGTACCCGACCTGGTATTCCTGGGCGACACTGGCAAACTAGGTAGAATGGAGGAACACTGCGGATCTCTGAGGGACACCATCACTGCTGAGTCCACCCGGTCTACTACTCAACCACTGTATGCCATGTATTGCCTACTGGTTACAGTAAAGACCCGTTATGGAGACTTTCTGTGTCTGTGCTTCCTTATGAACTGTCCGTCCGCACAACAAGGTAACCGCAGCTGCCGCACAACATCTTGAGCAGCTCCAGCCTCCGGGGATCACCGCTCAGCCTGTGGGGAGCGTAACATCTTGCTGCTATCCATCCCCCGGGGGTTCCGCAGCGTCGGTAGCCCTTACCGAATCTACTCATAGGTGGCGTCACGAATAAATTAAAAACTCCTTTAATCTGTTCCACCAAGACGTCTTCAAACACTTTTGATCTGCACTACACCGGGCCTCACTACCGGCAGGCGCGGTCCACCCGTGACAAGGAGGAAGGAAGTATCGCCTGTCTAAACCGGAGTCCCGGCCAGGGTGAGTCAATGACCCAAAACACACTTCAAAAAGCACTAGAAAGTGGTTTGAGAGAAAGCACTGGAGACTTCTAAGGTGGCCAGCAATGCGTCCAGACCTGAATCCCATAGAACACCTGTGGAGAGATCTAAAAATGGCAGTTTGGCGAAGGCACCCTTCAAATATCAGGGACCCCGGAGCAGTTTGCCAAATAAGAATGGTCTAAAATTCCAGCAGAGCATTGTAAGAAACTCATTGATGGTTACCGGAAGCGGTTGATTGCAGTTACTTTGGCTAAAGGTTGTGCAACCAAGTATTAGGCTGAGGGTGCCAATACTTTTGTCTGGCCCATTTTTGGAGTTTTGTGTGAAATGATCAATGTTTTGCTTTTTGCTTCATTCTCTTTTGTCTTTTTTCATTGAAGACAAATTAAATGAAGATAATAATACCAAAGAATTTGTGATTGCAATCATTTTCAGAAAGAAACTGAGTATTATCTGACAGAATTGCAGGGGTGTCAATACTTTGGCCACAACTGTACCTGTCCCAAGTCAGGGGTCTAGGTGTCCTCAAGCTGGTCACCAACGCTTTCTCCTTTGGACCCAAGGGGTACCCTTGACAACGCGTCCGCATTTTCATTTTCTCACCCAGAGCGAAACTTAAGCTGATAGTTAAACTTAGCAAGGTGGGCCACCCACCACTGCTCCAATACTCCCAGTTTCACAGTCTCTAAGTGACCCAGAGGATTATTATCAGTCATGACTAACACCTCAGCTCCCGTTAGATACTCGGCAAAGCGCTCTGTCATTGCCCACACCAAGGCCAGCAGCTCTAGCAGTAACAAACTATAGTTAGCCGGGTTGCGCTCGGTGTCCCTTAAAGACCTGCTGCCATAGGCGATGACCCGCTCCCGGCCATCCTGAATTTGGGCCAGTACCGCCCCCAACCTGTGAAGACTACTGTCAGTGTACAACAGGAAAGGAGTATCAAATCGGGCATATGCCAACAAAGGGGCACTTGTTAGTGCGGCTTTCACCTCGTCAAATGCCTTTTGCTGCTGAGGTCCCCATTGAATAGGGTGGTGGCAACGACCCAGCGACGGCCCTCTTAAAAGTTCATTCAGGGGACCCACTACTTGTGAAAACCTGGGCACAAATAGTCGATAGTACTCCACCAATCCCAAGAAAGCCTGAACCTCCCGCAGAGTTTGGGGAGGTGGCTACTCCTGTACTGCTAAGATCTTACTGGCTGAGGGTAATACCCCGTCTGGAGTCACCACATGGCCTAGATACTCTATCCCACTCTTGAACCGTTGACATTTCTTCGGTTTTATTTTCAAGCCATGGCGACTGAGCCGTTGGAGCACTTGGCGCATTGTCTCAAGGTTGTCTTTAAATGATGTCCCAAACACCACAATGTCATCCAAACAGATATGCAAAGTATTCACTGATCTCAGGGAGACCAGTCCAAGAAAACACTGCGGGCAGCTGGCTAAAGCGCTCAAACACAGTGAATTCCTAGGCACATTGCCCCCTGGGAAATATGAATATGCAAATAGAGTCTGTGGAGCCTCGGTTAGGAGTCTCAAACAACACAGGACTTCACTGTGTTTGAGCGCTTTAGCCAGCTGCCCGCAGTGTTTTCTTGGACTGGTCTCCCTGAGATCAGTGAATACTTTGCAATCTTGGTCTACTAGGCCTTGCTCCCACCTAGCCAGAATCCTACTCCACACTGATGAGGGGCAACACCCCAAAACAGCTGTATGTGGATGGATACCTGGCCTTGGTATTCCCTTGTCATATCTGTAAACTTGTAAAAGAGTTGGATATTGACTTAAAGGGCCACTTCATTTGGTGGTTATGGTGTTCTCCGCAAGGAGCCACCCCTTGGCTGGGTCCTTCCCTGGAGGGATATATGGCTAGTCCTGTGTTGTTTGAGACTCCTAACCGAGGCTCTACAGACTCTATTTGCATATTTATATTTCCCAGGGGGCAATGTGCCTAGGAATTCACTGTGTTTGAGCGCTTTAGCCAGCTGCCCGCAGTGTTTTCTTGGACTGCTCTCCCTGAGATCAGTGAATACTTTGCAATCTTGGTCTACTAGGCCTTGCTCCCACCTAGCCAGAATCCTACTCCACACTGATGAGGGGCAACACCCCGAAACAGCTGTATGTGGATGGATACCTGGCCTTGGTATTCCCTTGTCATATCTGTAAACTTGTAAAAGAGTTGGATATTGAGTTAAAGGGCCACTTCATTTGGTGGTTATGGTGTTCTCTGCCAGGAGCCACTCCTTGGCTGGGTCCTTCCCTGGAGGGATATATGGCTAGTCCTGTGTTGTTTGAGACTCCTAACCGAGGCTCCACAGACTCTATTTGCATATTCATATTTCCCAGGGGGCAATGTGCCTAGGAATTCACTGTGTTTGAGCGCTTTAGCCAGCTGCCCGCAGTGTTTTCTTGCACTGCTCTCCCTGAGATCAGTGAATACTTTGCAATCTTGGTCTACTATGCCTTGCTCCCACCTAGCCAGAATCCTACTCCACACTGATGAGGGGCAACACTCCGTAACAGCTGTATGTGGATGGATACCTGGCCTTGGTATTCCCTTGTCATATCTGTAAACTTGTAAAAGAGTTGGATATTGACTTAAAGGGCCACTTCATTTGGTGGTTATGGTGTTCTCCGCAAGGAGCCACCCCTTGGCTGGGTCCTTCCCTGGAGGGATATATGGCTAGTCCTGTGTTGTTTGAGACTCCTAACCAAGGCTCCACAGACTCTATTTGCATATCCAAACAGATATATCAGTACTGATTCGAAATTCAGGTCTCCTAAGCAATGTTCCATCAGGCGTTGGAAGGTCCCCGGGGCATTAGTGAGTCCAAACGGCATCCGGTTGAATTCGTAGAGCCCCATTGGCAGAACAAATGCTGTCTTTGCCCGATCTTTCTCAGCCATTGGTACCTGCCAATATCCGCTCGCCAAGTCCAATGTTGAGAAGTATTTGGTCCATCCTAATGCAGACAGGGAATCTTCAATCCAAGGCAACGGGTATGCGCCTTGCACCGTGTGCACGTTGAATTTCCGATAATCCACACAAAATCGGAGGGTCCCATCCTTCTTTCGAACAAGGAATGATCACGGGGGCCCCCCAGTGACTTTGGCTCTCTCGTATTACTTGATTGTCGAGCATACTGGCCACCATGACCTTCACCTCTTGATAAAAGGTCAGGGGAATCTGATGATAACGTTCTCTAATGGGAGGGGTCCCCCCCGTGGGAATCTCATGCTCAATTGTCCGATAGCACCCAAAGTCTTCTCCATGTCGCGAGAAAGTTTCTTCATGTTCCCTCATGACCTTCTCCAACTGCTCTAGTTGCGCGGAGGTCAGCTCCTCCCGATCCACCCTCATCTGATCCATGATCACACGACCATTCCATTCTTTGGTAGGAGATTCAGCCCCCCTACTTCGACCGCATATGTCCAGGATGACTGTGGGTCTGGCCACAGTTCAAACACCGCCTTGTCAGGCATCTTCCCCTCCGACACGAACAGTTCAGCCAGGATGGTCCCAGCAGGAATGGTAACAGCCTCCTCCAAAACGTTGATGCCTCTTACTGGCACCCGTCCATTCTTCACAATCGCCAGAGACCGCGCCACATGCGCCTTGGCAAATGAGGACTTCTCTGGAGCTGGCTCAATTAATACTCCAAGTCCGTTCAGTCTCTGCGCCGCCCCCACTGACAACATTAAGAGTTCCTCCTGTTGGGCCACCAGCGAAATCATGGTCCACGATGGCACTCGGACTAGGCCCACCCGGCCCCCAGGGACTGCACTTTTCAGCATTTCATCAGGTCACAATTTAGCACTAGGCGGCGTAATTTTCTGTGTTGGTCGGTGACTTGTAGCATGAGTCCAGTTTTGGGGTCCCTCGTGGGCATACATCTGATGATTTAGATCTTGCAGAGTGTTCATTCCAAGCATCACCTCCATCCCTCTTCTAGGGGGGGTGGTCCACCAGCAGTACCCCTTTCTGACCCATCTCTTGACCAAACATTTTCAGCCTCATCCACATGATCCTTTTCACCGTTAGCTGGCCAATTTTAGCGGCGGTAAGTCTTATCATTCGGCCATCTTCGGGGACCACTAGTTGACTGAAGTATTTCTCGTACACTTCTATAGGCATAATGGTACATTCAGATCCCGTGTCAACCAAGCAACTCATTTTCAGCCCTTCAAATTCTGCTTCTAAAACTGGAATGTATGCGAACAAATCTTGCTCATCCCGTCGAGGGCTTTGTGGGGGGTGGGCCGCTGCGATGTGCCCCCTCAAGGCAGCAGTTGGGAGTTTAACACTGGTGAAGGAGTCTCGGCGACTGCGGACATCTGCCAGTATTGGGAGATGTGTCCCCGGCTCCTGCACCTCCAGCAGGTGACAGCTCCGCGTGGACGGGGGCTTGAGTCATTCAAAGAGGGCGGTCTGGCCGCTGGTGGAACTACCATCCCAGAGGGAGAGGCAGGTGGCCCCTCCAGGGGAGTAGGGGATGACCCAGCTCTGATTTTAGACACCTCCAGCTTTAGCTCCTTCTATTTGGCACGCAGGGCTTGTACAATGTCTACCAGTCCCTCCACTCCTGACACTGGCATTCTGCCTCCCTCTATCCATGTACTGTCCACAGCCCCTTCAACCCCCAGGGTAGACTCCTCCTCCCTTTCCACCGCGGCCCAGTAAATCTGCCAAAAGGATATTTCCTGGGTAGCCCGGGCCATCTCCAACAGTTTATCCCGAAGGAGCCTGTTGGCTAACCCTGTGATAAATTGGTCCCGGAGCAAACGGTCTACCTCTCAGAACACTCCCATGGCCCCTGGGTCTAGTCGCTGCACCTCGTTCAACGTCTCCTGTAGGGTATTAGAGTACTGCATCAGAGACTCCTTTCCTTTTTGAGGGTGATTAAAGAACAAGGATAAAAAATGGGTCACACAGGCCCGTCCTCCCGAACTCCCCTCTAACAGTACCAACATTTTCTCTAATGTACTTCTTTCAGCCTCAGGTCGTACCATCACCATCCGCCTAGAGTTGCCCTCTAGTGCATTTAATGCCAGTTCTGCTCGTAATGTGGGAGCCAGATTACTCATCCGCAGAATACTCCGGACCCTCTCAGCCCAATCCTGCAACGCCATGTTACGCCCGTCATATTTCAGCATGTGCTGGAGTAAAGCTCCTACCTGCACATACCCTCCCACTTTCGCCGCGGCAGCCAAAGGATCCGCACCTAGCAGCAGGGCTGCTGGTGTGGCGCGATCATTTCTTTCCTCGCCACCTCCGTCCATGACTAACACTGGATCCTGCCGACTACGCCAAAGATGTAATGACCGAAGGTCCTATTAAGATCCAGTGAGTCACAAACTGAGACAGAGACAGAAATGAACAAAAGTGTTTTTACTGATATGGGGATCAAACTATGGTTCATTATAGAATGTAATAGTCTCAAAATCCCCTTAAAACTCTACCATTAACAATTTTACTCACTCAGTGTTAGCTGACATCAATGCACCGATCTCAGAGTTCCCGGGGTATGTAGAGGCTGAGGGCGGTCAGTTGGAACCTCTGAGGTGGCGCATTGATTATAACTTATCATAGCTAATAAAAATGCATTAAACTATATCAATGGTGGCTATACACAGCACAGGGATACCCGTGTATCTTAAAAGCTATTGTGCCATCAACCTCAAATGTAGTTTCACACTATATTCCCCGTTGGCTGCAGCAAGTCCAGAAAAAATCCTTTGGCGCCAAAAATTTTTTTATTGTAAAACAGCAAAATTCGGTGGCTTACCAGCCAATGCCAGATTCACATGTCCAGTACTTTAGTTCTGTAGCCTCGGGATACAGTCTGTGGAGCACTCTTTACCAGGACTTGTCAGGATCCTCTCAATCAGGATGGCACCGGACCCAGTCTCTCCTCAGTCTCTTTTCTGGTAGGGGAACCCTGGTCAGCTCACCATGGGGTCTCTAGTTCACAAAGTTTCCACCGGCTCTGCAATAGTTTCCAGCAATAACACAAGTTCTCCCAGGACAGGGATCAGCCACCCCTGCCGACAGCTTGCACAAAAAGTCATATCAAAGTCCAATCTCCAGGCTTCTCACCACTATTTGTTTTTAGCACAATGTACAGCCTATCTCTTCTAGCAAGACAGCTCTCAGCTTCCCTTCACCATCAGCATCTCTCTCTCTCTCCCTCCTGTTCAGGAAGGCTGAACTCACAGGGTACTAGTGCTCTGCTGATGCTGTTACATTCCACTCTCCCACACACGATTCCAGGTCTGTAAACCTCTTGATATATATATACTAGTAAAAAGGCCCGATGCAATTGCATCGGGAGCACAGTGAAATGAATTGTGTGTATACAGGTGGGTCAGTGGGTATCAGAGTATAGAGGCAGGTCAGTGGGTAGTAGAGCATCGAGGCGGCTCTGTGGGTAGCAGAGTATGGAGGCGGCTCTGTGGCTAGCAGAGTATCGAGGCGGCTCTGTGGGTAGCAGAGAATAGAGGCGGCTCTGTGGGTAGTAGAGAGTAGTGAGGGGGGGATATCACTCGTCAAAAAGAAATCTGACAGGTGCCCCGCCCCCTATCAAAGTGTATCAAACACGCCCCTTTTATATCAAATTGATATCAAGTTGATATCAATTTTATATCAATTTGATATAAAAGGCCCGTGTTTGATACACTTTAATATCAATTTGATATCATTTAATATCAAATTGCTATAAAAGATTGTCTTTTATTATCAAATAGATATAAAAGCTCATGTTTTATACCCTTTTATATCAAATTGCTATAAAAGATTGTCTTTTATATCAAATAGATATAAAAGCTCATGTTTTATACCCTTTTTTATTTGTCTTTTATATCAAATAGATATAAAAGCTCATGTTTGATACACTTTTGTAGTCGGATTATACTTTAATTAGTATTGATTCCTTGTATTTTATAATAAAGGAACCAGTTTATTCAATTTGTAAATAAAATGAGAGACACAGTTTTTATAAAAATAATATGTTTATTGAATAGCACACAAAATCATTTTATAATGCAATACATTTGGTATTTTCATTTATCATACTGTACAACAGATATAATAAATATATATAATACAGGTCAGTATAAAGCGTTACAAAAAGTATTACATTCATATATAACAAATTGTATATTTAATATTAAACATATATACAGAACATTTCTTACATAATAATTTATTGCTTTACCACTGGGCAGAAACGTTGTTACATAGTGAGCCACACAGGTTGTATTAACCGGTGAGAAGCTTTTTTGCGCTTCAAAGGATCTTGTGTGAGGCCTGTTGGTGAGAAGTGTAATGGCTGGGGATGTCGGCGGGGGGTGACTAGAGTTCGAGGACTAAATGCCTCAACAGTTTCATTCATGGGTATTTTTAATCTGTCTAAATGATCTCTAGTAGTCGAATTACCCGCAACAGTAGTCGGTATATTTAACTCGGCCATAGCCCTCATAAACGTATGCCAACCCCTTGGTAAATTCCTGCGTGATAGGGCATGACTCTGAGTAGTGTTACGCACCAAGTCCA
Organism: Allobates femoralis; assembly: GCA_033576535.1. NCBI lineage: Eukaryota > Metazoa > Chordata > Amphibia > Anura > Aromobatidae > Allobates > Allobates femoralis. The sequence continues at coordinate 319,123,593 of JARQOC010000002.1, read as the reverse complement.
GCATATTAGAACAGGGGATTACAGTACCCTTGAAAATAAACTCGCTTTTATCATTCCACGATGTAATATTTGTGTTTTGCAATAGCTTGTTTAGTAGAAGTTCTGCGTTCTTTTTAAATCGCGGATTTACATGATTTACAATGTCATTAACATCGGGAATTTTATCAACAGATGAATTTGGCAATTGTTGGTGATCAGATTCTGGAGGGCTAATGATCTTTAAAGTTGTTAGTTCCTTAGCATCTTCTTTAGCATGGACCAAGTATCTCTGTAGTACATCATTATATTTTTTAATTTTCACGTCATCCGGTATGTCACGAAGATGTAAAATCTCGCCAATTTCACCATCAAGGCGGTGGATAACGCTTTGGCGTATGTTGGCTGTAATAGGGGGGCGAATTTTGATTAGCTCCTGCTTGGGAACAAGATACATTTTCTCGGTATATTCCATTATTTGCCGGTAAGCAGACTTGTTATTATCGGGATCGCAAAGCCTAAAAGAGGCCCTATAAACCCGCCAGTCTGCTTTAGTAGCTGCTTCTTTTTCTTTATGCTGTGAGATTTATTACTCACGGTTTTTATAGCTTTCCGCCACTTTTTTAGTATATTTTTTTGCCGCTCTTTCAGAGGGATTCGACCTTTTAAGATGTTTAACGCAATTTCCCCTATAGCGGTAATTAAATCATGGCTCGCATTGGCCAAAATAGATTTCCTGATAGAAGGCGGGGCCTTCACCAGTGTTTTTAAGAGCTTCCAGTTTCGCCGGATTCTCTCTGACATCTTTACAGCACTATGGTCACAGTGTAGAATGTCTAATTTTGGTTAAAATTCACTTTTTAGAAGTATTTTTCTTTTGAACATAGACCGCTGGTAACCCAGGAGGAAAGAGGGCCGTCCTTAAGCGAAGATCCTCAGGGGTATCGGCTCTTAAGTCTAGCAGCAAATACCCATAAGGAACCCGCGTAGCATCCTCAAAAGCTTCTAAGAAATAGCGTGTTTTTCCAGGATACATTTGACGCGCTAGCGTTACAATTTGTAATTTATCCCGAGGATTATTAAAAAGGACCATGTACTTTGTGTTTAAATTTATCGTGCGGCTTTTCTTTCCTTGACAAAATATGTTTTGTACCAGGTAGAAAATGCTGAGATTTCTGTGGTGGACATACTTGGTAAATGCTTTTTCTATTTCACTGTTATCACTTGCACTCTCCATGAGATCATCAACAATAGTCAAATTCACCTTCTCAGGAGGGAATAAGTCATCATCTACGAATGTATGCGGCAGACCCTCCACAAATCTGATGAAAGGAAAAGAAAGAGAGATTTCATCATATAGTTTCTGCCAACAGGAATAAAACCAAACAATATTATCGGGTTTATGAGAAAAATGAGTGTCTATATTATGTAACAATTGTTTTACAAAGTAGCTTTTTCCAGAATTAGATGGTCCTGCTAGAATGCAGGAGAATGGGTGTTGCAGACGCGGGTCCATCACAATACAATTAATACCCAAATGGCACGGTGGTAAAATCGTCTAATAGTCGTCGCTTTGTATAAACACACTTTTGGGTTTTGCGTAATGGCCTTGTTTCAATGGACCAAAACTTTTTATTTTTCACAATGCCGGGCTGCTCAACGACAATACGTTTCTGTGTTTCAGAATCGGAATTACGCGGGTAGTCCAGAACAAGGTCTTTTAGGCTGTTGAAATTAATAGATTGAGCGTTACCAACATTTAATGTTATCCCTTTCACCTTCAAGACCATTTTTCCAGTGTTGAGCTTGTATCCGTAGGTTTTTGGGCCGGCAGATACAAATTCAGTGATGTAAGTGTCATCAGGTATCTCACTGGTCAATTCCCCCAAGTAATCACCTAAAGGAGGACTCCACTCACCTTCTCTATGCACAAAAATTACAGAATCGGTATCGTGATATAAACACCTTTCCTGCAGCTTGTCTAGCAGAGAATAAAGCTCCAATCTAGCATAAGCCGTTGTGAAACAAGCTATAAAGATGTTTGTGTTCTTGTTAATAGTGTGGTGACCTTCTGTATATTTCCAATCAATTGTAGCTGTTTCATCATCAATAAAATGTAACATTGATATGTCATAATACGGCAAAAAAACGTGTTGAAACAGTTCATCAGGATCCCTAATAATGCTAGTACATGGTAAATTAGATTTCTGCGCAAACTTTCCCCATAAAGAATTCAAGAAAAGTTTGGATATCTGCCTCTTAGCAGGGTTCTGTCCTATATTATCAGGCCGTAATTGCACGCCTTCTTTTTCAAGAAAGGCATCAATGTACTGCTGTTTCTTACTGGCATCAGTGCACCAGCTGGGATAACCTGAGGCCTCCTGTTTATCCCTAAGATGTAATTTAATGTACCGAGAAAACAAGCGATCATTGGTTTTAGGAAAATCCCAAATTTCATAGATGTGGGCTATCCTATAGCCTTTCTCTATGGCCATCTCAAGTTCTATAGTGCACCATGTACCTGTCAGAGACCTCTCTTGATCACTATGTGTGCATTCCTCAGTCTGTGAATTTACAGCACATGTGTAGCAAAGGGGAAACATTAATTTTTTGTTGAGTTTTACCGGTAGAACAGGAAAAAATAAATCCCTCGGAGGATAGACCTTGACTTTGGCAATACCAAAGTAATTTTTAATGAATCCAAAGCCTTCATAGATAATGTTTGGATGCCCAACAGGATATGTTTTAGTTTTGTTTACAAAGGGGTACAGACTGGTGAAGTCATAGTAATGCAGCGTCTCCCCAGGTTGCCGTTGGTGATAAAGTTTAATGGCATTAGTACGGCCCCCATAAAGAGCATCGCGGGGGTCTAAAGGGGTAGGGAACTCCATTTGCAGAAGAAATGATTGAAGATTAGAATCTTTTTGTACCATTTCGTTCCACTCATGTTCCCACAGTACTCTCACTGTATAGCCACACTGCTGCAGGTAGCGTTTTTTAGCTAAAAAGATATAATATAATTGACCGTAGGTGGTATTTGTGACCTTATTTGCATCATTTTCGTTATAGCAATTTTTGCAGCCATGGTGGAAGCAACCATTGAATTCAAAGGCAATATGGCGGCCATTAACATAGGCATAACCATCTAAAAAATATTTCCCGACTTGTTTCCCCCCCCCTCTCAGGGCATGCTGGATGACTAAGTTCTCTGTGTGGGATACATACATGAGCCACTGTATAGCTGGGGTTGAAAAGCGCTTTTTTGTCTTGTGGTAATTATCACCGGGTAAAATGGCCAGGGTCTTTTTTGGAAGAAATTTAAGTCTGTACATTGACATACATACAGAGGCCAGGGTGATGAGCTGAAAAGGATCAACACATCTGGTCACTTCAATTTTTTTCTTTTCTTGTCTGCAGTATATCTTAACTTTTTTCTGGGTCATCTCCATGACACGCTCCCTGTAGACTTCACATGATCGTCTCAGAATCTCAACATCTTGTTGGCAGTAAGACTTTAGTTCAGACTTAAAGTCAAAAGTTGTATTTTCCTGCGTCTTATACCACTCCATGAATTCCCCTTTCTCACTAGGTGCCATATACTCTACCCCATAATATTTTACAGCAGGTAGGGGGCCCACATAGTTTTGATTTTCTTCGGTGTTAAAAAAGTGGGGGAAATGGCCCTTTGAGCCCGAAAACCCCATAGCCTGAGGCATCTTACTTAATTTCATTGGTATGAAATTGAGCGAGTCAATAAACCTCATTTCCAAATCAGGAAGCGTTACACATAAGAGCCGTCCACCTCTGGAAATCAATTTCACGCAGAGTTTTTCAGAAATCAGCTCCTTAACGATAAAGTATGCATCGTATCTTCCAGCATTGTGAGCTATAAACGTATAGCCAGAATATTTGCCGGATGTAAAGAGTTGCACAAAATCGTGAGTAGCTGATTTACCTTCAAACTCCCAGGACGGACTACCATACAGCGTCGTAGCATAAATATAATTTGGTATGTGCGTACCTGTCTCCTGCATGCATTCAAAGTCATAAAATATATATTGATCAGTCTCCTCCTTTGGTACATACCGCCGCATGTAACAAAGATGCTCATCAAATCTGTTTAATCGTATGCGGCAGACAGGACAGCACAGTCCTTTACATTCATGCTTGGAGTCACTATCTCTGGGGACAAAATGATGACATTTATCACAAAAGATTTTAAGTCTGCATAATGACGGATTTTCTGCAGCTAAATGAGTGTGGCGATCTAAGCACTCGATCGAACGACAAAACACTCGGCAGGTAGGGCAACGAGGTGTTTGTAGCGCATCGGTACTCTCCACACAACTCTCTCTTTGACAAGCATTGCAAAAATATTGACACGAATGATTAAATTTGTGATGAAACACTGAATTGCATCTTTCACAAAAGTAATCCGCGCCGATAAAGCCCTTCATATTTTTGATGCCGTAGTAGTGATTATCATGATGTAATATGAAAATAGTTTTAGCACTGCATGTATTACCTGTTTGAAAATAGCGCCAATCTCAATGACTGTAATATAGTACTTTAATGGATACGTCTAGATGTTTCTCAAAAGCTTCAATATCGCTAAAACTTATAAGTTGATTATCAGCGATAGCCAAAGCGTTATGTATAGCTTTAGCCCGGGCCAGTATAACTGGGTCACCATCATCAGTGTCGGTCATTAGGGCGCACACGCTAGCAGCGAAGCACAGGTTTGTGCTGTAATTGTTGTAGTCATACAGCCACCGTCTCTTTTGCTTAATGATTTGGCTGCTAGCTATAGATTTCAGCCTCCTTTTTATACCCCCGCGTCTGTTTTTAATAACTGTTACGACTAATTTCAGGGAACTGGTTGCTAAGCACTCAGCATTACTTTGCAACGCGCGGGCAACAGCATTCAAAAAGGCCTCAGAACTAAATTCCTCCCTGGATTGTTTTGTTGCGAAAATGGGGTCTAACGTGTCACCGCCTTCAAGTCTTAACTGAATAAAATCTCCCGCATCGATTTCTTGGACGATTCGGTCCAGTAAAGACTGAATGGCTCCATGTACGACATTTAGGGCCTCTACAAAGGATTGGAGGCGATCTAAATTCACAAATCTGAAATGGTCAATATACATTCGGGCATTGAAATTGCGAACATCTCTTTGATGGTGATAAAAGTGCTGTAAAAATAATGAATGATCTACAGCCCGTACATCATCAGCAGCATCTACATCCCGTACATTATCATCAACAACTCCATCATCTGCAGGCTCATGTACATTTTCAGCATGGGGGGCCAAGTGCTCAAAGCTTTGAGCATTTGGAGACACATCGGGGCTAACACCCCTAGGGGGGTCATGAACGTGAAAAGATGGGCTCAGGGCATGTATTGGCCGCTGAGATCCTTGAGCAGTCTGTGTAGGCATTGGTCTGAGAGTTGAGTCTTGCAGCCTTCTAGCTGCTAGTGACCGTCTTGCACTAATCAACAGCCTTCGAGCTCCCTTAATTGCTCTTGTTCTATAATCCCTTTTTGGTGTTAATTTAGTCAATTTCTGCAGACCATAACCAACCATTCTTAGTCATGTTGAATTATTTTTATTTGAGTTCACATAGACTAATGGCCGATCTGCACAGTCTCTTTTGAAGGCGTATAGTTCATTAACATTGGCGGCCGTTGGGGGTGCCGATAGCAGCCTTTCATACGTATCACAGAAATATTTTGTACGTAAATAAGAGATCTTGTAATTCGCATACTGAGCGGCCATATATTGAAACACTTCAGAGTGTTCTTCAGGCCAACCAGGGTTCACTGGGGAATTGCTGACTTTTTGTTTTTTACTTTCCCCCTTGGACCCGGTTGACACTGAACGTCTCTTTAGAGGTTTTACAATGTTAAAAGTGTCCGGATTAATCGTCTTCTTACCCTCAGCAAGTTGATCAATTACTTTGTTGAGATCATCACGGGCAGCTTGTGTCACACCGGTCGCGGATTCGTTTGAATGTGTAATGTTGGGCGAGGTTGGGGGTCCGTTATATTTTCGGCCTGATGACTTCGGGCCCCCCTTCCCGGCCTGGCGGACTTTCACAGGACTGTCATCATCCAACACAATGATTGGCGAGAGAGGCTCTGTTCTCACTGCTGGATTAAATCTTTGTGGGGTAGTCTGCGACGTTCCGTAAGTGTAGCCCTGCAGAACTTGAGGAGGCCTTGATGTTGTAGCAGTAGGCTCCTGCAAAACTTGAGATTGCAGCGATGGCAGGGTTGCTTTTTTTATCACATTCTTGGTATCTAAAAGAAAAAGTTACACGGGTCAGTTATCCAGAAACACATATATTCACTACTTCTGCTTAAATTATTGTTTTGATAACTGGTACTTATGACTGATTGAATATGATTGACTGAATTATTAGTATCATTTTTTCAGAAAACCCTAAATATATACTTACAAGAATGGGCGGGGATTTGGACTTCTGCAGCTCCAGGGATCGTAGTCGTCTCGCTAATAGTTGCCAGGGGGGTGGATGCTATTTCATTGGAAAATAGTTTCCTTTTGGGTACTCGTTTAGCAACTGTAAATAAAATAAAACTATTACACAGGCCAGAAATTTGGCTCTTCACGGTACCTATTGTTTTTCAGTGACCCATTACCTTTTCGCTTCGGGGGCTCGATTCGCTTCGGGGATTCAAAACATTCTGGGCTTATTCTTTCCATCAGTTCCGTGAAGTGCTTCTGCTTCCCAATAGCCTTAGGAGGGCTACTCTTATGCACTGTATTTCCTGGTTTCTTTAACTTATTAAGCCTATTAGAAACCGTGGTTCCATCAGCGTAATTGCAGACATTCAAGTGTTGGTTACCTGTATAAGAAATTGAGCATAATTTCATACCTGCGTACATACGTGCTCATTTCAAAGAGAAGCTACTTTATCCCTATGTTCTTACCTTTTTCATATGATTGTGGCTTCCATGCCAGATTTAGAGGTTCTTCAGGAGCTTGTTCGTGTTCTGGCTTATTGCCCACTTGCAGCATCTCTGAATCTGTATGAGAAAATGTATTTAATTTCATGTCTACACATGTTAAAGCTATTAATATACAAATAGCCAACTTACCAGTGATTGAATGTTGAGAAATTGCGGCGCATGCTTCTCCAGTGTTAAACGGGACTGCCGGATTTATTGCACTGAAATCCACAGTCGCCAGCACGTCATCCGCCATACTGTCCACAAGCTCACCCACACACTCATCTTAAAAAGAATTAAATAATAATATAGAAATAATATAAAATCAACTCTTTAATCAGAACTAATACTCTGTTAATTATAATAAATATAATACATACTTATGTGAATATATTGCGAGGGTGTGAAGATTGGTTCAGTTGGGGTATAATCGTAGGATTCTTTCATCTTAACTAAAACGATGAAAAGTATTAATAATTACTTTGGAAAATTATTAACTACATCTTTTCCTTGGAAGTCGTATAATATAATACCACAATCTAAATCTATGGCTAGGAAAACATTTACCGTATTTTTCGCTTTATAAGACGCACCTGATTATAAGACGCACCCCCAAATTTGGTGAAGAAAAAGAGAAAAAATATTTTTTAATGTTAAATGGGGTCCGTGTTATAATGCCAGTGTCCGTCTTACAAATCATATAGGACACATGTCCCTCATAGCACCCTCATCTTGATACATTGTTCCTCATCCTGGGATATAACCCCCTTGTGCTGGCTCACATCCCCCAGTGATGGCACACATCCCCTATTGATGGCACACCTCCCCCAGTGCTGGCACACTTTCCCCAGTGCAGGCGGAATTGACCCTGTGCCTGCACCACCCCCAAGTGCAGGCACACTTGCCCCTGTGCCTGCACTCAGCCCCCAGTGCAGGCACACTTGCCCCTGTGCCTGCACTCAGCCCCCACTGCAGGCACATTTACCCCTGTGCCTGCACTCACCCCCCAGTGCAGGCACAACTTGCCCCTGTGCCTGCACTCAGCCCCCAGTGCAGGCACACTTGCCCCTGTGCCTGCACTCAGCCCCCAGTGCAGGCACACTTGCCCCTGTGCCTGCACTCAGCCCCCACTGCAGGCACATTTACCCCTGTGCCTGCACTCACCCCCCCAGTGCAGGCACAACTTGCCCCTGTGCCTGCACTCAGCCCCCAGTGCAGGCACACTTGCCCCTGTGCCTGCACTCAGCCCCCAGTGCAGGCACACTTGCCCTGTGCCTGCACTCAGCCCCCACTGCAGGCACATTTACCCCTGTGCCTGCACTCACCCCCCCAGTGCAGGCACAACTTGCCCCTGTGCCTGCACTCAGCCCCCAGTGCAGGCACACTTGCCCCTGTGCCTGCACTCAGCCCCAGTGCAGGCACACTTGCCCTGTGCCTGCACTCAGCCCCACATGCAGGCACATTTACCCCTGTGCCTGCACTCACCCCCCAGTGCAGGCACAACTTGCCCCTGTGCCTGCACTCAGCCCCCAGTGCAGGCACATTTACCCCTGTGCCTGCACTCACCCCCCCAGTGCAGGCACAACTTGCCCCCATCACTGTGTAAAGCTCCCCTGCTGGTGTGCACAGAATAAAAATAAAAAATCATTACTTCACCTTCCGACGATCGCGTCTCCTTCTGCCAGCTGATCGGTGACTTCCTGCTTTGGTCTCGGCATCGGGTCATGTGACCAGAGTGCATCATGTGATCGGATTTCATCACTATGCACTCCTGATGCCGAGACCAAAGCAGGAAGTCACCGATCAGCTGGCAGAAGGGAGCGCGATCGTCGGAAGGTGAAGTAATGATTTTTTATTTTTATTCTGTGCACGCCAGCAGGGGAGCTTTACACAGTGATGGGGGCAAGTTGTGCCTGCACAGGGAAGTGAGTGCAGGCACACCTGATATGCACTGCACCCCTGTCCAGATCTTGGTGCTGGTTTCAGCACCAAGGTGATGGACAGCGGCAGTGCAGTGCATATTGGAGGAGGTTAATGAGCGGGAGCACGTGACCTCCCGCTGCCTCCTGAGGACCGCAGCCAGCCCGCCCCGGCTCCGGACACCACTGCACAGCCTCCCCAGCACTAAAGAACCGTATATTCCCATTATAAGACGCACCCCCCACTTTCCCCCAAAAGTTGGGGGAACAAAAGTGCGTCTTATAATGCGAAAAATACGGTATATACTATATGATAAAATTAACTGTGATTAAATATTATATTAAATATCAGGGAGGCGTATAAGGGTGTGAATAATATTATTACATGTTAGTAATCATTAATTAAATAAGCTCCTTGGAAACATTTATATACTATATGATAAATAATACAAACGGTCTATAAAATTTACAGCTAATAAATATTGTATTAATATTTAGTTAGAATATAAGGTCACATATAATATTATGACGTGTTAGTACCGTATATACTCGCGTATAAGCCGAGTTTTTCAGCCCAAAATTTGGGCTGAAAAGTCCCCCCTCGGCTTATACGCGGGTATATAAAAAATTAAAAAAATACAGCCGCAGCCCCGGAGGTATACAGGCCCCCCATCAAGTTCCAGGGCCCCCCCCCCCTTGCGCGCCAGCCTGTAAAGGAAAATCATACTTACCGGTGTCCAGTCGCGCCGCCCGCAGCTGCCGACATGACGATTCCCGGCTCCATTCAGCGTCTTCCGCATTTCCTGTAGTCGCGGGCAATGACGTCATTGCCCGCGACCACAGGAAGTCGCGGGAAGACGCTGAATGGAGCCGGGGATCGTCATGTCGGCAGCTGCGGTCGGCGCGACTGGACACCGGTAAGTATCATTCTCCTTTACAGGCTGGCGCGCAAGGGGGGGGGCCTGGAACTTGATGGGGGGCCTGTATACCTCCGGGGCTGCGGCTGTATACAGCCCTGGGGCTGCGGCTGTATACAGCCCTGGGGCTGCGGCTGCTGTATATACATATGGGGCTGCATATGGGGCTGCATATGGGGCTGCTTATACCTCTGGGGCTGCATATAGGGCTGCATATACCTCTGGGGCTGCAATATGGGGCTGCATATACCTCTGGGGCTGCATATAGGGCTGCATATACTCTGGGGCTGTATATACCTCTGGGGCTGCATATATACCTCTGGGCGCTATAGGCTGCATATACCTCTGGGGCTGCAATATGGGCTGCATATACCTCTGGGGCTGCATATAGGGCTGCATATACCTCTGGGGCTGCATATGGGGCTGCATATACCTCTGGGGCTGCATATGGGGCTGCATATACCTCTGGGGCTGTATATTGGATTATAACCTCTGGGGCTGCATATAGGTGCTGCATATACGTCTGGGGCTGCATATAGGGCTGCATATACCTCTGGGGCTGGCATATGGGGCTGCATATACCTCTGGGGCTGTATATACCTCTGGGGCTGTATATACCTCTGGGGCTGCTGTATACTACCACGGGGGCTGCTGCTGTATACTACCACTGGGGAGGCTGCTGTATACCTCACTGCTGGGGGTTGTATACCTGTGCTGGAGTCCACCCTCGGCTTATACGCGAGTCAATAAGTTTTCCCAGTTTTTGGGGCAAAAGTAGGGGGGTCGGCTTATACACGGGTCGGCTTATACACGAGTATATACGGTAATTATTAAAATCTAAAGGAAAATACAGCTAATAGCCAATACAAAAACAATACATAATACAGCAGATGCCAACAATATTAATTAAATAAGTTGTTATACTTACTATTTTAAAGCTTAGAATTGCCTTTAGAATAGCCTTTCAGGATCAGTGGAGTACAGCTTCTGACTTATGTTGAACTATACAGGCCATCTACTTTTAAATCCAGCCACCCAGAATGTTCACACCCTAGCCACACCTCAACAAAATGCATCAAGCAATCAGACAAATCCCCCGCCTCCAGTTAACACCCACAAGAGCCACCCAGTTTCATCACATGCTGCCCCAAACAATCATGATAAACTCACATTATCATGATAAATGTGTATTACAAGTCATTTTTAACATCATTTTATACATTTTGAGTATCTGATAAAGACATAAATTGTTCTCATGAGGGCATGCCTTCTAGACGCGATGAAATAATATTAAATCAACAATATTTTACGCCCAAGGCCTCAGGTTCATATGGAGGTCTTGATAAACTATATAGAGAAACTAGAGATTATGGAATTAAAAAAACTGATGTGCGTGATTGGCTGAACGCTCAGGACACTTACGTTTTGCACAAGCCCTTGCGAAAACGATTTCTGACAAACAAAATTACCGTTGCTAATCTAGATAGCTTGTGGCAGGCGGATCTCGTCTCGTTAATTGACTATTCGAAGGAAAATGATAATATTAAATACATCCTTACTATAATCGACTGTTTATCAAAATTTGCCTGGTGTTTGGCCCTATGCGATAAGACTGGAGCTTCTGTAGCTCGATCATTTGAACTGATATTTCAAAATTATAATCGCATACCAAAGAAATTACAGACGGACCGGGGCAAAGAATTTATTAATTCATCGATGAAACGCCTTTGTAAAGCCCATACAATTACGCATTATTTTACAAATAATACTGTTAAGGCTGCTATCGTTGAGCGGTTTAATCGCACATTAAAATCCAGAATGTGGAGATATTTTACGGAAAAAAATACTAAACGGTATATTGATATCTTACCGGATTTGGTCCATAGTTATCATTCTACAATTCGCTGTAGGCCACTTGATGTTACAAACAAAAATTCACTACAAATATGGAAAAATATTTACGGCTCTAGCATGAAAAATAAACGTAATAAACCTGCTTTTAAAATTGGTGATAATGTACGGATAGCCCGATATAAACATTTGTTTACGAAAGGCTATGAACAATCATATACTGATGAAATATTTATCATAACCGAAATTAACACAAAATTCCAATTTCCTCTCTACAAAATCGCCGATTTGGACGGGGAAATTATACAAGGGACATTTTACGCCCGAGAACTACAAAAAGTCTCACCGGATGAGAATCGCGTCTACAAAATTGAAAAAATATTAAGAAAAAAGCGCGTCGGAGGGTCCACCATTTACCTCGTCAAATGGCTCGGCTACCCGTCAAAATTTAACAGTTGGATTAAAGAAAATCAGCTGACGGACCTTTTAATCATGGATTCTGGAGCATTTTTCATAACCTTAGCAAATAACGCCTCAAAAGGTCTGTTCCCAGACAACACGATTTCGACTTTTACCACTAAACTGGCGAAACCTGTACATCTTGTAGGCTCATATGAAGTTGCGCTCACAGAATTTCAGTACCCCCACACCTGGTTTACTTTCGAAAATAGTGAAGGCTCTTTTTTTATTGGAAAACGAGGCGATGTGCTAAGAGAATATTTCGTAAAATCAGGCTATTATGTAAATATTTTGGAGCTTATAAGGGCCCTTAATGAGCGAATCGATAGCTTGAAGATCACCTCTGAAGGATTTAAACTTCGCTACGATGAAGTGAGGAGATGTGTTACTCTATCGGAACCCCCCACGATACACTTTGCTCCAGGGCCGAAATTGGCACATATTTTAGGTTTGCCTCCTTATAGTGAGGCCTATGATAATAGCGTGATTAGACCCAAGGAGAAGAATTTCGTAGATATCATGAATGGCTTTTACACACTATTTGTTTACTCGGACATTGTGAATCATCAACTCGTGGGGGACTCATATGTCCAGCTTCTGAGAACTGCTCAGGTGACCGGTAAAAGCGGTGAAATCATTACGCTTCAATACACAAGGCCTGATTATGTACCTCTGTGCAAGCAACACTTTGATTCTGTAAGCATCTCTATCTTGACCGATCAGGGGATTCCTGTTAAATTCAAGTACGGAAAAACTATTTTGCGATTTACATTTTAGGCCGCGTCGTGATTGACACGTCAAAATGGTGTCGCAACGCGCTTACGGAGACCCGGCTGTTTACGCCCGATACTATATAGCACAGACGGGTCACGGCTTAGAGGGATTTCGCGGTGATGACTACATGTACGGGGCCGGTCTTGCAGGAATTTTTAGAGGTTTATTTAGAAAAGCGATACCTCTATTGAGAAAAGGCCTTGAATTAGTTAAAGCCCCATGTAAAGACGGCTGTTTCAAATATTGCTAAGGACGCTATTGCCACTTTCTCAACAACTGCTATGAATAGATTAAACACGCCCCCTCAAGACGGTTCCGGTATTGTTTATATTGCTAAAAAACAGAAAAAAAGAAAAAGGCGTGCTCGCTATTCGCCCCCGCCAATGCTCATGAATAAAATTACTCCCACAAGACGCCCTTGTCAGAAAAGAGTAAGACGCACCGTTGAAGACATATTCTAAGCAACCTAAGCAAGCAAAACAAACATGGCCTTCATACACGATTCTTCTCTTGAGTGCCTGAAGTCTGAACTGGATATATTCCGAATCCCACCCACACAGGTGTCTATCGAGAAATCAATATTTGTAGAAGTCCAGCCTATTGCGGCTCTGGCGGACAATGCCCCACTGGAATTTTTCATTTCGGGTAGTGGCGAATATTATTACGACTTAAATAACACGCTAATTTACCTTACCTGCAGAATCGTAAAGCAAGATAATTCAGCTATTGCCGACGGGGCGCGTGTAGCTCTCATAAACTATCCTCTAGCAACTCTTTTTAATCAAGTTGATATCACCCTGGGTGATCGGCTCATTTCCCAATCTGATAACCTGTATAGTTATAGGGCTTACATTGAAACTCTATTAAATTACAGTTCACAGACATTATCATCACAATTTACCGCTGGGCTTTTTTTCAAAGATACGTCCGGAAGCCACAATATTCGCCTCCTGGATGGGACGAATGTGGGCTTCATCAAGCGAGCCCTTGCAACAGCTCGCTCCAAGCCCGTGGATTTGCTGGGCCCGATTTTTGGTGATATATTTAATCAACCGAAGCTTATATTGAATGGCCTTGACCTTAAAATCAAGTTGACACGAAATAAGGACACTTTCTGTTTGATGTCAGCAGAACCCGAGCCTCTTAAAGTGCAAATCATGAACGCTTGTCTCTATGTAAAGCGGGTGCAGGTTTCGCCAGCTGTCAGGATTGGTCATTCGCAAGCCTTACTATCAGCCACAGCAAAATACACAATTGATAGGGTCTGTATGAAAGTGTACAGCATCCCTGCAGGTACGCGAATATCAACCATAGAAAATTTGTACTTAGGAGCTGTTCCGCGTACTATTATATTAGGCTTTGTAGATAATGAGGCCTTTAGCGGGGCGTATAATAAAAATCCGCTGTGCTTCCATCATTACAATGTAAATCATGCGGCCTTATATTTGGACGGTCAACAAATACCGTCACATCCGTATCAACCCGCTTTTAACCAAGATCTAGCGGTCAGAGAGTATTTGGCGTTAGCGCATATTTCTGGTAAGCAGAAATCGGATGCTGCCTTGGCCATCGACCGCGACGAGTATTTAGACGGATTCACTTTTTTTGCGTATGACTTATCAGCCGATCAAGAACCTGGAGGACACTTCTCCCTCATTAAAACGGGGAACCTGCGATCTGAAATACGCTTCGCGGCGCCCCTCCCCCATACAGTAAATTTAATTTTATACGCGGTAAATTCATCTATCCTGGAAATTAATAACCGCCGTGAAGTATTGTATGATTTCTTCTGATGATGGATTCCCTACAGCTCACTACGTTACTGAAAGCCGATCATTATACAGAGGATCTATTTTCTGGGGTGTATCCGTGTGACTTACTACCACCAAATAGAGTTACTCAGAGGCCTGCAGCATATATCGTAAATACAGACCGGGCCAATCAGAGCGGCACCCATTGGATATTAATTTTACTTTGTACAGAAAAAACTGCGATATTCTTTGACAGTTATGGGCTCTCCCCAGACAATATGATTTTTCCTGGGGAATTTATGGACTTCATAAAGAGAAATAGTGATTTCTTCTGTTATCAGGACAACCAAATTCAAAATAATTACAGCTCTGTATGTGGCCATTATTGTGTGTATTTCCTAAAAAAACTGGCACAGGCCTCACATTCCGAGAAATATTGAGCCACTTCAGTGATGACACAATTCATAATGATAATATAGTATATAAGTCCATAACTCGTGATTTACGTGAATTAAACTGTAGTTCCTGCATGAATTCATTCATGTTCAAACAAAATTGCCTAGCAATGTGTAACGCTTATAAATCTTCATAACATGATAATTTTATTATAAAATTTTACGATTCAATACTGACTGTTGAGAAGCTTATTTATAACTGATACTGTAGGAAGGCCCATCTTTAAGACTGTTTGTCATAAGCCTTTCAGATCTTCCTTCCTACTGTGACTAATATTGTCATGTCCTGACCCCTGGCAGCTGCTAATAATACCTTGTTGATTGCTCTCCTCTTTACATCTGGGGTTAATTATCAATTGCCTTTTTGCTCTGGTTAATTAAAAAACGCAATAGACTGTTGTATAGGCAAATGACATCCTGTCAGCTGTATTTGATTTTCTGCTCTGTTCCTCCTAATTAAAAACACAATAGGCTTTTGGAATTCAACCCCTGTCATCTCTATTTGGGGATGCTTATCTTTAGGCATTTGTTTACCTACTAAATGAAAAACACATACACCTGGGTTAATTATCAACAGTCATTCTGTTCCTCCTAATTAAAAACACTTTTGGAATTTTGGAATTCAACCCCCGGCCATCTGTATGTAAAAAGCTTCTCACCGGTTAATACAACCTGTGTGGCTCACTATATACAATTTGTTATATATGAATGTAATACTTTTTGTAACGCTTTATACTGACCTGTATTATATATATTTATTATATCTGTTGTACAGTATGATAAATGAAAATACCAAATGTATTGCATTATAAAATTATTTTGTGTGCTATTCAATAAACATATTATTTTTATAAAAACTGTGTCTCTCATTTTATTTACAAATTGAATAAACTGGTTCCTTTATTATAAAATACAAGGAATCAATACTAATTAAAGTATAATCCGACTACAAAAGTGTATCAAACATGAGCTTTTATATCTATTTGATATAAAAGACAAATATGAAAGTGTTTCAAACATGAGCTTTTATATCTATTTGATATAAAAGACGATCTTTTATAGCAGTCTGCTATAAAAGAGTATAAAACATGAGCTTTTATATCTATTTGATATAAAAGACAATCTTTTATAGCAATTTGATATAAAAGGGTATAAAACATGAGCTTTTATATCTATTTGATATAAAAGACAATCTTTTATAGCAATTTGATATTAAATGATATCAAATTGATATTAAAGTGTATCAAACACGGGCCTTTTATATCAAATTGATATAAAATTGATATCAACTTGATATCAATTTGATATAAAAGGGGCGTGTTTGATACACTTTGATAGGGGGCGGGGCACCTGTCAGATTTCTTTTTGACGAGTGATATCCCCCCCCTCACTACTGTAGAGTATAGAGGCGGCTCTGTGGTGGAGGGGTGAGGAGAGATGCGGCTGTGTGGTGGAGGGGTGAGGAGAGATGCGGCTGTGTGGTGGAGGGGTGAGGAGAGATGCGGCTCTGTGGTGGAGGGGTGAGGAGAGAAGCGGCTGTGGTGGAGGGCTGAGGAGAGATGCGGCTGTGGTGGAGGGGTGAGGAGAGATGCGGCTCTGTGGTGGAGGGGTGAGGAGAGATGCGGCTCTGTGGTGGAGGGGTGAGGAGAGATGCGGCTCTGTGGTGGAGGGGTGAGGAGAGATGCGGCTGTGTGGTGGAGGGGTGAGGAGAGATGCGGCTGTGTGGTGGAGGGGTGAGGAGAGAAGCGGCTCTGTGGTGGAGGGGTGAGGAGAGATGCGGCTCAGTGGTGGAGGGGTGAGGAGAGATGCAGCTCTGTGGTGGAGGGGTGAGGAGAGATGCGGCTCAGTGGTAGAGGGGTGAGGAGAGATGCGGCTCAGTGGTGGAGGGGTGAGGAGAGATGCGGCTCAGTGGTGGAGGGGTAAGGAGAGATGTGGCTTAGTGGTGGAGGAGTGAGGAGAGATGCGGCTCAGTAGTAGAGGGGTGAGGAGAGATGCGGCTCAGTGGTGGAGGGGTGAGGAGAGAAGCAGCTTAGTGGTGGAGGGGTAAGGAGAGAAGCGGCTCAGTGGTGTAGGGTTGAGGAGAGATGCGGCTCAGTGGTGGAAGGGTGAGGAGAGAAGCGGGTCAGTGGTGGAGGGGTGAGGAGAGAAGCGGCTCAGTGGTGTAGGGTTGAGGAGAGATGCGGCTCTGTGGTGGAGGGGTGAGGAGAGATGCGGCTCAGTGGTGGAGGGGTGAGGAGAGAAGCACACAGTATATACATACATGAGACATTGTATAGACAGACAGTATGCAGAGATTACAGAGATTATACACACAGTATACACACATTACAGACAGTATACACGCATTACACACAGTATAGACACATTACAGACAGTATACAGAGATTACACACAGTATAGAGACATTAGACAGAGTATAGAAACATTACAGACAGTATACAGAGATGACACAGAGTGTGCAGAGACATGACACAGAGTGTGCAGAGACATGACACAGAGTGTGCAGAGACATGACACAGAGTGTGCAGAGACATGACACAGACAGAGTGTGCAGAGACATGACACAGACAGAGTGTGCAGAGACATGACACAGACAGAGTGTGCAGAGACATGACACAGACAGAGTGTGCAGAGACATGACACAGACAGAGTGTGCAGAGACATGACACAGACAGAGTGTGCAGAGACATGAGACAGAGTGTGCAGAGACATGAGACAGACAGAGTGTGCAGAGACATGAGACAGACAGGGTGTGCAGAGACATGAAACAGACAGAGTGTGCAGAGACATGACACAGACAGAGTGTGCAGAGACATGACACAGACAGAGTGTGCAAAGACATGAGACAGACAGAGTGTGCAGAGACATGACACAGAGTGTGCAGAGACATGACACAGACAGAGTGTGCAGAGACATGACACAGACAGAGTGTGCAGAGACATGACACAGACAGAGTATGCAGAGACATGACACAGACAGAGTGTGCAGAGACATGACACAGACAGAGTGTGCAGAGACATGACACAGACAGAGTGTGCAGAGACATGACACAGACAGAGTGTGCAGAGACATGACACAGACAGAGTGTGCAGAGACATGAGACAGACAGAGTGTGCAGAGACATGAGACAGACAGAGTGTGCAGAGACATGAGACAAACAGAGTGTGCAGAGACATGACACAGAGTGTGCAGAGACATGAACAGACAGAGTGTGCAGAGACATGAGACAGACAGAGTGTGCACAGACATGAGACAGACAGAGTGTGCAGAGACATGACACAGACAGAGTGTGCAGAGACATGACACAGACAGAGTGTGCAGAGACATGACTCAGACAGAGTAAGGCAGGGGTTAAAAAAATGTAAATAAAGTTTATGCTCACCTCACCCCGAGCCCCCTGCGTCTCCCGCCGTCTTCCTCAAAGCTCCCGGTGGCTCCCGGTGCCTGCAGAGCTCTTCTACTGCAGTTCAGGACCTGCGGTGATGTCAGAGTCACGTGACCCGCGGTTACCATGGAGTAAGCTGGTGTCACCGGGAGGCTGGAGGAAGACGGCGGGGGCTCGGGGAGAGGTGAGGAAATTTTTTTTTTTTTACAGTAGTGCGGCTGCGGCTCGCGATGACGCTGCGCGTCATCGCTCGCAGTACCGCAAAGCATCTTGGGATTCGGCTACAGTGCCCGAATCCCAAGACTGCCGATTATATAAGTAGATGTAGATATATATATATATATATATATATATATATATATATATATGGCGCCCTGCAACGAGTGTGTCACAGGAGGGTATTGCATCCCTGACTGAAGATGTAATATTTTCCGTCTCAGTGGTGAACAGGTTAAATCCAAGACTCCATGCACCACATGCAACATCCAGAGGTAGGGGACCAATTGGGTCCTGATGGGAGGAGTGTAAGATGTTTAGTGTAGGGAAAGAGCAGAAAGCAAGTTAGACTGTGGAAGAGACAAGTACAAGGAGGAAGTGAAAACTACAGAGCTAACAGGGAGGGCACCGAGAAGCGGTGACCCAGACGTGAAAGGGGCCAAGTAGCAAAGCAACGGGTCCAAAGACACCTGCGCCCAGTCCCACCGGAGACCGGTTCCGAGGTAGACAGCTGTCCATCACTGTACTACAAACCGGAGTGATAGAGGAGCTTCCTAAGAGCGCATCACGACAGACCACTTCCGCAGCCGTACCAGAGGGGTACCCACCATTGGGGATCAGGACCCTTTGTAGCCAGCTTGGGAACCTGGCTCAGGTAATCCATTAGAGGATCTCCAGTATCCTGACCTGGGACAACAAGGCAGCGACGAGCAACAAAGGGGCAGTTAGTAAAGAAGGAACACTGTGGAGCCTTGGACAGAGACTGTTCATCACTGGGACCACCCGGTCCGTTACCTAAGAACTGTCTTACCGTGTACCGTGCAACACTACAGTAAAGACCCGTGCAGAAGAGTATCATGTCTGAGCATTCTTTCTAAACTGTTATGGGCTCACTCACCTACCAAACTACCCGAGCTGCAGTATTCCACCCTTACAGGTCCTGAGTCCGGGGACTCCCCCTCGTCCTGTGAGGAGCGTCTTCCATCTAGTTGCAGCACATCCCCCGGAGGTCCCAGCAGTGCCGGTGCAGTCACCGGACACCCACAGGTGGCGTCATGAGACAAACTTTATTTTCTACCCAGTCCTTTACTTTGACCACCGGGCCCTTTATGCCTCTAGCACCGAACCGTGACAGTAGCCAGTGCCTGAGGCCTAAGCACCCGGCGACGGTGAGTCAAATTTGGCGTCCACAAACAGGATACGACCAGGCCTGTGTCCAACGGGTATTGTGTGCCTTACAAGACTTTTATCGGCCAAAAATAACTTTGTGCGCCATTTTTACAGGACCAAAATGGCGGGGCCCGCCATGTGAAAGACTATGTGCTGGCCAGGGGCGTGCCCCTCATTGTGGGAGGGCCATGGCAGAGGCGCCAAAACAACTGCCCACCCCAATTGCTGGGAAACAAACAAGGGGGCGGGCCAGAGACTTTAGCCCGCCCATGGATTACAAAACAAAGAGAGGAAGGTGTGGCCACCCTTTTGCAACAAGCCTCACTTCGGGAACCTGTACCAGCCACGACGGGTGTGGTTCCTGGGAGCAGAAAAATGGCGACCATGAGGCTCCGCGAGCTGATGCGGGAAGTAGAGGAGGAGGCCCGAGCCGCCCTTGGCAACCCCGGACCGGGTCCCGTTCTTACCATCGACTGGGACCCTGTGTTCTGGGAGACTGCACTCCAAGACCTACGGGTGCAGTTGATGGAAGCCACGGAGTGGACTATAAGACGCTGGAGTACTAGCTTGGCCAGCCAGTTGCACCGCGCGGTGCAAAATAGACTGACCACCCGCCCCACTCCAGAACCGGAGACTGGGCCAGAGCAAACTGAGGCCTACCCGGCTACCGGAGGAGACGTGCCATTGCCAACGGGTGCGGAGGAGGCGGAAGAAGAAGAAGCGGGCAGCCCAGAAGCCCCGTGGGATGAGACTGAGGGAGAAGAAGAGGACCCCGCGACTGCAGTACCCGACCAGCCGAATGACCCCGATTTAGAAAGAGAGACCCAGCCTGCCGAAGAGCTGGATGTCGTTGTCGAAGCCGTGGAAGAAGAAGACAACCCGAGTCCCGAAGAAACAGAGGACTCAGAGCATACCAGTTCCGTGGAGGAGGGTGAGTCGGACGTTCCCGCCGAGCAGCCACAAGCAGCTCGGATCGAATGGTGTGGCGCCGCAGCGGCGTCCGTCTCCAACAGCGACGGCTGTACACCGATACAGAGCTGCCAACAAGCCCAAACCTCGAACGGCGCTGCGAACCAGAGGGACTATTTTCAAACCGTCCATCAGGCTGACGCCGCCGAACGCCAATGACGTAGAGCTGAGTGGTGGGACTGAGAGCAAGAAAACCTACGGGTCCGAGCCGAGGCCCGCCGCCAGCCACCGATGGCAAACGAACTGCGCAAGAGAGGTACAGTCACAACATTCAATTTAGACAACGGGTGGGGTTTTGCCTGGGAAGAGGGGGTATATGAGGAGATATTTACACCACGCCGGGACGTCGAGCCCCACCTTCCTAAAGGACACCCCGACCGAGACTTGTACCGGGGAGAGACAATCTCTTATGAGCGACACGTCGGGCCCCGGGGTGGTATGCTCTCCGGGTCTGTAAGTGCGAAACTTATAATGAGAAATACAGTGCCTACAAGTAGCATTCAACCCCCTGCAGATTTAGGTGGTTTGATAAGATGCCAATAAGTTAGAGCCTTCAAACTGTAAACGAGAGTAGGATTTATTAACAGAAGCATAAATCTTACAAACCAAAAAGTTATGTTGCTCAGTTGAATTTTAATAAATTTTAAACATAAAAGTGTGGGTCAATTTTTATTCAACCCCCAGGTTTAATATTTTGTGGAATAACCCTTGTTTGCAATTACAGCTAATAATCGTCTTTTATAAGACCTGATCAGGCCGGCACATGTCTCTGGAGTTATCTTGGCCCACTCCTCCATGCAGATCTTCTCCAAGTTATCTAGGTTCTTTGGGTGTCTCATGTGGACTTTAATCTTGAGCTCCTTCCACAAGTTTTCAATTGGGTTAAGGTCAGAAGACTGACTAGGCCACTCCATCACTTTGATTTTTTCCCTCTTGAACCAGGCCTTGGTTTTCTTGGCTGTGTGCTTTGGGTCGTTGTCTTGTTGGAAGATGAAATTACGACCCATCTTAAGATCCTTGATGGAGGAGCGGAGGTTCTTGGCCAAAATCTCCAGGTAGGCCGTGCTATCCATCTTCCCATGGATGCGGACCAGATGGCCAGGCCCCTTGGCTGAGAAACAGCCCCACAGCATGATGCTGCCACCACCATGCTTGACTGTAGGGATGGTATTCTTGGGGTCGTATGCAGTGCCATCCAGTCTCCAAACGTCACGTGTGTGGTTGGCACCAAAGATCTCGATCTTGGTCTCATCAGACCATAGAACCTTGAACCAGTCTGTCTCAGAGTCCTCCAAGTGATCATGAGCAAACTGTAGACGAGCCTTGACATGACGCTTTGAAAGTAAAGGAACCTTACGGGCTCGTCTGGGACGGAGACCATTGCGGTGGAGTACGTTACTTATGGTATTGACTGAAACCAATGTCCCCACTGCCATGAGATCTTCCCGGAGCTCCTTCCTTGTTGTCCTTGGGTTAGCCTTGACTCTTCGGGCAAGCCTGGCCTCGGCACGGGAGGAAACTTTCAAAGGCTGTCCAGGCCGTGGAAGGCTAACAGTAGTTTCATAAGCCTTCCACTTCCGATGATGCTCCCAACAGTGGAGACAGGTAGGCCCAACTCCTTGGAAAGGGTTTTGTACCCCTTGCCAGCCTTGTGACCCTCAACGATCTTGTCTCTGATGGCCTTGGAATGCTCCTTTGTCTTTCCCATGTTGACCATGTATGAGTGCTGTTCACAAGTTTGGGGAGGGTCTTAAATAGTCAGAAAAGGCTGGCAAAAGAGATAATTAATCCACACATGTGAAGCTCATTGTTATTTGTGCCTGAACTACTTCTTAATACTTTAGGGGGACCAAACAGAATTCTGGTGGTTTGAGGGGTTGAATAATAAATGACCCTCTGAATTAACTTTTAACGCTTTAAAAAAAAAAAAAAAAATTTTTGTGGCACTGCATTTTCCACTTCCAGGCTGATCTACAGTCCAAATGTTACAATGCCAAGTTAATTCCGCATGTGTCAACCAGCTAAATCTGCAGGGGGTTGAATACTACTTGTAGGCACTGTAACTTTCTTTTTCCTATAAACTTGTTTTTGAAGTTTAAAAAGACTCATGAGAACATTTTCAGTTAAAATTGTGTGCCGAAAGATGGGTAAAGCGGCCCGGCGGTAACCCGGATATTACCAGAAAGACAGTGACACTAACCGCCGGGTCCGCAAGAGTTAACCGGTTCCGTAATAATAAAGGTTTGTAAGATAATGTGCCTCCCAGATGGGAAGAAAAGAAAATAATGCGTAAATGTTGTTAATAAAAATGTTTATTTTTCATGTTTGCAAATTTAAAAATAATTTCTCTGTACTGGTTGGGTTTTGTGACACTTGGGGACAAGTGTAATTTCCCAAGGGGGAGTGTGGCGCCCCGCAACGAATGCGGGATGTGATGGCGCGGTGGTGCCTGCTGTGATGAGTCAGAAGGTCACTTTATCTGATTCTAGCTTCCTGTCACAATTTTCAGGTAAGCTATATGTGGCACCCCATTGGTCAATGCACCACAGTAGGGTTACTGCACCCATAACTGAGTGTGCAGTATTCCTGTCAGTGGAGAGTGTAAAGTCAACCTGAGGCTCTCATCCCAGCATCCCTACACCTAACATAGGGGATCAATTGGCCACCCGTTACCAGGGTAACCGGTCCCGGTGGGAGGAGCGTTAGGGTAGAAGGAGCAACTCAGAGAGTTAGTCAGTCGGAGTAGTCTAGTCTGAGGAGCGAAGCAAAGAAGAAGTCCTAGAGGGATACCACAGGGAGAGAGCCCAAAAGGAGCGGCGACCCAGATGGAAGGAGGAGACCCAGTGCTGGACCTTATCCACAGTCCGGGTGAATCCTGGTCCACAACGAGGTACCGACTCCGAGTCACGGTGCAGGCGAGTCTAACCCTGAGCTGTCAATACCGGTGGGTCACAAGGTTTACCAAGCAGCCCCGACCTCGTCCAGAACGTGCATCCCCACCAGAAGTACTAAACTGGGTTGAGCCCCTTAGAGAAGAAGGGTAACCTCATACCACCCAACGGGCCTTGTAGACAAGTGAGTTGTGCAGCACAGCGCGAGGATAGTAAGGAAGCGCAAGCAAAGACACAGTGGACAGTGAAAGTACTAAGGAAGGAACACTCTGGGAGCCTCTAAGAGACTTTATTTTCCTCAGTGACTACCCGGCCAGCTACCCGCAAAGACTGTGTAACTGTGTACCTGAACTGCTAAGAACTGATGCCAGTAAGGTACCCGTATAGAGTCAGCAAGCCTCCGGTGTCTTATTCTACTAAGCTAATCCAGAGAGCTGCTACCATGACAGCCAGCACAGCAGCTACACTGCCCCGGTGATCCCGCTCCGCCTGCAGGGATCGTTATCAACTGGCTGCAATGCCACCATCCCCGGCGATCTGACAGCGGCGCTTGTGAGACTACCAGAAACTGCAGGTGGTGTCACGAGACTTCATTATTTCCTGTTTTTGCTTTTTACCCCTTTAACAAGTGACCCCAGGGTACGGACCCGGGCACAGGCCACCCAGACAGCACCCCAACTCCACGCCCGGGTTCCGAGTTCCCAAAAGCCCCTGGGCGGGTCATATACACCACTGTTGAAACCATAACAGTGCAAACAGGTTGTGGGTTGGATGGCAGACAATGCCTCCAGTCTGTTGACAAGCAGCACCAACCAATCTTCACCACAGTCTAGTCTCACTAGACAAGATGCTGCAACACTCAATCCTCAATAGTCAACCTGGACCAGGAGACATTTGACTCCACACTTGGGCACTCCGAGGAGCTTTTCACATTCTCTGTTATGCATTCTGGCCTCTCTCCATGCACCATTCAAGAGGGACATGAGGAGGTGTAGTGCAGTGATGCACAAATATTTGAACATCCAAGGCAAGAAGAAAGCCATGGTGGGGAATGGCAATTACTGTCGCAAGAGGTGGAGGATGATGATGATGAGACACAATTCCTATCATTTCAATTAAAGGTTATTCTATAGCGAGCACAGGGACACCGCCATCATGCTGAAGCACATGGCAGCCAAGCACCCCAGTATGTGGGTGAAACGCCCTGTTGTTGCACAGACACAGCATTTATCAGCAACCATGTCTACTGTGTTGTCCCGCTGCAGCATTCAGTAGTCCCTGTCCCGGACATTGGAAAGGAAGCGAAAATACTCAGCCACCCACCCACAGGCCCAAACACTAAATGGTCACTTTGCCAGACTGCTCACCCTTGAAATGTTACTGTTTTGGCTTGAGAAAACTGAGTCTTTCCACAAGCTTTTGACCGTAGTTGCTCCACGATATTCTTTTCCCAGCCGCCACTATTTTACCTGGTGTATCTTTCCCGCATTACTTAAGCACATATCCAACAATATCACATCTGCTCTGACCAATGCAGCAACTGGGAAGGTCCTCCTAACCACAAACAAGTGGACAGATTTTTATGAATAGGGATGTTACATTTCACTGACAGTACGCTAGGTGAACCTGGTGGAGGTTTGGACAGGGTCAGAACCTGGAACATTACACATCCTAGCCATACCAAGAATAGCGGCCCAAATTCCATCAGGGTTACCCCCTCATAGTATGCCAGTCCATGACTTAATTCCTCCTCCTCCTGCTCCTCATCCTCATGTGAATTACCCGCTCCATCACTGCCAAGATGGGAGCTCTGCAGCACTGCCTTGGCAAAGCGGTAACCCACTGATGAAACTAATCTGTTTTGGTGATAAACCACACAACACAGCAGAACTGGTAAAAGGTAGAGAAGACAACTTTTATCAGTGGCTCTCCCTGCTGAACCCCCAACCAGGTCTGGTAGTGTGATAATCGGCTTAATCTTGTGGAGGCTTTGAAATTCGGCAGGCTGATACACCCTCTATGCATGGCCCACGTGCTCAGCTTAGTTGTAGAGTGGTTTCTAAAAACATACCCTGTCTTGCTGAAGCCACTTTTCAAGGTGCACCATGTCTGCGCCCATTTCAACTGCTGCCTCCACTGGTCTAGCAGTGCTTAAGCAGTGCTTTCATTTGCCACCTCACTGACTAATTTGAGACCTGCCCATATGCTAGAACTTAACTTTACACATTTTGTCAAGGCTTAGTGTGAAGCAGAAGGCAGTAGTAGAATTCCAGCACCAACATGCCCGTCAAAATAACACTCAACCTCTGCAAATAACAACTGCTGAGTGGGCGTGGATCTCTGACATTCAAGAGGTTTTTCAAAACTTAGAAGACTGCGGCAAGATGGTGAGCAGTGATGGTGGTATTATCAGCATAACCATCCCGCTGCTCTGTCTATTTAAACGTTCACTGCACAATTTGAAAGAGGAAGCTTTGAATATTGATCAAATAGCTTTGTAGCAATATTTATAATGCATTAAACTACCCAGCCCAGTCTCATCCAATCCACAGCCCAGCCTCATTCAATCTTCTCAGCCCACATTGGGTGATAAATGAGGAAGAGTAGGAGAGGCTGCAGAGGAGAAACAAGAATTGATTTTCTGCACTACAGAGGGACTACCAATCCCAACTTCCTGTCTGTCCACTGTGGATGGCCTGAAGAGGAGGAGGAGGAAAAGGAGAAGAGGCAGTGGGAGGAGAGAATGGCTAGTGTTCATTTTGGTGGGACACTGAACGTTTGCATCTTTGTAGTCTGTCACACACGGTACAGTTCATGTCCGACTGCCTGATACACATTTTGGCCATCACCAAATACTGTTTGTGCACCTTTCTTGACACATGCTACAAGAAGACATCTTTTTTCTCTCATTTTGCAGTCAGAAAGGGTTTGAACAATGCAAACATACCAGAGGGCTGTTGTTGACCAGTTGCTGAAAAAAATTACCCCCTCAGGCAACACTGGTGACATAGGTAATGCCTCTTGCATCCACAAGTGTTATAGGGCAGGAAAATGCACACTAGGTGCAACATAGGCAGGGCCATAGTGTCCCAAAGCTGAGTCATTTTCATAAAACCATTACAGCACCATGGGTTAGCTGTAGGGGGAACTCTGGCAAAGAGAGACAAGAAGATGAGGGAAGACTTTTGTGACCATACCTTATTCTTCAGTGCCCTTTAACTGTTGGGTTTCCAAGCTGTACAATTGGCCCTACCTCTCCTTGTATGCCACCACAGCAATCTTAACAGATAGGCGCACATGCCTGTCATTGGAAAATTTGTTGGTAGTCTTCAGACTTCATAATGCCATGCACACGGTCAAGCAGTCCAGTGCCAGAGGCAGCAAAGCAAACCCAAAACATCAGGGAACCTCCGCCTGTTTGACTGTAGGGACCGTGTTCTTTTCTTTGAATGCCTCTTTTTTTCTCCTGTAAACTCTATGGTGATGCCTTTGCTCAAAAAGCTCTACTTTTGTCTCATCTGACCAGAGAACATTCTTCCAAAAATGTTTTAGGCTTTCTCAGGTAAGTTTTGGCAAACTCCAGCCTGGCTTTTTTATGTCTCAGGGTAAGAAGTGGGGTCTTCCTGGGTATCCTATCATACAGTCCCTTTTCATTCAGACGCCGACGGATAGTACGGGTTGACACTGCTGTACCCTCGGACTGCAGGGCAGCTTGAACTGGTTTGGATGTTAGTTGAGGGTCTTTATCCACCATCCGCACAATCTTGTGTTGAAATCTCTCGTCAATTTTTCTTTTCCATCCACATCTAGGGAGTTTAGCCACAGTGCCATGGGCTTTAAACTTCTTGATGACACTGCGCACGGTAGATACAGGAACATTCAGGTATTTGGAGATGGACTTGTAGCCTTGAGATTGCTCATGCTTCCTCACAATTTGGTTTCTCAAGTCCTCAGACAGTTCTTTGGTCGTCTTTCATTTCTCCATGCTCAATGTGGTACACACAAGGACACAGGACAGGGGTTGAGTCAACTTTAATCCATGTCAACTGGCTGCAAGTGTGATTTAGCTTTGCCCACACCTGTTAGGTGCCATAGGTAAGTTACAGGTGCTGTTAATTACACAAATTAGAGAAGCATCACATGATTTTTCTAACAGTGCCAATACTTTTGTCCACCCCCTTTTTTATGTTTGGTGTGGAATTATATCCAATTTGGCTTTAGGACAAATCTTTTTGTGTTTTATCATTGAAGACAAATTAAATGAAGATAATAATACCAAAGAATTTGTGATTGCAATCATTTTCAGGAAGAAACTGAGTATTATCTGACAGAATTGCAGGGGTGTCAATACTTTTGGCCACAACTGTAGATCCTCAGTACACGACATAGTACAAACCACTGGGAACAAGGAGCAAGGCATTTTTATTCTTTGTCAGTCCTTAATTATAGGGGCAGGATAATGTGTGTTATCATCTAATATGTGAGGAATTTGGCATCAATCATGCTGTAGGTTGTTATTCTGTGTGAATTTTCTGTGAGGGACGTTATACTGTATGGGATCCATGGAGAACATTATATTGTTTGGTGGGTAGGGGTTGGGGGAAGGTTGTGGCAGCAATTATTTTATTTGTAGGGAACTGTGGGTGCTTCATAATATGCGTGGGTAGCCTATAGAAGCCATTACACTTAGTGGGGAGCTGCTGTAGTCATACTAGTGTCATACTGCATATGCGTGCTTTGCGTGCCATGCTTTGTAGTCTGTCTGTGGGAGGGTCATCATTCTGTGTGGAGGTATTCTTCTGTGTGATGAGAGCTGTAGGTGCATCATACTGTGCTGGGGTTATCATTCTATGCGGGGACCATCAGACCATGTGGGGACCATCATACTATGGATGGGCAGCTCATACTTTCTAGGGCATCATATAATGTGAAGGGCATCTTACAATAGGAGAAGGGGTTGCTGTAGAGACATTATAGTGTATGATGGTTTGTGGGGGTTATAATACTGTGTGTCAGTAGTCAGACTATGGGTGAAGGAAGCTCTTGGGCAACATACTGCGTGTGTGATGAGCTAGGGAGGCCATCAGGAATTATCTTGTATGGTGGAACATTTGGGGGTGTCATACTGTAAGGGGGACTGAATGGCCATTACACCTTGGGGGGCCAATCAGACTGTGGGTGGGAGGTTGTGGGTGCATCACGTTTAGTGTGGGATCATACTTTATGGGAGGGTTGTGAGGGTCATTATATTTTGTGTGGGACACTATGGGGCAGTGTCTCTCATAGTCTAGACTATGGGGGCATCATAATATGTGCGGGCTGGGGGTCCATGGTAACATGAGAACAATTCTATTGTGTCTGTGTGTGTGTATGTGTGTGGCTGTAGGGCTGTTACACTGTGGGGAGGGTGACTGGGAGCATCATATTGTGGGAGTTAATTAAAGGGGCTTTGTGGGGCCTTATAATCTGTGATCAGGTACTGTGGGGATATCAAACTGCGTGGAGGACACTATGAGACCATCATATTGTGAAAAGATCTATGTGGTAATTATACTGTGAGGTGAAGCTGTGGGCATATCATAATGTATGGGTCAATATACGATATGGAGGCTGTCATGCTGTTTGTGGGACTTTGGTGCCCTAATGCTGTGTGGGGGACTGTAGGGACATCATATTGCAACAGGGAACTGTTATGACATCATACTGTGAGGAGCACTGTAAGGACATCATTATGTATTGAGAACTCTGTGAGGTCATAATATTGTGAATCTTGGGGAACTTACTGTGGAGTGTGGAGGGGACATCCTACACTATTGAGGGCTTGAAATTTGTGGGTGAGAACACAAATGGACTTAAGTTAGGGCACAATTTTGTACATGCTGCAATATAAGTCCCTTTGGCTGGGGTCACACTTGGCATGCAGTAATTTTGGTTATTTTTTACCTGATTCGTTTTTTTTTTAATTGCCATTTTTTAATCATTTTAATGCTACCGTTAACGCATGTGTTAACGCATGGTACCAATGTGTACCATGCGTTAATGGATGCGTTTCCCATAGGGTCCCATGTTAAAAAACGCATGTGTTTTTGCTACAGCACCCAAAAATGCTGCTAGCAGTGTTTTTTGATGCTAATGCAAAACCGCATAGCATTTTTACCAGTGCACTTTGACATTGAGTTTTTTGCATTGGAGCCTATGATCCGTAAATGGATGCATTTTTCAACATGCTCAACTTTGAAAACCGTATTTTTTAATGGATCCAAGGCTCAAGTGTGACCCCATCCTTTCCCTTTAAAAGATGTTATGTATGTCCTTCTGTAAATGTGTCTATGAATGTGTCTATGCAATCTACTTTTTGGGTAGATGGGGTAAGGACAGCTAGGCACCAAGATTCAGTGTACACTTCTATTCTATAATAATGAATAATCTAAAAAAAAGTTCGAGAATATAAACAAATAAGAAATAAAAATCTATTGGTATCTTGTTCAACTAAGGCTGGTTTCACACTGCAGTTTTTTTCCTGATCAGGTTCAATCAGGTTTGTGTGTCACAAGCAGGAGTGACTCCAAAACTCAGAACAGGTGTTCATTTTTCAATTATAGTTTTTCTCTGCAAATTCCTCTTCTGGTTCCTCTCCTGGTTTTAGCAAACAAACCTGATCGAACCTGGTCTGGGAAAAACTGCAGTGTGAAACCAGCCTTAGAAAAAAATCTAGGTCATACTTTTTCTTTATCTTCGGCTGGTTTCACACTCTAGTTTTTTCCTAATCTGGGTTCATCAGGTTTTATTTGCCAAACCAGGAGTGAAACTTGCAGAGAAAAAGTATAATGGAAAGATTGACCCCTGTTTTGAGTTTTGGAGACACTCCTGGTTTTGGCACCCAAATACTGATGAACCCTGATTAGGGAAAAAACTGCAGCGTGAAACCAGCCTTCCTGTTTTAGAAACCTTTAAAAAAAAGGAATAAATCTACATTTTCTCACTTTCTACAGGAAGCTACGATCATCTCTTTCAGATCCTTGTGTACTAAAAAGACTGTCGGAGACTGGTTCAGTGATGTCAGGGCAAGACGTCCTTGGGGTAAAGTTCGTGGAGTGGACATAGTTAGGGCATCAATAAGACGGAAAAAGAAGGCAAGAGGTAAGTAATCAGTCTTCTTAGGTATTAGTACATAGAGTGATTCACGATTAATAAATTGAAAAAATGTGTTCTGACAGGTCAATGGGTCCAAACTTGGGCTCAGGAAGACAAAGAATGGAATGGGGATTATGTCAGTGAGAATTCCGAGGAGGATGAACTCAAACCAACAGTAATTAGGTAAAATGTAATGCAGAAAGATGGAGTACTGATTTTTCTAATTTTTTTGAGTGGTAGAGACTCAAAGTGAACTCTATAAACCCATGAGCAATATTTGTTCTGTTTATTACAAATATCAACCATGATTTCCTAATTTATTGGATTCCTGTTAGACTATGTGCTGAGGCTACTTTGTGCAGAATTTTTCTGTACAAGTAACAGTCCGCACAAGTAACAGCCTGCTGGTGCCAGGGATCCAATTAGCAGAGGAGTGCAGTCACGTGAGAAATCACGTGTTCTGACGTCACAACAGGTCCTTTAGCTTTCCAGCGTTCGTTGTTATGGAGCGTCTCCTCAGTTGTGCAGCAGCCCACCACTCGCCCTTGGGCTTGAGTGCATATGTGTAAGAAGATGGATAGCGGTTTCTGGGGAGCTCAATAAAGAAGACAGGGGAATAAATTAAGAATACTTTCCTTTACTTTGCGATAAAAGAGGGAGGTTTTCACAACACGTTTCAGCGGTAGCTCCGCCTTCATCAGGTGATAACCTCAACCAATACACCAGATTTTTATAGGGTATGATTACAATGACATCATTGTTAGCTATAACACTCCCAATAAAACTCTTAAAGGGGAATACAGACCAGCGTGCTATGAAAGCATCACCACAAGGAATGGAGAATGCTCCGTTGGGAACATAATTCCACTTTGATCAGTGCTGTGTCTTATAAATCAAGAACCACTGGGGAAGAGTTCCCAATAATTTTTAACCTCACATGTCAGTATTCCCACGTTGTTTATGTTTTGGAGTGCACCTGTGGATTGCAATACGTGGGTCGCACTATGCAGGCTATGCATTTGCGCCTTAAAAAACACAGGCAAAATATAAAAATGGGTTCATTAAGCATAGTGTATCAAATCACTTCTTGATAGAACATTAGAGGGATTACCGACGATTTAATTAACTATCATTGATCATATTCCTGATACCTATAATGATAGATTGAAACAACTTATAAACAGAGAGAATTATTGGATTTTTAAAATGCGGTGCTTGCACCCAGAGGGTCTCAATTTAAAGCTTGAAAATGTGTTTTAAAGGTATCAAATGATTCAGCTTTCCTCCTGTGATGGATTGGAGACTTTTCCATTGGGGCCGTAATATTTATCTGATTTTTATTCTATTTTTAAACTATTTTTCTTTTTTATTTATTGCTACTTATTTTTTACTCATCATTTTTTATAAAAATTTTTTTTACTTATAAATGTTCTTTTTATAATTTAGATTTTTATAGATTTATTATTTTCGTTTACTTTAATAAAGTCTGTTCAAAGTGGAACTATGTTCCCAACGGAGAATTCTCCTTTCCTTGTGGTGATGCTTTCATAGCACGCTGGTCTGTATTCCCCTTTAAGAGTTTTATTGGGAGTGTTATAGTTAACAATGATGTCATTGTAATCATACCCTATAAAAATCTGGTGTATTGGTTGAGGTTATCGCCTGATGAAGGCAGAGCTACCCCTGAAACGCGTTGTGAAAACCTCTCTCTTTTATCACAAAGTAAAGTATTCTTAATGTCTCCCTGTTTCCTTTATTGAGCGCCCCAGAAACCGCTATCCTTCTTCTTACAAAAAAAAAAATCAGAGGGCTCATACGCTAAAGGTACCTTTACACGCGGCAACTTTTCTAGGAATTTCACTGGCAACTTACTGGTTGCAGTGAAATCATGGAGACATTGTTCTTTCTTGTTGCTGTGTACAAATGGAGCAATGTGTCCATGATTTCACTGCAACCAGTAAGTTGCCAGTGAAATTCCTAAAAAATTTGCCGCGTGTAAAGGTACCCTTAAGGTACCTTTACACACTGCCACTGTGCCTAGCAACAGGTATCCACCGCATGTGCACGCACACGTTTTTGACCGTGGATACCGATCGCCGATGCCGCATATACACGCCGCCATTGCATTGTCAATTGAAGGTATCTTTGTTCCCTGGAAGTTCCGAAAGATCCTGTGGCTTACTTCCTGTTGAATACCTACGCTGCTTCACACGCCGCTACCACAAAGGAATATGGGCGTACATATTTCGCGCTGCAAGTACATAGGCTGACAGAGTTGTGTATTCCGTGACGCTAATACGCTGATTGGACAACGCAATAGCGTCATGATTGGCCAGCCTGCGCAGGAAGGCTGGCTAATGCATGACGCCATTCCAATTGTGTAGTGTGAATGGTACCTCTTTAAATATAGCGCCCTGAGAAGGGACAGCCAATCGTAACATAGTAACCCCCACCAATGGTCGCTGATGGGGCGTGGTATCCATGATGCTGTGGCACGCCCCTGGGAATTCACTAGGCGACGCAAATTCCATCCCTGTGCCCCGTTTACACGCCACTACCATGGCAATTGTGCCTTTGTGTTGCCTTCGGTTTTTGAGCACAGCTCAGAAACAGGTATCTGAGTCAATTGCAGGACACCGGGAAGAATTTCCCTATTTACACGCCGCCATTTCATAGTAATTTCATGGCAACAGGCACAAATATCTCCAATGCCAGGCAATTGCTACCACGCAGTGGCGGCGTGTAAAGGGGCCCTAAGGGTACCTTTACACGCGGCAACTTTTCTAGGAATTTCACTGGCAACTTACTGGTTGCAGTGAAATCATGGAGACATTGTTCCATTTGTACACAGCAACAAGATAGAACAATGTCTCCATGATTTCACTGCAACCAGTAAGTTGCCAGTGAAATTCCTAGAAAAGTTGCCGCGTGTAAAGGTACCTTTAGAGTCAAAAGACACTGATACCATTAAAGTCGTGTATACAAGTACTCCAGGGGAAACGTAGAGAAATAAATTGCTGCACCAGAAGCTACTATTCCCCAATAGTGCCTGCACATTGAAGGACATGATTAATTATGCCGCCTCTGAACCAGACTAAAGGGCCTGTTTCACGCTTCAATGGTCGAACGAACCAATCAACGATCCGACTTGACCTACATTGCTTGAACGTCGTTCAATGATCGCTAGTGAAATGTCACACGTACAGATATCAATAACGACGCAGCAACGATTCTGTACCAAGCAAACGATACTTATGAGGTCGTTAATGACATCGTTATCGAGGTGTCACACACACCCATGCTGCAGGTTGGGCGAACGATCATCGTTTGGTTTTAGGTCCGGTTAAAAAATCTCCGATGAACGATCTGCCCAATTATCGTTGATCGGATGTACATGTCACACTGAACGATGTCATTATGACGTCGTTTGAACGACTGAAAACCCGTGACGTTTCAACAATATCGTTAATGATATTGTAGCAGTTAATACACTGCTGCTGTGACAAAGGAAATTTTATTTATTTATTCTCATTATTTCTTTCTTTCTCTTTCTTTTTTTTCAAACATACAATGCCTTTTGACATATAACATATTGATCTTCAAGTGCACGTACGTACATATGCCCATACACAAATGCATGCCTGTTTATAACACATAAATTATCAAATACAACACCAAAAAAAGACAGGTGGGTGGGCTGTCGGTTTCAGAAGCACAAGAGGAGGTACCAACCCCCTCACTTCTTATAACCACCCCATCACTCTGCCCCCCTTTTTCCCCCTCCAATCCAAATGCCTGTGCAGACCAGCATCACACCCCTGTATCTCCCTCACTTTCACCCATCCCTATTGTCATGAGGCCCATCTGCCTAATCTAGTCTTTCTTCTGTCACATAGCGCATAGGATGGAAAATGCAGAAGCAGGGAACCAGGAAGGAGCGGCTGCAGGTGGCCAGGACATTGGCTAATAAAACATTATTGCTAAGTTATATAACTTAATTTTTTAACCTGCTTTAACTATAATTTTTTTGTTGAAAAATCAACACATATGTACAGTTGTGCTCAAAAGTTTACATACCCCGGCAGTTTTCTTGCTTTCTTAGACTTTTTAAGAGAATATGAATGGGTGAAACCATTTATTGTCAAACTACTGTGTTTTCTATTTTTAAATCGTAATGTTAGACAAAAACATCCAAATGGCCCTGATCAAAGGTTCACATACCCCAGTTCTTAATACGGTGTATTGCTCCCTATGACATCAATGACCGCTTGAAGTTGTGGCAGTTGTGGATGAGGCTCTTTATTTTCTCTGATGGTAAAGCTGCCCATTCTTCTTTGCAAAAAGCCTCCAGTTCCTGTAAATTCCTGGGCTTTCTTGCATGAGTTGCACACTTAAGTTCTCCCCAGAGTGGCTCAATAATATTGAGGTCAGGAGACTGAGATGGCCATTCCAGAACCATCATTTTGTTCTACTGCAGCCAATGACAGGTCAACTTGGCCTTGTGTTTTGGATTGTTGTCATGTTCGAACTTCCAAGTACGTCTCATGCGCAGCTTCCGGGCTGATGAGTGCAAATTTGCCTCCAGTATTTGCTGATAACGTGCTGCATTTACTTTCATTCAATTTTGACCAAGTTTCCTGTGCCTTTGTAGCTCACCAAGTTCGGTTCAGTGCAAAATAAAACTTAACCTTTAATGTATTATTTTAAAAAGGGTTGCACCTGATTGGTGTTATCCCCAGGAGGTAAAAACAATAAAACAAACAACATATGTCTACACTACTGACTTCGAGAGAACACTCTCACCAGCTTATCTCCAGGGTCACACTTCAAGATAGCCACGCCAATACATGTGTCCTCCAGGTAGCAACACTCCAGTATTATGGACCATCAAATATATCAAGGTTGCCATCTTCACCATGTGTCATATACTCCCTACGCGTTTTGTTGTCCCACTCATCAAGGGAGTTATGGCCTTTCAGAAGGATCACAAATCCTTGGATACCCCCATGTTTATAATGGCATGCAGAGGATGGTTTCTGAAGAAAGAACCAAAAATGCATAAGTTTCATTTTCACCTGGTATCCCCATGGTCCACATGGGGACCCTAGGTGTATGTATACAGGAATGTATGCAGGCACAGATGCCCAGGCTAGTAGCTTATGTCTCACTTACCAGACATGGCCCATCTGAAAGTCCTCCTGTGTATGCAGCATCGCAGGAGAGACACCGCTGTTAAATGCAGTCTCTCCCGCCATCATCTGCACTGTCAGCAGGACCAGAAGTGATGAACCGTCGATCGCGTGATCACACTACTGGTGTTGCGTGACTTCCGCCGCAATGAGGCCTGTGGAACACACGCTTACGTTCCACGGTCACTATCTTTGATTATCCAACCCACAGGGGCGTATAAATAGGGTCACATGACCCGCAAAAGAGAGAGTATGATCAGTATAACGGTCAGAAGGAGATCCCTAAGGGTCAGTTTATCTGTATGATACCAGACTGTTCAGATGACGACAGCTTTCAGACACAATCAGATGACCGAAAGAGGAAAAAAAGGAAAGTGGGTACCCTAAAAAGATGGTAAATAGGGCTTGGAAGGAAGTTGAGAAATTGGAGTGTCCAAAACCAATACCTAAGGAGGGGAAGAAAGATGAGGAGATTCGCATGATAGCCACGTACACCAGTGGGGCTGACCATGTGCGACAGGTGATGGACAAATTTTGGCCAATTCTTAAAATGGATGGTGACCTTAGCCCTTATTTACCAAGCAATCCAAGAATCACATACAAGAGAGCGAGATTCTTGAGGGATCGGTTGGTGCATAGCCATTTCCAGACGAGAAACAGAACTTGGCTTAAAAGTAATGTAAAAGGTTGCTATAGATGTGGAGCATGAACCTCTTATGAGTCTTTGTTAATCACTAAGACATTCACAAGTACTGTGACTAACAGAACATACACTATCCATTCTTTCATAAACTGTAAAACCAGGGGTTTTGTGTATTCAGTCCCGGATTCGTTTCTGTTCTGTTTTACAAATCAAAGTCTGCAGCATTTTTGGGTACCGGGAACAAAAGCAGACAGAAACTAATCCGGTCCGGTCCGGGGCACTTAACATTGAGGCCTATGGAGCCGGATTTGGGAAAAAACAGAATCGTTTCCTGGATCCAGTTCCAGGGTACAGAGCATGCTCAGAACCAGAGCACTGCACTGTAGCCATGGTACATGTGTGTAAATTCACTATAGTGTATCTATATACACTGCTAAAATGAAATTAAGTCAAAGGATGGTTAAAAATAAAAAAATTATAAATTCTCACCTATCAGCCGAGTGTGATAAATTAATCTCCAACGGCTTAAGGACCTATGCATCAGCTGACAAGAAAAGGCGGGGCAACCCGCTCAGCTGATAGGTCACATGACTGCATCAGCGCGGTTTAAATCTTTAAATTTGTGACCCATAAGCTAATCGGGTTGCCTCGCCCCTTCCCAGTCAGCTCATGCACAGGTCCTTTAGCTTTCGGAGATGAATTCATCGCGGGACACACGGCGGATAGGTGAGAATTTATTATTTTTTTATTTTTAACCATCACTTTGTTTCATTTCACTTTAGCAGTGTATGTAAATAGACTGCTAAAGTGAAAGTTGAACAGCGTCGACAGCACTTGTCTGGCTCGGGCTCCCTCCTGCCCTTTCTGTGTCCGGATCCTGGACCTGGACACAGAAATGGCATCCAGAGCTACCAATCCGGACCTGTCCATTCCTGTTCATGGGGTCCTGCAAAAAACAGGAATCCCATGAACAGGAAAAAAACGTAGTGTGAAGCCAGCCTAAACAACGTGTGCGTGAAATCTTATTCACTTTGCAAGGAAAGTTAAAATGCTGTGTTGAACATGAGAAAGTAAGGAAAAAACTCAACATGCAAACATACACTCAGGCTATGTTCACTTCAGGCATTTTTGCTGCAAAACCTGATGATTAAAGGGAACTTGTCACCTCCCATGGCATTTTAAACTGCGCCCACCAGCATTTACATGATGTAAATGGGGTTCTAGTAACCCCTGTATGTGCCCAGACTGGCCATTCATACCTGAAATATGAACTTTTATTCTTTCCAGAGCTGGTTTCCTACTGAGACCAGCAGGATGTTGTTTAGACCGGGTGGATGGTTTTCTTGCCGCCTCTCCGGGCTGCTAAACCAACTGTTAAGCAGCTGGAAACATATGGCTCCTTCTCAGGCTTTAAACTAAATAAATCAAAATGTGAGTTGTTAAGCCTAGGAGAATCTTGGCGAAATGGGACCCAATGAAGAGGTGGTGAACCAGATAGGTGAAATAAACTACGGCGAGACCACATAAAATATCTGGGGAGATCAGCGGGTTCAGTGTACTCTCTGAATTATGTCCCGTTGATTGCTAAGATTGAGAAAGAGTTAGAGGGCTGGAAACATCTACCACTGTCTGATGGGGAGAGGTTATCTGATTAAAATGATCAGTTCCGCAAGGATGTTGTACCCATTACAGACAATACCCCTTTTGCTTAGGCACACGGACATCAAGAGATTAAACACAGCGTTTTTGAGGTTCATATGGGGAGGAAAGAGGGCAATAATAAATAGTGATACACTGATACTTCCCAAAGATAAAGTTGGGACAGGGTTCCCCGACATTAGGGGGTATAATTTAGCTTGTCTTTTACGTCACGTATTGGATTAGCTAAAGAAATCCAGTAAACACTCCAATTTTGATATCAAGGCCGAGCTATGTAGGCCATGGGTCCCAGTCAGTCTTCTCCACACCTCTTGGTCTGACATCCCGTGATCTCTAAAACATTAATTGATATATATCGAGACAGAGTAATGTGCTGGAAAGTGGTCCGAAAGAGATTTCAACTGGGGTGGCGAACATCGATGTACTTAAATCCTTGGGCCCATGTAGGATTTAAAGTGGGAAGAGAGAATATATTATTTAAAGAATGGCGAGATAGGAGCATTCTACGGATGGGTGACTTATTGCATGTGACAGGAAGACGATGGTTACGTGGGTCGGAAGTTTTAGAGAAATACGGACTGTCGGCAGTGCAGATGTTACAATATGGATGACTGCAATTCCATATCTTGAATCAGTTACAAAATGTCTCAAATGAATGCATCACTAATGTGTGGGATAGTCTAGTAGAGACAGATATTGATGTCATAAACATCTCCTATCTATATAGGAGAATGAAAGATATAACATCATTTGAGAATAGGGGAAAAAGATTCAAGGGTTGGGAGAGGTTGATCCAAATAAGAGATTTGGAAGACAAAATCCTTGTATAGAGGTAAAATAATGTTCTCTACATGAGTATCTATGCCTCTTTTAATGCATCCCATTATTTTATTTGCCTTTGCAGCAGCTGCCTGACACTGGCCACTAAATGTGAGTTTGTCATCTACCCATACACCCAGGTCTTTTTCAGTGACAGTTTTGCCCAGTGTTTTACAATTAAGCACATAATTATACCTTTTGCTTCCTCTGCCCAAGTGCATGACCTTACATTTATCCCCATTAAAGCTCATTTGCCATTTATCTGCCCAAGCTTCTAGTTTACATAAATCCTCCTGTAATATAAAATTGTCCTCCTCTGTATTGATTACCTTGCAGAGTTTAGTGTCATCTGCAAATATTGAGATTCTACTCTGTATGCCTCCTACAAGGTCATTAATAAATATATTAAAAAAGAAGCGGGCCTAACACTGACCCCTGTGGTACCCCACTGTTAACTGTGACCCATTCTGAGTGTGTTCCATTAATGACCACCCTTTGTTTCCTATCGCTAAGCCAGTTTTTAACCCACTTACACATATTTTCCTCTATCTCCATTGCTCTCATTTTATGTATCAACCTTTTGTGTGGCACCGTATCAAAAGCTTTTGAAAAGTCCATATACACCACGTCCACTGCATTTCTTTGGTCCAGTCCAGAACTTACTTCTTCATAGAAGCTTATCAGATTAGTTTGACAGGTACGGTCCCTCATAAAATCATGTTGATATTGGGTCATGAAGTTATTTTTCTTCAGATACTGCAGTATAGCATCTCTTAGAAAACCCTCTAGGATTTTACCCACAGTAGAGGTTAAGCTTACTGGCCTATAATTTCCAAGTTCAGTTTTTGTCCCCTTTTTGAAAATTGGCACCACATTTGCTATACGCCAGTCCTGTGGTACAGACCCTGTTATTATGGAATCTTTAAAGATTAAAAATAATGGTCAATCTATGACAGTACTTAATTCCTGCAGCACTCTGGGGTGTATCCCATCCGGGCCTGGGGATTTGTCATTTTAGTGATTTTTAGACGATGCCGTACTTCCTGCTGGATTAAGCAGGTAACATTTAATTGACAGTTTTTGTTATCACTGATCATGTTGTCTGTCATGGGATTTTCTTGTGTAAATACTGTTGAAAACCATTTTACCCGGATTATTTTTAAAGGGGCCAACACAATCATTTTTTAGTTTCTTACTATTTATGTAGTTAAAAAATATTTTGTGATTATTTTTACTTTCTCTGGCAATGAGTCTCTCTGTCTCAATCTTTGCTGCCTTGATTTGCTTTTTACAAATGTTATTTAATTTTCTGTATTTATTTAATGCCTCATCACTACCTACTTGCTTTAATTCCCTAAATGCTTTCTTTTACTCATTTATTGCGCCCCTTACAGCCTTATTTAGCCATAGTGGTTTCCTCCTATTTCTAGCATGCTTATTCCCATAGGGTATATATTGTGCACAGGCCCTATTCAGGATGCTAATAAACGTCTCCCACTTGCTTTGTGTACTTTTATGTCTCAGGATATCGTCCCAGTTTATTGCACTAAGATCATCTCTCAACTGTTGGAAATTTGCCTTGCTGAAGTTTAGTGTCCTTGTAACCCCTCTGCTACACATCTTATTAACGGATACTCGAAAACTTATTATTTTATGATCACTATTACCCAAGTGATCTCCAACCCGTATATTTGATATGCGGTCTGGCCTGTTGGTTAATATTAGGTCCAGCAGTGCCCCCTTTCTTGTTGGGTCCTGAACCAGTTGTGAAAGGTAATTGTCTCTCATAGTTGTCAAAAACCTATTGCCTTTGCTAGAACTGCAGGTTTCTGTTCCACAATGTATTTCAGGGTAGTTGAAGTCTCCCATAATAATGACTTCTCCCTGAGTCGCTGCTTCATCTATTTGCTTTATGAGGATATTCTCCTCCACTTCCATTATTGTTGGGGACTTATAACAAAACCCTATGGGGCCCTTTACACGCCGCTACGACAGGATGGATACAACCCGCTACAGGCTACAAATGTAGCTTGTAGCGTTCAATATAGCCCGTAGGAGCGGCGTGTGAAGACGGGACGTGACAGCCGGCAACAGATACATCTGTTTCCGAGCACTGCTCGAAAACAGATGGCTACAAAGCCGATTGTAGCGAGCTGTATCGGCGTGTAAAGAAGGAACAGAAGGGTTGTTTCTACACCATGCTATGTAGCTGGGGCGTGACACAGGCTCCGGGTTTCCGCGCCCCCTTCAGCGATCATTGGAGGAAGCTCCGGCGTTGCGATTGTTGTCGCCGCACAGGGCGGCATATTTAAGGAGCTGACGAGTCACACTACACAATTGCTCGAGCGTCAAGTATTAATCAGCCTCCTGCGATGCCTGCCCAATCATGGTATTATTGCTTTGTCCTATCAGCGTACGGACATCTCGTAATCCACAATTGTAGCACGCCTATGTGCTGTCCCTGCTGCACCAGGTACGCCCATAGTAGCTGGTTGTAGCGGTGTGTAAATGAGCTAAGATGAGCTACAGATGGCTACTTGAGACACCCGGCGATGTATCTAGCTATAGATGTTGCGTAGCGTAGCGCACCTTGTGGCGGCGTGTAAAGGAGGTGCGTTTACCATTTGTAACCGTTTGAGCGTGCTCGTGCACGTGAAGTAGCTGGTTGTATCCATCCTCCAGTAGCGGCGTGTAAAGGTACCCTATCAGTAATTTATTATTTTTTCCCCCTATTTTCTCCACCCACAGAGACTCTACATTTCCATTAGATTCACCTATATTATCACGCAGGATGGGTTTTAAGGATGATTTTACGTATAAACATACACCTCCCCCTCGCTTATATGTACGGTCATTTCTGAACAGACTATAGCCCTGTAAATTAGTGTTAGTTGAGTTTCTGCTTGGCTAGCTGTTGGTCAGGCCTTCCTTGTACTCTGTGTCCTGGAACCCTTGCTGTGCTCTTCCCCGGTAGCACCATGCCTGTTCTTCCAGCCTTGCACTCTGTTTCCTGGAACCCTTGCTGTGCTCTTCCCCGGTAGTACCATTCCTGTTCTTCCAGCCTTGCACTCTGTTTCCTGGAACCCTTGCTGTGCTCTTCCCCGGTAGCACCATTCTCGTTCTCCTAGCATTCTACCCTGTTATCCCGGAATCCTTAGCTGTGCCTTAGTATAGGCTAACCTTACGAGCCGCCCCCCTGGTACTAGCTGCTTTGGTACTTAGACCCCCTGGGCTTGTCCTGAAAAACCTTGTATAGGGGTTGGGTAAACTAGGATCAGCTCACCCAGGGGGTTCGGTACTACGGCCCAGTGGGTCCACTCTAGGGCACCTTCCCCCGTAAGCGTGACAATATGTAGAGTAGCATTATACTTTGACGTTGTTTGGATTTACCGTACCTGTGTGATACTGATCCTGTAATAGTTGGAGCAGCGTGCTATTGAGTGGCCCAGCTAGAGAATACAAAATCTTGTTAAATCATCTTTTGCCACTACATACCCCTGATTGAACCTGCCTTATCCACATCATTCCCTGCCTGTAAATAAATTCACCCTTTGTTATTTGCACCTTGTCTTGTGTACCGTAATTCACTCTGCACCATGATGGTCCCCCAGCCATCGCTTCAATACTACAGCATCATATATACAAAACCCGAAGGCCACTTCCTGTGGAATCT
Organism: Allobates femoralis; assembly: GCA_033576535.1. Taxonomy (NCBI): domain Eukaryota; kingdom Metazoa; phylum Chordata; class Amphibia; order Anura; family Aromobatidae; genus Allobates; species Allobates femoralis. Next base: position 319,080,772 of record JARQOC010000002.1, on the reverse strand, counting down.
GGCCAACTTCCGTGACGGCCTGCGCCCTGTGTCACAGACCGGAACCGGAAGTTGCAGACCCACGAGCGGTGAGCGCGTAGCGCTCACCGTGAGCCGCTGTCAAACCTGAATAGCGGCTCGCAGTGGGCGCTAAAGCGCCACCGCCACCCCCACACAGAGCCGTGTGCTCCCACCCAGGGCCGCACCGTCCACTGGACAGTGTGAGCCCTGAGTCCAGAGCGCCGGCAGCCAGGGGGAGCGGCATCACATAAGGGGGCGGCGCCACCTACATCAGCGGCGGCCTCAGAAGAGACGGACGCTGTAAGAGGGCGCGCGCCTTGTGGCACTGTAGGCTGCAGGGCGGCGGCGCCGAGCGGACGCTGCAGGGCCGGCGGGGCTGACACCGGCCTCCGATCGGCTCAGGCGGCAGGGTGGCTACTTGCACCCTCCCACCAACATCCGGGAACCGTCCCGCCCCACACTCCGGTGTGCGGCCTCCGCCGGCACCGCCCACTCTCCTCCATCAGGGACCACACATCCCCGCCGACAGCCCGGTGCGTGTTCTGCCTCCCCTCTCCTGTGCCCCCCCAGCCTCCCCTCTCCTGTGCCCCCCCAGCCTCCCCTCTCCTGTGCCCCCCCATTCTCCCCTTTCCTGTGCCCCCCCAGCCTCCCCTTTCCTGTGCCCCCCAGCCTCCCCTTTCCTGTGCCCCCAGCCTCCCCTCTCCTGTGAACCCCCAGCCTCCCCTTTCCTGTGCACCCCAGCCTCCCCTTTCCTGTGCCCCCCAGCCTCCCCTTTCCTGTGCCCCCCAGCCTCCACTTTCCTGTGCCCCCCAGCCTCCCCTCTCCTGTGCCCCCCCCAGCCTCCCCTCTCCTGTGCCCCCCCCAGCCTCCCCTCTCCTGTGCCCCCCCCATCCCCCTCTTCTGTGCCCCCCAGCCTCTCCTCTGCCTCCGCTCTCCTCCAGCCTCCGCTCTCCTGCAGCCTCCGCTCTCCTGCAGCCTCCGCTCTTCTCCAGCCTCCGCTCTTCTCCAGCCTCCGCTCTCCCCTGCCTCCGCTCTCCCTGCCTCCAGCCTCCGCTCTCCTCTGCCCTCCAGCCTCCGCTCTCCTCTGCCCTCCAGCCTCCGCTCTCCTCTGCCCTCCAGCCTCCGCTCTCCTCTGCCTCCGCTCTCCTCTGCCTCCGCTCTCCTCTGCCCTCCAGCCTCCGCTCTCCTCAGCCTCCGCTCTCCTCCAGCCTCCGCTCTCCTCCAGCCTCCGCTCTTCTCCAGCCTCCGCTCTTCTCTAGCCTCCGCTCTTCTCCAGCCTCCGCTCTCCTTGCCTCCAGCCTCCGCTCTCCTCTGCCTCCGCTCTCCTCTGCCCTCCGCCTCCGCTCTCCTCTGCCTCCGCTCTCCCTGCCTCAGCCTCCGCTCTTCTCCGCCTCCGCTCTTCTCCAGCCTCCGCTCTTCTCCAGCCTCCGCTCTTCTCCAGCCTCCGCTCTCCTCTGCCTCCCCTCTCCCCTGCCCTCCAGCCTCCGCTCTCCCTGCCTCCGCTCTCCCCTGCCTCCGCTCTCCCCTGCCTCCGCTCTCCCCTGCCTCCGCTCTTCCCCTGCCTCCGCTCTTCCCTGCCTCCGCTCTTCCCCTGCCTCCGCTCTTCCCCTGCCTCCGCTCTTCCCCTGCCTCCGCTCTTCCCCTCCTCCGCTCTTCCCCTGCCTCCGCTCTCCCCTGCCTCCGCTCTCCCCTGCCCTCCAGCCTCCGCTCTCCCCTGCCCTCCAGCCTCCGCCTCTCCAGCCTCCGCTCTCCTCCAGCCTCCGCTCTCCTCCAGCCTCCGCTCTTCTCCAGCCTCCGCTCTTCTCCAGCCTCCGCTCTCTCTCAGCCTCCGCTCTCCCTCTCCCCTGCCTCCGCTCTCCCCTGCCTCCGCTCTTCTCCAGCCTCCGCTCTTCTCCAGCCTCCGCTCTTCTCCAGCCTCCGCTCTTCTCCAGCCTCCGCTCTCCCTGCCTCCGCTCTCCCCTGCCTCCGCTCTCCCCTGCCTCCACCTCGCTCTCCTCTGCCCTCCAGCCTCCGCTCTCCTCCAGCCTCCGCTCTCCTCCAGCCTCCGCTCTCCTCCAGCCTCCGCTCTCCCCAGCCTCGCTCTTCTCCAGCCTCCGCTCTCCCCTTGCCTCCGCTCTCCCCTGCCTCCGCTCTCCCCAGCCTCCGCTCTCCCCAGCCTCCCCTTCTCTGCCCTCCAGCCTCCGCTCTCCCCTGCCTCCGCTCTCCCCTGCCTCCGCTCTCCCCAGCCTCCGCTCTCCCCCAGCCTCCCCTCTTCTCTGCCCTCCAACCTCTGCTCACCCCTGCCTCCGCTCTCCCCTGCCTCCGCTCTCCCCTGCCTCACGCTCTCCCCCGCCTCCGCCTCTCTCCCCAGCCTCCGCTCTCCCCAGCCTCCGCTCTCCCCCAGCCCCTCCCCCAGCCTCCGCTCTCCCTCCTCGCCTCCCTGCCTCCGCTCTCCCCTGCCTCCGCTCTCCCCTGCTCCTCGCTCTCCGCTCCCCTCTCCTCGCCTTCCTCTGCCTCCGCTCTCCTCTGCCCTCCAGCCTCCGCTCTCCTCTGCCCTCCAGCCTCCGCTCTCCTCTGCCCTCCAGCCTCCGCTCTCCTCTGCCCTCCAGCCTCCGCTCTCCTCTGCCCTCCAGCCTCCGCTCTTCTCCAGCCTCCGCTCTCCTCCAGCCTCCGCTCTCCTCCAGCCTCCTCTCTCCTCCAGCCTCCGCTCTCCTCCAGCCTCCGCTCTCCTCCAGCCTCCGCTCTCCTCCAGCCTCCGCTCTTCTCTAGCCTCCGCTCTTCTCCAGCCTCCGCTCTCCTCTGCCCTCCAGCCTCCGCTCTCCTCTGCCTCCGCTCTCCTCTGCCCTCCAGCCTCCGCTCTCCTCTGCCCTCCAGCCTCCGCTCTCCTCTGCCCTCCAGCCTCCGCTCTCCTCTGCCCTCCAGCCTCCGTCTCTCCTCTGCCTCCGCCTCTCCCCTGCCCTCCAGCCTCCGCTCTCCCCTGCCTCCGCTCTTCCTCCAGCTCCGCTTCCTCTGCCCTCCAGCCTCCTGCTCCCTCTGCCTCCGCCCTCTCCTCTTCCCTCCAGCCTCCGCTCTCCTCTGCCCTCCAGCCTCCGCTCTCCTCTGCCCTCCAGCCTCCGCTCTCCTCTGCCCTCCAGCCTCCGCTCTTCTCCAGCCTCCGCTCTCCTCCAGCCTCCGCTCTCCTCCAGCCTACGCTCTCCTCCAGCCTCCTCTCCTCCTCCAGCCTCCGCTCTCCTCCAGCCTCCGCTCTCCTCCAGCCTCCGCTCTCCTCCAGCCTCCGCTCTTCTCCAGCCTCCGCTCTCCTCTGCCCTCCAGCCTCCGCTCTCCTCTGCCTCCGCTCTCTCCTCTGCCTCCAGCCTCCGCTCTCCTCTGCCTCCAGCCTCCGCTCTCCTCTGCCCTCCAGCCTCCGCTCTCCTCTGCCCTCCAGCCTCCGCTCTCCTCTGCCTCCGCTCTCCCCTGCCCTCCAGCCTCCGCTCTCCCCTGCCTCCGCTCTTCTCCAGCCACCGCCTTCTCCAGCCTCCGCTTCTCCAGCCTCCGCTTCCCAGCCTCCGCTCTCCTCTGCCTCCCCTCTCCCCTGCCCTCCAGCCTCCGCTCTCCCCTGCCTCCGCTCTCCCCTGCCTCCGCTCTCCTCTGCCTCCAGCCTCCGCTCTCCTCTGCCTCCGCTCTTCCCCTGCCTCCGCTCTTCCCCTGCCTCCGCTCTCCCCTGCCTCCGCTCTTCTCCAGCCTCCGCTCTCCCCTGCCTCCGCTCCCCCCTGCCCTCCAGCCTCCGCTCTCCCCTGCCCTCCAGCCTCCGCTCTCCTCCAGCCTCCGCTCTCCTCCAGCCTCCGCTCTTCTCCAGCCTCCGCTCTTCTCCAGCCTCCGCTCTTCTCCAGCCTCCGCTCTCCCCTCTCCCCTGCCTCCGCTCTTCTCCAGCCTCCGCTCTTCTCCAGCCTCCGCTCTTCTCCAGCCTCCGCTCTTCTCCAGCCTCCGCTCTCCCTGCCTCCGCTCTCCCCTGCCTCCGCTTGCCTCTGCCCTCCAGCCTCCGCTCGCCTCTGCCCTCCAGCCTCCGCTCGCCTCTGCCCTCCAGCCTCCGCTCGCCTCTGCCCTCCAGCCTCCACTCGCCTGTGCCCTCCAGCCTCCGCTCGCCTCTGCCCTCCAGCCTCCGCTCGCCTCTGCCCTCCAGCCTCCGCTCGCCTCTGCCCTCCAGCCTCCGCTCGCCTCTGCCCTCCAGCCTCCGCTCGCCTCTGCCCTCCAGCCTCCACTCTCCTCCAGCCTCCGCTCTCCTCCAGCCTCCGCTCTCCTCCAGCCTCCGCTCTTCTCCAGCCTCCGCTCTTCTCCAGCCTCCGCTTTTCTCCAGCCTCCGCTCTTCTCTAGCCTCCGCTCTCCCCCTGCCTCCGCTCTCCCCCTGCCTCCGCTCTCCCCCTGCCTCCGCTCTTCTCCAGCCTCCGCTCTTCTCCAGCCTCCGCTCTTCTCCAGCCTCCGCTCTTCTCCAGCCTCCGCTCTCCTCTGCCCTCCAGCCTCCGCTCTCCTCTGCCTCCGCTCTCCCCTGCCCTCCAGCCTCCGCTCTTCTCCAGCCTCCGCTCTTCTCCAGCCTCCGCTCTTCTCCAGCCTCCGCTCTTCTCCAGCCTCCCCTGACCCCTTCCTCCTCTAACCCCTTCCTCCTCTAACCCCTCCATTTTCTGCCTCCTCCGTCCTCTGCCTCCTCCCTCCTCTGCCTCCTCCCTCCTCTGCCCCCTCCAGCCTCTGCTGCACTCACTGCTGACCACTGAGCCACCGCACTCACTGCTGACCACTGAGCCACCGCACTCACTGCTGACCACTGAGCCACCGCACTCACTGCTGACCACTGAGCCACCGCACTCACTGCTTACCACTGAGCCACCGCACTCACTGCTTACCACTGAGCCACCGCACTCACTGCTTACCACTGAGCCACCGCACTCACTGCTGACCACTGAGCCACCGCACTCACTGCTGACCACTGAGCCGCCTGTATACACACAATTAATTTCACAGCACTCCCCTATTACTAAATAAACTATATATAGATTCTAGACTACCCGATTCTTTAGAATCGGGCCACCATCTAGTAGTTTTAAATAAATGTCATATTTGTAGTTGTAAACAAATGTCATATTTTTTTTCTGCAGAGCAGATTTCCAATCTGAAGTGGTGCATGTATTTTGGCACAGATTACCATTGAAATTAATCAAAAGCAGCCAACATTCAGAGGATCACATGGAGAACTTTAAGGGTATGTGCACACTGGGCGGGTTTTCGGCGTTTACCTGTGTAAACCGCCGTTTTGCATACATTAGTTTTATTTAAATTTATGTTAATCCAAACCGGCGTTTGGATTAACATTGAAACTAATGTAACCCGCCCAAGGCTGTGCACACACCGGCGGTTACCCAGCGTCATCCGTTGCTAACCCGCAGGTTTCCCAGCGGGTTAGCAAAGAATGACCATGTTCTAAAAACCGGCCGGTTCTGCAGCGGCTGCAAGCAGAATCATGTGCTGCTTCCAGCCGCTGCAGAATCTCCGCCGAGAACCCGCTGGGCAGCCGCCGGATACCGCCCACACATATCCGCCAGGAAGCCGGTGGACGGCGCCGGAGCTTCCTGCCCAGCCGCCGACGACCAACCCGCCGGTAAGTGTGAACTTACCCTTAATTTCTGCCATTGACACACATTCTAAGTTGCCTCTATATTTCCCATTATCTTTGATTCCACTCCTCCTTGTGGATGAAAAAAAAACATTCAACAATAAATGCATGTGTAATTCCAGTTTTACGTAGATCATTTTCTAAAAGCCTGTTCAATTCTATCATGAGCGTACCCTGGATCAAAACTAGGAAGGGGGATAAATTCCAAGATGCCCGGCGAGCAGACTGGACGTGTCTGATCACCCTCCTCAATCCGCACTGATATCTGTGGCGTCCAGGCCCGCAGGATCCCAGAAATATCAGGGATCACATCCCACCACCCAGCCAACACCATCGGGGTGTTTTGAGAAGAGCAGCTATATTCCCTCCGCTTGCTTACATATTGGATAGTGAGGGGCCTGCTCCAGCCCTCCTCTCTCTGCCATTTACAGCACCCGCCCGCTGGATGCACGCTGACCCCAGCACCTTCTAGGTCCAATGGTAGTCCGACACAGTGTCTCATTCACTTCGGATGCACCGTGCTGCATCATCACTCCTATGAGACGGCCATGGGTGAAGATCAGAAAGGCCCTCACTTCCGGTGGGACCACAGACTCTCCGGACGATGCGGCCCAGCCGACGGAGCACCCGGAAGTCTCCTAATTACTCCACGGAGGCACCGCTTTGAAGAGGCTGACCTTCAGTGCATGTAGACGGCCGTGAAGGGCAACCAGCAAGGCTGCAACAGCCATGGATTTTCCAGACAGTGCAGCCTTCGACACCGAGATGTCTGGAGGTCTCTTACCCACACAGCAGAGGCTGCAGGTACTGGGGAGGGGTGCTGGGAGAGACAGTGGCACTACTAGCTGTTCATCTCAAATCCCAGAGTGAACAAGAGGCTCACACTACCGGCCCTGACTCCTATCTAATAGTGCTGGGCTCATAAAACACTATAGCTTCTATCATCTTCTCAACCCTCCAGTTACATCAAACCCCTGCTGATTATACCACAGACTGCTCCTTCCTATATAGGCTCTGGTTGCCTGAACCTCACTGCATCTACCACCAGCAGTGTGACATCATCCAGCATAGCTGCCAAACAAGCAGCCTCAAGAAACCTGTATGAGGATACTTATTTTAAATACAACCTATTTTTGATGCAACTTTCCCTCGACCGCTCCGAATACCACTGCTGAGTAGCATTCAGTGCTCTTTTTTACGCTTAGACGCCTCTCTTAGGGGCTAGTCTTTTAGATTGCTGTGGATACTGGCCCACTTAGGGACCCTTTTCAGTGTGTTCACATTCATGATCTTCTGAGTGCTCTGTATTCCTCAAACCATCTTGGATCTCCTCAAGACTGATTCTCCATTAAACTACTCATATATAGGGAAGATGGTGTAGCACGGTCTGCGCTGCTGTCTGAATGGAATCACAAGGAATGGATGTCTCCAAGTAGTCACAAGGATGGCAAGGTTCCAAAGTAATGATCTCCTTTATTCACCAACGCATTTCGGCACCTATCCTGGCACCTTCATCAGGGTATCTCCATGAAACTAGTTATGTAGGTTCTTGCACTTAATTCTCGACTGAGACATCTCTCATCTTCTTGCAAGTGCATTTCTATTCATTTTCTATTCCTCTTTATCAACATGGAAAAATTTGTAAATCCCAAATTCTCTAGGGCTACTAAAACTAGGGCCGCCAAATCCTCTCCTGAATTACCGGATTCTAAAGGCCCAGTTACACACACAGATAATTGTGCAGAGATTGTTCACAGATGTCTGGTTGGAGTGAAATCATGGACACATTGTTCCATTTTGCGGCCATGTACAAATGTAACAATGTGTCCAGAGATCTGCAAACAATCTCTGCACAATTATCTGTAACTGTGTGTAACTGGGCCTTAACTCTGCCATGTCTAAAGAATCCTTAAGGTACCGTCACACGCGGCAATTTTGATAGCAATTTTGCTGGCAATTTGCTGGTTGCAGTGAAATCATGGACACATTGTTACATTTGTACACGGCAACAATTTCCGCGTGTGACGGTACCTTTACAGATCATTGCTGACACTCTCACAAAGCAAGCTATGTCAAAAATAGATGCAAGACTTCTCTTCTTTCATTGGACTCAATCACATCCCAGTTGTCCGACCATTCTAAAGGGTACCTTTACACGTTGCAACATCGTTCCGATATTGCAGACAATTTAACGTGAGCGTGCATGTTTTTGGCACTTGTCCAAAATCGCATAGTAGATGTCACACAGGGAGATATCGGCAGGCAACGCACCTAGGATGTTGTTTGCAACTTTTGTGCGCTGGGTATGAGCAACCCAGAGTCCGAGCGTCAACATTGTAGTGAATAGGGGAAGTTGCAAACAAGATCGTAGTTGCACCGTCACACAGCACGATCATGCCACATCGCATATGCAATATCGTACGGTTGAAGGGCTTGCACAATCTTCTTGCAATATCGTAGCTACGATTTTTTCAAATTGCATTACCCATTTACACGACACAACGCACAAACGATATCAATTGCAACTACCACACCACGTGACTTTTTGTTGATGTTGCATTGCGATATCGTGACATGTAAAGGTACCCTCAGAAACGGTTGGCAACAGAACAGTGGATTAGTGATTTGGAGGACACTGTACACTCCTATGCTGCTCATCTTAAATAAAAAAAACATGCGATAGAGCAGCTCCAGGACAAATTCGACAATTTGGAGAACCGGAGCTGCCGGAATAATCTCCACCATTTTACCTCCTCCTGGGTCCCACGAGCACTCAATTTGCCTGACAGACCTGGTTCCATGATAGTTGATCGAGCCCACGGAGTTGGTCCTCTGACTCCAGAATCCAATGCCCGCCTTCGTCCGGTTATCTTCAAGTTGCTTAACTTTCAGGACAAAATGTTAATGTTCAGGGCATTTCGTGCTATGTCTGCTGTGAAATTTGAGGGACATTCTCTTCTTATGTTTCTGGATTATTCTGCTGTGGTTGCGGCCAAGTGGCGTCCCTTTGCCCCAGTCTGTAAAATTCTACATGACAGAGGCACCCATTTTGCCCTTATCTATCCGACACGTCTGAGGGTCGAACTCCGAGGAAAGACAAGGTTTTTTGTCGACCCTGATGTAGCCATGGAGGAAGTGACGCGCTTGTCCCGAACCTGCTCTCCATCCACTTGTCTGCCCATTTGATTTCAAATTCCTGGTTTTTGTAAAATTTTTTTACCTGCTGGACATGTTATGTCTTTGTTTCTATTTAAGATACATGGCTGGTTTTTGTTTTTTACTTAATGCACATTGTCAACTATTTCTTGCTACATTGTGATTGTAGGAGATCTTAGTCGAGATATGGTTCTATAACATTTACTGTTGTAATTTCTCTATGTTTATGGGTTTTTTGGGGGTGGGAGGGGTTTTTCCTCCCTAGGCACAGTCTCTTTTTTTTTTCGTATTTCTGGGAGCTGGGGTTTGCTTGCTGGGATAGACCTTTGCCCAGTTGTTTCTTCTCTGATATTACCTTTTCATGGCCTTAATGGGGCATAGGTTAATATGGCTGACTCTAACATTGTAACTCCTCACATTAATATTGACTCTCTCAAATTATTGTCTTGGAACGTGGCTGGGATCAATACTCCGGTGAAACGCAGGAAGTTTCTAGACCATGTTACCTGTATACGTGTGGCACCCCTGCTGGGGATTGCCACAGGACCCATCCAGTGCAAAGAGGGATTTACACTTTGGTACACACAGCACACAACACCTTCCACCCCAGACCTGGAAGAGGAGCTCTACTGGCTGCTTTAAGCAAGTTCCCTTATAAGGATCCAGGCCTGAGGGGAGGAGTCAGTTAGTCTGCTCTGAGCAGTGAAGAGAGCCGGTTGGAGCCGGATCGTCCCGTGTGACAGCCCAACTCCGATGTGTACTGCAACGTCACCCATTCACTCCCATGTTAAATGGTCGTTCCTGGGTCGGGGGGCGTACACATCGTAGGAACGTTGTATCCCGATATCACAGCGTGTAAACCGCCGATGCGATTCAGGGAAAACCGGGCACGAAATGCGCGCTCCCGCGCCGTTGTATACGATATCGGAACGATATCGTGACGTGTAAACTCGCCATTACAGTGCACACAGGACCAACCTCATAGCTTAGCTTACTCACACAGCTTTCCTAATAGCTGAAGTCAGAGGCTTAGCAGAGGTACTATTTCTTATTTTTTTGCACCTGATAGATTTTGGGTCATAATAACCCCTTCAGCTTTATTTTCTCTGTGGCAGACCAGTGCGTTGCTGCTCTCCTACCTGCAAATAGCACGTACGCCACCTGCTTGTGCGACTACTTGTGCGCACTTAATCATTTTTGCACGGACTAGTGTGCTGGCTTCTCTGCCAAGTGTTAGCACACACTTAACCTGCCAAAACGGCAATGCGAGCGCTTTCCGAGACACATCTGCTATTTGTAAATCGCACATTACTCGCTATTACTCGCTTCCCCATTCATTAACATTGGACTCGCTAGACTCACAACGAGTAGCGAGTCCCGGGCTCGGACTCGCTAGAGTCAAGCGATTTCGAGAAATTTAGGACTCGCCCATCACTAATAGAAGCATCTTTTACGAAGAGGAAACGTGGGGTTGCTGTCCTGTTCCATAAGGATTTGGAGTACTCCATTTAAGATGTGGTAAGGGACAAGGTGGGACGTTATTTGCTGATCAGACTCCTTGCTGAGCAGAGGGAATACTGCCTTATTAATGTTTATGCACCTAATGCGGCTAGCCCTTCCTTTTTCTCTAAGCTTGTAGAAGTCCCACTAACATTCTAAGGCTGGCTTCAGACTTGCGGACCCTCCGCAGCGTCCTGCGGAGGAGATCCGCAAGCTGAACGCAGCCCCTATGTTTAGAATTAGGTGCTGCGTTCAGCTTGCGGATCTCCGCAGGACACTACGGAGGGTCCGCAAGTCTGAAGCCAGCCTAATAGGAGGAAATTTAAATACTCTCCATGATACCTTGTTAGATAGGTCTACCCCACCACCCGGATCCCTTTCCCCAACTGGTATGGTCCCCATCTTATTAGACGGGCTTGACTTACTGGATTCCCGGAGATATTGCCATCCCATGGAAAGAGAATATACATTTTATCTATAGAATTCACGATGTTGACACCCGTATTGATTACTGGCTAACGTCTACCCTTCTTTTTTCATCCCTAAAATCACACCGCAATCTTAAATGGTGACACGTTGCCCCGAACCGATCGCCGTTGAATCGCCCCATTGTTGCGGCGTGTGATTTGGGAAATTCGCGGCGATAAATCACCTCTCGCCTGATTGCTGAGCACTGCTCTGAAATCAGACGCAATCATGAAGGCGAGATTTCCGGGTTTTGGTTTGTCATAGGGCGATAGTGATGGAATCTGTGTTGCTTATTGATCTCCCATAGGCGTGCCACAGCGTGCTGTAGTCCACTCACCGTCTGCGATGATTGGTGGTGGGTACTATGTTCCCATTGGATGTCAGTTGACAGGGCGCCATATTTGAAGAGCTGTCCGTTCAGCACCACACACATCTTCACCTATAAACAGTACGCAAACACAGTTCATGAATTGGCGGCATAGATGCGCGCAAGCTATGTCATCCGCGTGTATTCATCAGCGCTGTGTCGAGTATAGTGCCACATGCTATGTCAGATGTTGCCGTACACATAGTACATGGGTGGCATGGGCCACGCACTACAATCACCCTACGCGGTGTGAATTAGGTGACGCAGATGAGTACATTATCCTACTCTCACTCTGCAGGCGTGTACCTTGTTATTAATGACAAAGTCCGATAGACAATGGCGTCATGTATTAGCCAGCCTTCCAGAGCAGGCTGCCCAATCGTAATGCTTTTGCATTGTCCAATGAGCGTGTTTGGGGCGCGGTGTAATGCACTGTGGCACGCCTATGTCCTCGCCGCACTGAACATGTACGCCCACATTACCTTTGGGATTGTGGTGTGTGAAGCGGCGACGGAAGTCAAGCGGATTGGTTACACTGTGGGTGAGGTGATTTCTGGTGCGACACATCGCCTTTCTTTCAGGGCGAGATTGTGGTGTGTAATAGTGCCATCGGCGATCTGCGGCGAGCATGAAAAACATGCACGCGTACGTTAGATCGCCTCATATCGCCAGGCGAGATTGCGGCGTGTAAAGGTACCCTAGGGGGACCTTTACACGCCGCTGCTGGCAGGTGGATACAACCAGCTACATGCGACAAATGTAGCTTTCATCGGCAATATACCCCGTAGTAGCGGCGTGTGAAGACGGTAGTAGCCACCCGGCAGTAGCGGCACCTGTTTCCGAGCACTGCCCTGAAACAGGTGGCTACCCAGGCGATTGTAGCGAGCTGTATCGGCGTGTAAAGAAGCAACAGAAGGGATGTGTTGACACCAGGCTATGTACCTGGTATGTAGCTGGGGCGTGACACAGGCTCCGGGTTACCGCGCCCCATCAGCGATCATTGGAGGAAGCTCCTGCATGACGATTGGTAGTCGCTGCATAGGGAGGCATATTTAAGGAGCTGACCAGTCACACAACACAATTGCTCGAGCGTCATGTATTAAACAGCCTCCTGCGATGCCTGCCCAATCATGATGTTCTGGCTTTGTCCTATCAGCGTACAAACGTCTCGTAATCCACAATTGTGGCACGCCTATGTGTTGTCCCTGCTGCACCAGGGCCGCTCATATTAGCTTGTTGTAGCGGTGTGTAAATGAGGTAAGGTGAGCTACAGAAGGTGACTTATGGCACCCGGCGGTGTATCCAGAGATAGATGTAACGTAGCGTAGTGCACCTTGTGGCGGCGTGTAAAGGTACCCTAATGGCCCCTTTACACGCAGCTACAGGTGACAGGTTTTCCACAGGTAACTTACTGGTTGCAGTGAAATCATGGAGACATAGTTCCATTTGTACACAGCAACAAGATAGAATAAAAGTCTCCATGATTTCACTGCAACCAGTAAGTTACCTGTGGAAAACCTGTCACCTGTAGCTGCGTGTAAAGGGGCCATAAGGGTTATTTCAGATCACTCTTCTTTCCTACTTACCCTAGACCTTCCTACAAAGAAAACGCTCTAATTTTGTTGGCGTTTTCCCTCATATCTTTTCACATCGGATGATTTTAAGAAATGTTTGACTGGCTGGTGGGAGACATACGTATATGGAGGATAACTTTGAACATTTAGAAAACAGCAGTTTTTTCTGGGTTACAGCTAAAACCGTGCTCAAAGGACATTATTTCCTCTGTGTCTCAAAGAAAGAAGAAATGATTGTCCTCCTTGTGGCCTCTTCTTACCCAGCTCACTCAAATCTATAAGGTACCGTCACACACGGCAATTTTGCTAGCAATTTCACTGGCAATGTGCTGGTTGCAGTGAAATCATGGACACATTGTTCCATTTGTACATGGCAACAAACTAGAACAATGTTTATATTTTCCTACCTTTCATGTCTCTGCTTTTCATCATTCCTCATGATCACTGTTGCATGACCTAGAGTTAGTTCTCCAGTCCATTCCCAATTTATTACCTCTGTGTAACCCCCATCATCTGCTCACTTCATCCACACCCAGCCACTGATCAACACCTGAAACCTCTTTAGCTACAGACATATTCTGAACCACAAGTCTGATCCAGACTTAGTCTGATCCATGTATCTTTCAAACTACATCTTTCAAAGTACAATACTTTGAAATAGACTAGAAATGGACTGGAAAAGACTGGCAGGTAAAGGAATATAAATCCCCCACAATGTTTCCCTTCTAATCTCTACCACCCTTACTACTTCACTTCATATTAACTCCTTCAATCCCTTCCACAAATAAGGAACTAGTCATCAGTCCACCCTTCCTCCCCAGCCATCTTACCTCCTCTTGACTACTATTTCTCCCCATACTGGCTGCATCACCTTGTCCTCGGCTCCACCATCCTGTCCCGGACTGCTAGGTCTCGTCCCCAGCCACATCTCCCCTGGACTGTAGCTCATACCTTGATGGCATTCCACCCCGGACTGAACCCTGGATGCCTCACCTGTCCCACGGCTGCTCCATCAGCCAACCCCGCAATCGCCTCTGTCAACCCCGACTGCCTCGACTGATCCCCCAACTTCCCCATCTGACCCATCCATCCGACCCCCCACCTTGCATCTCATCCTCAGTCATCACCTCATCCCGTGACTACTCCCCACTGATGACCATTCACCCACTACCACAACTTTCCCCACTCTGCTTCTGACCCCTACTGCCACACTCACTCCCTGTTCTCCGTATGCAATGTTCCTGCTACTCCTCACTCTCACTCCCATCCTTCTCCACTTCCTACTACCCCCACTTATCCCCCCTCCCAGCAACAAAATACTGCTCTCACCCTCCATCCTGCCGAACCACCTCACCCACTTCACCAACCTTTTCATTCACTTTCAATCCTCAATCACAAAACAAGCACGCCCGCCTCTCAAGCTCTCATGCTCCCACCTGCTAACCCTCTGCCTACTCCTCCTCCTTGCCGGTGACATCTCCCCCAACCCTGGCCCCCCCAGCAACATCCCCACAACAACCTTCATCCCGCGACCCACTGCCAACCCTCGCAACCTCACCACCACTAGCCCTCGCAACCCCACCAACATCAGACCCATTCCCCCAACCCATGCCCCACCTACCGCTCTACCCGGCGCACTCTGGAATGCCCGCTCAGTGTGCAACAAACTCCCCGACATCCATGATCTCTTTATCTCCAGGAAACTGTCATTCCTTGGCCTCACCGAGACCTGGCTCACCCCCTCCGACACGGCCTCCCCTGCTGCACTATCCTACGGCGGCCTCAGCCTGTCCCACACCCCCCGTCCCTCTGGCAAACACGGCGGTGGAGTCGGCATACTGCTGTCCAACTCCTGCACCTTCAGCCCTATCCACCAGCCCCCATCCGTCACTGTCACCTCCTTCGAAGCCCACTCAGTCCGAATCTTCTCCCCCTGCAACCTCCAAATAGCCATCATCTACTGCCCCCCGGACCCACTGCCTCCTTCCTTGACCACTTCACCACCTGGCTACTTCACTTCCTCTCCACGGACATCCCCTCCATCATCATGGGCGACTTCAATATCCCCGTTGACACTCCCTCCTCAGCCACCTCCAACCTTCTTTCCTTGACCACTTCCCTAGGGCTCTCCCAATGGTCCTCCTCTCCCACCCACGAACAAGGCCACACGCTTGACCTCATCTTTACCCGCCTTTGCTCCCTCTCTAACCTCACAACCTCGGAACTCACACTGTCTGACCACCATCTCTTGACCTTCTCCGCACTCTCCTCCCCTGCCACACTACCCCCTCTCCGAAAACTTGATCACCCTCGCCGAAACTTAAAAGATCTTGATCTTCCTTTATTCTCTGAATCACTCCTCCCTCTCACCGACATTCCCTGCGCTGACGACATTGACATTGCCACCACTCTATACAACACCACCATAACGAACGCTCTCGACCTAGCCGCCCCCCTCACTCTCCACGCTCCACGCATTAACAGGCAACCCTGGCACACCACCCTCACTAAAAACCTGAGACGGGCGTCCAGGGTCGCCGAGAGGAGATGGAAAAAGTCCCACACCTCTGAGCACTTTGCTCTGTTCAAGCAATCCATCACTGACTTCAAGATGGCATTTGCTACCGCCAAGCAAGTGTTCTTCTCATCCCTTATAACCTCTCTGTCCCGCAACCCAAAACAGCTCTTCAAAACTTTCAACTCCTTACTTCGCCCGCCTGCTCCTCCCCCTTCTCCCTTTCATCTCTGCTGAAGACTTTGCGACCTTCTTCAAGGAGAAGATCGACAAGATCATAAGCAGCTTCGGTCCACTACCCCCACAACTCCCCTTCCCACCTACACTGCCCTCCTCCTCCATCAGCCACTTCCCCCCCATAACTGAAGACCAACTCTCCTCCCTCCTGTCAAAATCACACCTCACCACCAGCGCCCACGACCCACTCCCATCCCACCTCATTCCGAACCACACCTCCATTTTCATCCCAGCCCTCACCCACCTCTTTAACCTTTCACTTAGCACTGGTACCTTCCCCTCGGCCTTCAAACACGCCCTAATCATGCCCATCCTAAAAAAAACCTCACTTGACCCTACCTCTGTCTCTAACTATCGCCCCATATCTCTTCTCCCATTCGCCTCTAAGCTACTTGAACAGCACGTCCACTCCGAACTGTCCTCTCACCTCTCCTCGTGATCCCACTTCGACCGCCTACAGTCCGGCTTCCGACCCCTCCATTCCACCGAAACAGCCCTGACCAAAGTCACCAACGACCTACTGACCGCCAAGAACAAACACCACTACTCCATCCTCCTCCTCCTTGACCTGTCTGCCGCCTTTGACACGGTTGACCACTCCCTTCTTCTCCGGATCCTGGAATCCCTTGGCATCACCCACCTTGCCCTCTCCTGGATCTCCTCATACCTAGCGGACCGGACCTTCAGCGTCTCCCACTCCCACACCTTCTCCTCGCCCTACCCCCTTTCTGTCGGAGTCCCCCAAGGTTCGGTCCTGGGACCCCTACTTTTCTCCATTTACACTCTCGGCCTAGGGCAACTCATTGAGTCCCATGGCCTCCAGTACCACCTCTACGCCGACGACACCCAAATCTACCTGTCTGGCCCTGACATCACCTCCCTACTCTCCAAAATCCCACAATGCCTTTCCGCCATCTCATCCTTCTTCTCTGCTCGCTTCCTTAAACTCAACATGGACAAAACTGAATTCCTAGTCTTCCCCCCAAGAAATTCCACCCCACCTCCCAACCTATCCATCTGCATCAACGACTGCGCCCTCTCCCCAGTCCCCCAA
Organism: Allobates femoralis; assembly: GCA_033576535.1. Classification (NCBI taxonomy): domain Eukaryota; kingdom Metazoa; phylum Chordata; class Amphibia; order Anura; family Aromobatidae; genus Allobates; species Allobates femoralis. The sequence continues at coordinate 319,064,281 of JARQOC010000002.1, read as the reverse complement.
GCCAAGTGCCTCGGGGTAATCCTTGACTCCTCCCTATCCTTCAAGCCCCACATCGATGCCCTCACCACATCCCTCCGGCTCCAGCTCAAGAACAGCTCACGGATCCGCTCCTTCCTCACCCACGACACCGCTAAAACACTCATCCATGCTCTTATCATCTCCCGCCTTGACTACTGCAACCTCCTTCTCAATGGCCTCCCGGCTAACTCCCTCACACCTCTCCAGTCTATCCTCAACTCCGCTGCCCGACTAATCTACCTGTCCTCACGCTACTCCCCTGTCTCCCCCCTCTGCCAAGCCCTTCACTGGCTCCCCGTCTCCAAGAGATCCCAATTCAAAACAATAACCATGGCGTACAAAGCCATACACAACCTGGCCCCACCATACATCTCCGACCTGGTCTCCCGATACCTACCCTCACGCAACCTCCGCTCCTCCCAAGAACTCCTCCTCTGCTCCCCCCTCATCACCTCTTCGCACAACCGAGTCCAGGACTTATCCCGGGCATCTGCCTTACTCTGGAACTCCCTGCCCGAACACGTCAGACACTCTCCTACCCTGAGTAGCTTCAAGTGTCACCTGAAGACTCACCTATTCCGTCAAGCCTACAACCTGCCATGAGACCCAGGCGACCGCCCCATACCTGACATTCCCCCATCCTACTATATCCTAACCTGCCCCTTAGACTGTGAGCCCTCGTGGACAGGGTCCCTGCCCCTCCTGTACCTGTACGTCCTGATCGCCTAGATTTAGTGTACTTGTTCTTGTCTCCCTCATCCTCAAGTAAAGCGCGATGGAACCTAATGGCGCTATATAAATTAATAATATAATAATAATAATAATAATGTGTCCATGACTTCACTGCAACCAGCAAATTGCCAGGGAAATTGCTAGCAAAATTGCCGCTTGTGACGGTACCTATAGAGATTTGCGGCTACACAACATCTCCTCATCCAAGGAGGTTTATCTCACTGCTAAACATAATCTAAATACCTTACTGTATGAACAGGCACATAATCAATTTGCCTACCAACGTAATTGCTTCTTTCGTTGGGGCAATAAACCCAGGCGCCTTTTGGCATCAACCCCTCAAAACAGCTACTAAAATCACTAACATCAAACACCCTGATGGTTCCATTATCCGTGACCCAGTTCAAATATGTGCAGTTTTTAGAGATTTTTATGCAGATCTCTATGGCCCATCTGATGACTCTCAGGAAGAAGGCTATAATTTTCTTCGCAAGGTTGATCCACCAAAACTCTGTCTTGCAAAGAGATTTTGAATGAACCAATCTCTCTTGGGGAAGTTGGATTGGCCATCCAGCCTCTTAAATTGCTTAAAACCCCTGGACCGGACGGCTACTCAGCGGAATTCTATAAAATATTGCGACCATTGCTTATACCCCGCTCAGGGCTGCCACTAGGAATTTTGGGGCCCCTTACTAGCAAAATTTTGGGCCCCCAATGAGACTCCACCCCATCTCCACCTCCACCCAGGCTCCCCCTCCACCCCTCGAATCTGCCATAGTTTCACACCCACTATTGGAAAAACTCCACGTCTGCACCACGTCCTCACCAATCACACATTAATCTTGTTCTATACATTGTCCTTTATTAGAGCTAAGGATTGATGTGAACAATAAATGCCACATAAGGCGGAACAATACAGGTGGTGTTATTCATTACCTAGTACAAGGGTGGGGAACCTTTTTCCTGCCAGGGAGGACATTTGGAAATTTCTACTGTCATACAGGGGTCGCACATCACCATGAAAATTACCCGGCTACATTTAATTAATTACCTCACCTAATTTGATGCTGCAGCTGCTTCACTGTGTGCCTGCGATGTTCATTGATATCTGATCTTCCAGGTTTGCGTTGGTCTGGAGCGCAGTCGACTCTGTGACAATAAGTTTGTAAATCAAATACTTCACATAGGTGACTGCTATACACACATCATACAAGAGAAACTGAGGTCATATACAGCACTGCAGAGTGCTAGGGGGCACACAGACTGCGGGTGAGCTGAGCTCTGCAGGAGCCATAGAGATGTATGATCTCTCCCCTGGCCCCCACTCATTGAGAGGGTGAGCTGAGCTCTGTATGCAGGAGCCACAAGCTTCCAGAAAATGGCCGCAGATCTCGATTATTTATTAGTGGGTTTCAGTAAATGTTTTGCTTCCTTATAGCCTGTGTGTGACACTGATTTAACTAAGAATCTGTCAGTGAGCTCCTCCAAGCGGATTTATGACCACTTCAAAGTTGAATGGGCAGAAAACAGTGAGCAAAATGGTGAAATATTTTTAATGATATCCAATTGCAAAAGTTATTCAGCCAAATCTGATTAGAATTTTTCCATCAGGCTGAAAGCACACTGGGCGAGGGACTCACGCAAGGGCAATGCGAGGGAAACTTGCATTGCACTCGGACCAGTGTTGCCCTATCAGGCAGGGCACACTGGTGCGAGTCCTGCACACCTAACTCGCAATGCGAGTCAGAAGTGAGTGCAGTCTTAGCATGATGCGACTGCATGCGATTCCCTCGCATGAGAGGGCAATAGAAATGTATGGGGGCGAGAAAAACTCGCACCCATACACTACATGGTGCGATACTCGCACCCGTGTTTAGATTTCCCCTGCAGTGCCGATACAGTTAGCTATTATCTTGTACTGCTGTGACAGCAGCGGTAAAAGATGTTTAGCTAATACACTGATGATGGGTGTAAAATAATGTATTCCGGGGTTATTTTAGCTATTAACCCCATCAGAATCCTCTGCGCTGCATGTGTGCGCAGAGGTTGCTGATGCGGCACAAATCCCGGTGATGAAGGGATTAATATGAAGCTGGTGTAGTAGCACCATGTATGTTGGGAGTGTCCTCACTCTCTGCAAACATGGTGTCATTACACCATGTGTGTGAAGGGGTTAATTGTTCAGTAAAATGGGTTAAAAGAACTGTCGGCTTTATAAATTCACTGGAAAGGCGGCGCTCTGTTACTGCCTCACCTTCAGCACCATGAGATGGGACAGCTCCCCATAGCCAGTAACAGAGCTCCAGCTTTCTCAGTGAATTTATAAAGTCGACAGTTCTTTTAACCCATTTTACTGTACAATTAACCCCTTCACACACATGGTGTAATGACACCATGCCTGTGGAGAGTGAGGACACTCTCAACACACATGGTGCCACTACACCAGCTGCATATTAACCCCTTCATCACCAGGATTTGAGCCGCATTAGCAACCTCTGCGCACACATGCAGCGCAGAGGATACTGATGGGGTTAATAGCTAAAATAACCCTAGAATACAATATTTTACATTATTTTACACCCATCATCAGTGTATTAGCTAAATATCTTGTACCGCTGCTGTCACAGCAGTACAAGATGATAGCTGTTAGGTATAGCGGGACATACAAACTAAGAGTTTCTATTCCCCGACAAACGCTGTCCGCGGTCTTCAGGACCATGGACAGCATCTCCATCACACTCAGAACACACGCATTCACACCTCACACTCGCAGCATACTCACATCAATACAAGAAGGCACACTCACCACACTCGCACCTCACACACCCACAAACACGCATTACACTAGCATCACTGTCGTGCATCAAACAATGCTCAGCCAAAAATTGGGAGGCTCCACATTGTCCCAAAATAGAGACGTGCAGGAGGGCCTGTAAACCTCAAGTGGGTGTATTGTAGTATAGCCCTTTGGCAGGGCAGCCAAAAATTGGTAGGTTCAACAATGACCCATGCATACAGACATGCAGTAGGGCCTGTAAACCTCAAGTGGGTGTATTGTAGTATAGCCCTTTGGCCAGGGCAGCCAACAATTGGGAGGCTCCACATTGTCCCAGGATAGAGACGTGCAGGAGGGCCTGTAAACCTCAAGTGGGTGTATTGTAGTATAGCCCTTTGGCAGGGCAGCCACATTGTCCCTGGATAGAGACGTGCATGAGGGCCTCAAAACATTTTTCCCATTGAAAAGGAGCGGGTATCCTGTCGTTGTAATGCCCATTCAAAAAGAATGGGCGTAAAAATTTACACTGGGGCTATACCTGAAACAACAGCCTAACTATTGTAACGGTCATAATGGTGGCACATGAGGAGAAGGAGGAGCAGTCCAGCGATTAGCCAAGGAAGAGGAAGACGACATGGTGGATGATCGAGTAGCTGACCCAAACTGGCAGGAGGATATGCAGAGTGAGGACAGCAGTGCACAGGGGGAGGGAGGCGTAGCATCCCAACAGGCAGTACGAAGCAGGGTCGGGTCCGCAAGCAGAAGGCAGGCAACCGTTCCCCGGAACAACAACACGACACAAGGTGCCTGTGCAAATGTTCGGTCTTCCCGAGTCTGGCAGTTTTTTAAGTTGGCTCCAGATGACTCTAAAAAGGCCATTTGCAACACCTGCCATGCCAGCAGCAGCAGGGTACGAAAACTAGCAGCCTAACCACACCAGCATGATCAGGCACGTGTCAGCCAAGTACCCGACTTGATGGGAAGTCAACAGGTCGAGGCGTGCTGCGATGTCACTGCTACGCTCGCGTGTTGCCAGCCAATCCTACATCTGGCCGCCGCTCGGCCCTGCACCTTTGAACGCCAAATACCCCACCACAGCACGTCCTTTCCAGCGCAGCGCTGAATTTCCTTCCGCTTGAACGAGTGCAACTACGCTGCGCCCACGTATGGTCCACAGTCCCTGATATTCTCACATGTCCGCCGCACTGCATAGCCACTGCCAAACAGCCATCACACGTGCCTGAGACGGTCACCCAATTCCACGCAAACGACGATGGCAAGCTGCTGTCAAGCCACGCTTACATTCCCTCTAGCGCAAAACTGTTTTTCCGATGGTGGCACAGTCCGCGCATTGGCATGAACACGTTCCACACAAGCATCACAGTGCCCCTCTGACACGCTTTCAGCCAGAAGTCACTAACCACAGACACGTGGACAAGTGCTGTGGCAGCCCAATCCCTGAAAAACACTGGAATATTGTGGAGGCGGGACACAGTCTACACGTCAAAACAGGCTCTTAGCCTCCTCTCACTCCGCCAGAAGTCAGCTGCGCATCCTCATCACTGTACCCTCCACACCAGTCCCAATGGAAGCACTGCAGCACTGCCTGCAAGCGGCAACAGGCTGTGCTGAGCTGTCTCGCATAGTGACAAACACCACACATGCAGAAGAGGTGTGGACAGCTCTGAAACAGCAGGCAGATCACTGGGTGACACCTCTGAACCTAAAGACCAGGAAAAGGGTCGTGTGTGACAATGTCCGGAACCTGGTGGCAGCTTTGAGGCGAGGCCAGCTGACGCATGTTCCATGCGTGGGCCATGTGCTCAACCTGGTGGTTCAGAGGTTTCTAAAGTCATACCCAGAGCTGTCTGAACAGCTGGTAAAAGTTCGCCGTCTGTCTGCACATTTTCGCAAGTCACCTGCTGATTCAGCCGGCCTTGCCGGCTTTCAGCTCCGTTTGCGTCTTCCGGCCCACAGACTGGTGTGTGATGTCCCCACACATTGGAATTCAACTCTGCACATGTTGGTCAGGATATGTGAGCAGAAGAGGGCAGTTGTGGACTACCTGCATCACCTAAGCCGTCGGGAAGTGGGTCAAACTCCACACATAACACCTGAGGAGTGGAGATGGATGTCCAACCTATGTACCGTCCTCCAAAACTTTGAGGACTCCACCAAGATGGTGAGCGGCGATGACGCCATTATTAGCGTCACCATACCACTACTCTGCCTTCTAAAACGGTCTCTGCTGAAAAACAAAGAGGATGCATTGCAGGCCGAGCGCGATGACTTGGAGCAAGAAACAGTAGTGGGTGTGGGTGAAAACACACAGCCCAGCCTCATCTCATCACAACGTGCAGTGGAGGACTATGACGAGGAGGAGGAGGATGAAGACATGGAGCAACTCTCTGGCTAAATTGAGGATATGACATGCACACCAGTCATACCCACGATTCTGCGTGGCTGGCCAGAGGACAGTGGAGATGAGGAGGAGGAGGAGGAGGACAGCATGTTCAGTCATCGTGTTGGTCTGGATACTGAAGTGATGGCTGTTAAGAGTCTGGCGCACATGGCTGACTTTATGGTAAGCTGCCTGGCTCGTGACCCTCGCGTTCACAACATCTTGGCCGACAATCAGTACTGATTGGCAAACACTGTTAGACCCACGCTACAAGGAGAACTTTATGTCTGTCGTTCCTGAGGCGGAGAGGTCAGCCAAAATGCAGCAGTTCCAGAAGGCCATAGTCACGGAAGTAGGCAAAGCATTCCCCTCACAAAACGCTAGCGGCATAGGTCAGGAATCGGTGGACAACCAAGGCGTACGGCCGAGAGGGGCTCAAGTCCAATCCGCCAGAGGTAGGGGAACAGTCTTTACGATGTGGGACAGTTTTCTCAGCCCCTCACGTACCACAGCCCCTGAGGTGCGGGGTAGTGCCACAAGAAATGCTAAGTTTGGCCAGATGCTGAAGGAGTACCTTGCAGATCAAACAACTGTACTGCTAGATTCCTCTTTGCCTTACAATTATTGTGTCTCCAAGCTGGACACGTGGCATGAATTGGCTCTCTACGCCTTGGAAGTCCTGGCCTGCCCTGCCGCTAGCGTTTTGTCAGAGCGTGTTTTCAGAGCCGCAGGTGGAATCATTACTGATAAACGCACCCGCCTGTCAACTGAAAATGCTGACAGGCTGACTCTGATGAAGATGAACAAGGGTTGGATTGGGCCAGACTTCACCACACCACCAACAAATGACAACTGAATTTAAATTTTGTTATGGGAATTTGCCATGTACCTCCACTCACCCATGGGTACACACTTCTGGACTTACGAGTGTCCAAGTGTGGGATCAGTAATGTCCGTGGATGTGTACTCGGCCTGGTGGTAGGAAGGAGGATCAGGTTGGGAAATATGCGGTGCAGTATCACGGCTACTGACACTTGACCGTGTGGAAGACAGGGTGTTTGTGGAGGTGCCAATCTGACTTGAAACATTATCCGCTATCCAAGTAACAACCTGTTGACACTGGTGTTGGTTCAAGAGCGGTGTACTGCAGCGGGCCCCAAGTTTTTGGGACAGGACGTGTGAGCGAGTAGATGTGCCCCTTTCTTGTTACGAAATTAGTGCTTGCACACGACCTCGGCCTCTGCCTGCACCACCATCACGTTCACTTCCTTGTTCCTTGCCAACGCCCTTGCGCATTTTGCTTGTATACAGCGACACCAGTCTGGTGACTGTAATGGTCACAGAAGAGTAGGATTTTAGTCCCTAACCTGTATCAATGTAGTAAGTACACCAGTCTGGTGACTGTAATAGTCACAGAAGAGTAGGATTTTAGTCCCTAACCTGTATCAAGGTAGTAAGTACACCAGTCTGGTGACTGTAATGGTCACAGAAGAGTAGGATTTTAGTCCCTAACCTGTATCAAGGTAGTAAGTACACCAGTCTGGTGACTGTAATGGTCACAGGAGAGTAGGATTTTAGTCCCTAACCTGTATTAAAGTAGTAAGTACACCAGTCTGGTGACAGTTCAGATCACAGGAGATTAGGATTTTAGTCCCTAACCTGTATCAAGGTAGTAAGTACACCAGTCTGGTGACTGTAATGGTCACAGGAGAGTAGGATTTTAGTCCCTAACCTGTATCAAGGTAGTAAGTACACCAGTCTGGTGACTGTAATGGTCACAGAAGAGTAGGATTTTAGTCCCTAACCTGTATCAAGGTAGTAAGTACACCAGTCTGGTGAATGTAATGGTCACAGGAGAGTAGGATTTTAGTCCCTAACCTGTATCAAGGTAGTAAGTACACCAGTCTGGTGACTGTAATGGTCACAGGAGAGTAGGATTTTAGTCCCTAACCTGTATCAAGGTAGTAAGTACACCAGTCTGGTGACTGTAATGGTCACAGGAGAGTAGGATTTTTTTCCCTAACCTGTATTAAGGTAGTAAGTACACCAGTCTGGTGACAGTTCAGATCACAGGAGATTAGGATTTTAGTCCCTAACCTGTATCAAGGTAGTAAGTACACCAGTCTGGTGACTGTAATGGTCACAGAAGAGTAGGATTTTAGTCCCTAACCTGTATTAAGGTAGTAAATACACCAGTCTGGTGACAGTTCAGATCACAGGAGATTAGGATTTTAGCCCCTAACCTGTATCAAGGTAGTAAGTACACCAGTCTGGTGACTGTAATGGTCACAGGAGAGTAGGATTTTAGTCCCTAACCTGTATCAAGGTAGTAAGTACACCAGTCTGGTGAGTGTAATGGTCACAGGAGAGTAGGATTTTAGTCCCTAACCTGTATTAAGGTAGTAAGTACACCAGTCTTGGTGACAGTTCAGATCACAGGAGATTAGGATTTTAGTCCCTAACCTGTATCAAGGTAGTAAGTACAACCAGTCTGGTGACAGTTCAGATCACAGGAGATTAGGATTTTAGTCCCTAACCTGTATCAAGGTAGTAAGTACACCAGTCTGGTGACAGTTCAGATCACAGGAGATTAGGATTTTAGTCCCCAACCTGTATCAAGGTAGTAAGTACACCAGTCTGGTGAATGTAGTGGTCACAGGAGAGTAGGATTTTAGTCCCTAACCTGTATTAAGGTAGTAAGTACACCAGTCTGGTGACTGTAATGGTCACAGGAGATTAGGATTTTAGTCCCTAACCTGTATCAATGTAGTAAGTACACCAGTCTGGTGACTGTAATGGTCACAGAAGAGTAGGATTTTAGTCCCTAACCTGTATTAAGGTAGTAGATACACCAGTCTGGTGACTGTAATGGTCACAGAAGAGTAGGATTTTAGTCCCTAACCTGTATTAAGGTAGTAAGTACACCAGTCTTGGTGACAGTTCAGATCACAGGAGATTAGGATTTTAGTCCCTAACCTGTATCAAGGTAGTAAGTACACCAGTCTGGTGACTGTAATGGTCACAGAAGAGTAGGATTTTAGTCCCTAACCTGTATCAAGGTAGTAAGTACACCAGTCTGATGACAGTTCAGATCACAGGAGATTAGGATTTTAGTCCCCAACCTGTATCAAGGTAGTAAGTACACCAGTCTGGTGAATGTAATGGTCACAGGAGAGTAGGATTTTAGTCCCTAACCTGTATCAAGGTAGTAAGTACACCAGTCTGGTGACTGTAATGGTCACAGGAGAGTAGGATTTTAGTCCCTAACCTGTATTAAGGTAGTAAGTACACCAGTCTGGTGACAGTTCAGATCACAGGAGATTAGGATTTTAGTCCCTAACCTGTATCAAGGTAGTAAGTACACCAGTCTGGTGACAGTTCAGGTCACAGAAGAGTAGGATTTTAGTCCCTAACCTGTATCAAGGTAGTAAGTACACCAGTCTGATGACAGTTCAGATCACAGGAGATTAGGATTTTAGTCCCCAACCTGTATCAAGGTAGTAAGTACACCAGTCTGGTGAATGTAATGGTCACAGGAGAGTAGGATTTTAGTCCCTAACCTGTATTAAGGTAGTAAGTACACCAGTCTGGTGACTGTAATGGTCACAGGAGATTAGGATTTTAGTCACTAACCTGTATCAATGTAGTAAGTACACCAGTCTGGTGACTGTAATGGTCACAGAAGAGTAGGATTTTAGTCCCTAACCTGTATTAAGGTAGTAGGTACACCAGTCTGGTGACTGTAATGGTCACAGGAGATTAGGATTTTAGTCCCTAACCTGTATCAATGTAGTAAGTACACCAGTCTGGTGACTGTAATGGTCACAGAAGAGTAGGATTTTAGTCCCTAACCTGTATCAAGGTAGTAAGTACACCAGTCTGGTGACAGTTCAGATCACAGGAGATTAGGATTTTAGTCCCCAACCTGTATCAAGGTAGTAAGTACACCAGTCTGGTGAATGTAGTGGTCACAGGAGAGTAGGATTTTAGTCCCTAACCTGTATTAAGGTAGTAAGTACACCAGTCTGGTGACTGTAATGGTCACAGGAGATTAGGATTTTAGTCCCTAACCTGTATCAATGTAGTAAGTACACCAGTCTGGTGACTGTAATGGTCACAGAAGAGTAGGATTTTAGTCCCTAACCTGTATTAAGGTAGTAGGTACACCAGTCTGGTGACTGTAATGGTCACAGAAGAGTAGGATTTTAGTCCCTAACCTGTATTAAGGTAGTAAGTACACCAGTCTGTGACAGTTCAGATCACAGGAGATTAGGATTTTAGTCCTAACCTGTATCAAGGTAGTAAGTACACCAGTCTGGTGACTGTAATGGTCACAGGAGAGTAGGATTTTATTCCCTAACCTGTATTAAGGTAGTAAGTACACCAGTCTTGGTGACAGTTCAGATCACAGGAGATTAGGATTTTAGTCCCTAACCTGTATCAAGGTAGTAAGTACACCAGTCTGGTGACTGTAATGGTCACAGAAGAGTAGGATTTTAGTCCCTAACCTGTATCAAGGTAGTAAGTACACCAGTCTGATGACAGTTCAGATCACAGGAGATTAGGATTTTAGTCCCCAACCTGTATCAAGGTAGTAAGTACACCAGTCTGGTGAATGTAATGGTCACAGGAGAGTAGGATTTTAGTCCCTAACCTGTATTAAGGTAGTAAGTACACCAGTCTGGTGACTGTAATGGTCACAGGAGATTAGGATTTTAGTCACTAACCTGTATCAATGTAGTAAGTACACCAGTCTGGTGACTGTAATGGTCACAGAAGAGTAGGATTTTAGTCCCTAACCTGTATTAAGGTAGTAGGTACACCAGTCTGGTGACTGTAATGGTCACAGAAGAGTAGGATTTTAGTCCCTAACCTGTATTAAGGTAGTAAGTACACCAGTCTGGTGACAGTTCAGATCACAGGAGATTAGGATTTTAGTCCCTAACCTGTATCAAGGTAGTAAGTACACCAGTCTGGTGACTGTAATGGTCACAGAAGAGTAGGATTTTAGTCCCTATTCTGTATTAAGGTAGTAAGTACACCAGTTTGGTGACAGTTCAGATCACAGGAGATTAGGATTTTAGTCCCTAACCTGTATCAAGGTAGTAAGTACACCAGTCTGGTGACTGTAATGGTCACAGGAGAGTAGGATTTATTCCCTAACCTGTATTAAGGTAGTAAGTACACCAGTCTTGGTGATAGTTCAGATCACAGGAGATTAGGATTTTAGTCCCTAACCTGTATCAAGGTAGTAAGTACACCAGTCTGGTGACTGTAATGGTCACAGAAGAGTAGGATTTTAGTCCCTAACCTGTATTAAGGTAGTAAGTACACCAGTCTGGTGACAGTTCAGATCACAGGAGATTAGGATTTTAGTCCCTAACCTGTATCAAGGTAGTAAGTACACCAGTCTGGTGACAGTTCAGATCACAGGAGATTAGGATTTTAGTCCCTAACCTGTATCAAGGTAGTAAGTACACCAGTCTGGTGAATGTAATGGTTACAGGAGAGTAGGATTTTAGTCCCTAACCTGTATTAAGGTAGTAAGTACACCAGTCTGGTGACTGTAATGGTCACAGGAGATTAGGATTTTAGTCCCTAACCTGTATCAATGTAGTAAGTACAACAGTCTGGTGACTGTAATGGTCACAGAAGAGTAGGATTTTAGTCCCTAACCTGTATTAAGGTAGTAGGTACACCAGTCTGGTGACAGTTCAGATCACAGGAGATTAGGATTTTAGTCCCTAACCTGTATTAAGGTAGTAAGTACAACAGTCTGGTGACTGTTATGGTCACAGAAAAGCTTGGATTTCGATCTGGATCACCCTGCCTATATCCTCCTAGATTAGTCCTGAGAAGGACTGTTGTGGTCAGCAGCAGCAGTTTGCAGCCCTGCTCCGGATCTACCTATGAGGGCCGCAAATCTGTCCCTAAGCAGCAGTAAACACTGTCCCTACACTCACTGTCTGGATGCCTGTGTGCAGAGCACAGCGCGGCCGGGTCTTATAAAGGCTCTGTGACGCTGTGCAGGCCGGCCAATCACTGCAATGCCACAACTAACAGGGCTGTGGCATTGCAGTGGTCTGTCAGCCAATCCCTGCATGTGGGCTGGCTCTCAAAAGAGCACCAACATGCAGAGATGACGACCACGAGCACAGCACGAGTATCGCGAGATTACTCGGTGCTCGCTGAGTAGCCCGAGTACAGTGATACTCGTGCGAGTACCGAGCAGCGCAGAGCATACTCGCTCATCACTAAAAAAGACTAATGCTATTAAACATTTGCAATGATTGGGGGCCCCATTGGAGCTTTCACATTGGTGCCCATGAGCTTCAAGTTATGCCACAGGTATTAAGGGTACTCCCACATGATGCATTTGCCATGCAGATTCTGCATAGAACCCTCCTTAAAAAACACTACAGGGATTGAACAGAATGCACAGCGATGTCACAAGAGCTCTCTGTATAGATTATGTCTTTTGTCACTTCTTTTCACCTCTTTGACCTTCGAAATCTATGAAGCAGCTAAGAGTCAGGTCTGAACTCCTGGCGGCTTCTGTGTGGAGGCCACAACCATTTTATGTATAGAGTGTAAAAAGAAAGACAGGGAAAATCCCGCCAGAGTGATTCTGCACCATGTTCCAATAATCAAATTGATGTGGATCTTACAGCCGCCATGTACTGATACCCATAGTATGACCGTCCCATTCATTCCATAGGAAAATCTCGCAGCCTGCACTATTTCCTATACTTCAGACAAGACTCGTCTATTCTAAGCAAAAAAACTGGGATGTTATGTAGATCGTCCACATTCTATCCGATTTTTTACAGATATGTTGTAGCGCTTAACATTAGCCATATTTAATCTTCCCAATTTTAATCCGCTGATGAACAAATACAAGTCAAAGTCGTCCGATTTTTTTTTTTTTTCTGGATGGAAAATTGGCCAGTTGTTCTTACTCGTCTGATCCCCAACTGGACATAATATTGTTTTCCATATGGAACAAGAAGCATCATGCTGAGTCTTCAGGGGAGGGAAAAAGAAAATCTTCATATTTCACCACCGATGGTTGTACCAGAATAAAATGTCACCCTGCACTCTTTTTATGCAGTTTTCAGATGTTGATTTTTGTGCTAGAAAATTCACATAAAGTTGCTCTAAGGGGGTCCTGATGGCACAATCCATAAATGATGGGAGTAGTAATCTCATCTATGATTGGGGAGGATGGATCCTGAATTGATGGGAGTAGTACTCTCATCTGTGATTGGGGAGGATGGATCCTGAAATGATGGGAGTAGTACTCTCATCTGTGATTGGGGAGGATGGATCCTGAAATGATGGGAGTAGTACTCTCATCTGTGATTGGGGAGGATGGATCCTGAAATGATGGGATTAGTACTCTTCTCAGGGATTAATGTTTTATAATATTATTAATAAGTTGCCTGCCCTGTCCTGATTGATATGGACTAATGCATGCGATGAAAGAAATACACCGATAACACAATCAGATGTAAGCTCTCCTCAGCCCTCCACAAGGCACAGCTCCAAAGTGAGTTTTATTTGAGTACACATGGGTTTTTAACAAAGCTCTTTAAGGGGGGCTCAGTTACAAGTAATGAGGACAAATGGAATGTATTCATTGGTTAACGAGCTAGGACATGGGCTAGTCCATGGGGGGATTCATGAGGTCATCAAGGTAGATTATTCCATCAGGTCTTCAGTTTAGGTTGATCCACGAAGCCATCAGATGAGGTGTCATTCTGTGTGATTGATCAGTCTTTGTCTTGACTCAGAACATGTGGTGATGTGGCAGGAAATGGGAGTCATCTTTGTCTGAAACAATCTTATGTAAGGTGAAAATAATACACTCTATAGATCATTTCTCCATGCCCTTATGTCTTTAAGGCTAATTAAGTATTTGATCCTATGGCTCTCCTCAACACTCTCATCTGTGATTGGGAGGGTGGATCCTGAAATGATGGGAGTAGTACTGTAGCGACCGGTGGTAAGGCCGCAGGTGTGTGTGTATGATCTTTCTCAACAGAATCCCCATACTCAGATTTAACCGGTAGTAACATTTGTTTACTGTAAAACATGTCTATAACACAGTCAACTGATCTAGCTGCACACATGTATATGGTGGGGTCTCTGGATCTTCACTTCTTCCGGGTACGCAGCTAGCAAAGAAAAAAAACACAACAATGGAGATATCTTTCCCTAACTTTCCCTAAAATCACGTACCAGTCTATCACAGAAGAAGGTGTCGCTCCCACGTAGCAGGCCTGGGGATCTCACGATGACGGGTCCCGGTGCAGCGCTGAAGGGGGAAACTCCTCAGTCTTCTTCTGTGGTCTCCTTCCGCAGGTAACAGAATCTTTCTTTGTTAGTCTCTCCCAGTCTCAGGGCACACCGAGCAGCAGACGGGAGCCCACAGCAGCACAGAAGTCTCTCTCAGTCTCGGGGCAAACCGATGAGCAGAAGGGAGATCACAGTAGCACAGATGGCTCCCTTATGTCAGTCACAGCCCCTGCACATGTAATCCAGTGGCAATGTCCTGAATTCCGGAGGCAATGTCCTGAATTTGAGTGGGACCCTCGGTAAGGCAAGGTCCTGCAGACCGGGGGTTGCAGCAACGATCTTCACAGGGTATTTCTTCCCAAGAATCTGGCTGCAAAATAGCCCTATGTCTGTCCTGGCTGCGCTCTCTGGATCTGCACTGTTTTTCTGCTTTCACTTCCTGGGTAAACAACAGAGATGGTGGGGGCTTTCCACCCTCTGTGATTGTACAGTCCACTGATGCCCCCTGGTGGACAAGTGCGGACTGTGCACAGTTCATTTCAGTGTCAATTTCAATAATACAATCTGAATTGTACACCTCATTACATACCCCCCCACTTAAAGGTTGGCAGTCCCTGTCAACTACCGTCGGTTCCCAGGCGGCGATGACTGTAGTTGTCACAGGGGTCGGTTGAGAAGTGGGCCATACATACTGGTCCCTGTAAGACCGTCCGGGCGGGATCCCAGCAGTGGTGCGGTCAGTGTGTCGCAAGGGTCGGTTGTTCCCCTCCTCGTCACTGTCTTTACGCCCCACTCCAGTCAGTACTCCGGGAGAGGGACTGGTCTGTGTAGGTGGGTCACCGGTCTCAGAGTCGACGTGATCTCTATGTTGAGAAATGTCCGTGACGTCAGTCATGTCGGCAGCGTCACCCCCTCCGGTTACTGTGGGAGGGGAGTCAGGCCGGGAGCGGCAGGGGCGCAACATATTTCGGTGCACAGTGCGGGTGCTGCGGCTGTCTTCACCCCGCACTCGGTATACATGTCCATTGGGGTAAGGGCGTTCGATTACCCGGTAGATTTCAGTCTCCCACTTGGCTCGAAGTTTCCCTTGAGGCTTCTTAATACGGAGCAAGACTAGCTGTCCCAACTTTAAGGGTTTCTCTTGCACGGGGAGTGGGTCAGCATGTTTCTGGCCCCGGATTTGTTGACTCACCAGCCGGTGTACAGTCTCCATCTTCTGTCGGTGAGCATTTAGCCAGGAGGGGTAGTTATGGCAGACATCTTCTTCTGGGCGGAATAGGTTCAGGTCATGGACCCCTTTTCCTGGGCGGCCAAAGAGAAGAGTGTGTGGGGTGTAGCCAGTCACGGAGTGGACCTGGTTGTTGTAGGCCCATACTAGATCTGGAAGGAATTGGGGCCATCGATCTTTCTTATTTCGGCCAAGGTGCAGATCAGCTGGAGTAGGGTCCGGTTAAAGCGTTCACATGCACCGTTCCCTTGTGGATGGTAAGGAGTGGTCCTCGACTTCTGGATCCCATACATCCGATGCAGCTCCTCGATGACTCTGCCTTCGAAACAAGCCCCCTGGTCGGAGTGTAACCTCTCCGGACACCCATAGATGTGGATGAACTGTCGACAGATGGCCTGTGCAGCCGATTCGGCCGTCTGGTCCTTGGTAGCAACAACGACGGCGAATTTTGTGAAGTGGTCCACCATGACTAGGCAGTATTGATAGCCACTGCTCGCCGTCCCGATCAGCAGATAGTCCACCATCAACAGCTCAAGAGGCCTGGAGGTTTTAATCGTCTGGACAGGTGCACGCTGTTCGGTGGACTTGTGCAGTTCACAGGTGCGACAGGTTCTGCAGACGTCTTCAACCAGCTTGCGGAGCCCCGGACAATAGATAGATTGTTGAATCCACCGAAATGTCTTATCTACTCCGAAGTGTCCATTCCTTTTGTGGGCTTCGGCCACCATCTCACGGGCTAACTGGGCAGGTACTACAACTTGTGTGCATTCCTCCAGCATGTGAGACAAGAGAACCTTCCGGTATAGTACTTCTTCTCTCAGAACCAGCCGGTCCCACTGGCTGAGCAGGGTCAAGGTTCCGGTAGACAGTCGTGACCGTGCTTCGGAGGAGGGCTTCTGCTGTTGCTTCACCCATTGCTTGAGTAGGGCCCATTCAGGGTTCTGGTCCTGGAGCCTGCACAACTCTTGGGGACACGGTGTGACCCCCACTTGAGTTCCAACTTCGCCCACAACGAACTGGCAGTAATCCATCATCTGTTGGGCAAGCCTTGCAAAGTCGGGCGTCTCGTCTCCTTCTAGTTCTTCATCCCGGTCTCTGGTAAGTAAGGGGTATGACACTCTAGACAGGCTGTCCGCATTTTGATTCTCAGCCCCAGCCCTATATTTGATCTTGTAGTTGAACTTAGAGAGTCGAGCCATCCAACGCTGCTCCATGATTCCGAGCTTTGCATTTTCTAAGTGGGCCAACGGGTTGTTGTCGGTCAGGACCAGTACTTCCGTCCCTGTGAGGTATCCCGCAAATTTCTCCGCCATAGCCCACGTTAGGGCCAACAGCTCCAGTCGGAACGAGCTATAATTGGTGGGGTTCTTCTCGCCCTTGTGTAGGGATCGACTGGCATAGGCTATGACACGTTCCTTGCCTTCTTGTACTTGTGAAAGTACTGCCCCTAGACCCTGTAGACTGGCATCGGTATGTAGTTGGAAAGGGAGATTGTAGTCTGCATATGCAAGGATGGGAGGTGAAGTCAAGGCACCCTTTAGGGCTTGGAAGGATTCTTCCTGGCTGGGTCCCCAGCTAATGGGTCGTCCTCTGGGGCCGTTGGTGGTCCCTCGAAGCAGTTCGTGCAAGGGTGCAGCAAGCCGGGCGAAGTTTCTCACGAACCGGCGGTAGTAACCGGCCAACCCCAGGAAGGCCCGGACCTCTCTGATGTTCGTAGGCTGTGGCCAGTCCCGCACGGCGGCTATTTTCTCCGAAGACGGCTGTACACCTTCGGCCGAGATCCGGTGACCCAGGTAATTGATCTCGGGCTGCAGAAGACGGCACTTGCTGGGTTTCAACTTCAGGCCATGTTCTCTCAACCTACGAAACACACGGCCCAGCTGTTGCAGGTGTTCTTCAAATGTGGCCGAATAGACTACGATGTCGTCCAGGTAAATGAGGGTGAAGTCGAAGTTGAAGTCCCCCAGGCAGCGCTCCATCAGTCGCTGGAAGGTCCCCGGCGCGTTGTTCAGGCCAAAGGGCATCCGGTCGAACTCGTACAGGCCCATGGGTAGGATGATAGCAGTCTTTTCTCTATCTTTCTCGTGCATAGGTACCTGCCAATAGCCACTGGCCAGGTCCAATGACGAAAAATATTTAGCTTTCTTCAGGGCTGTCAGGGATTCTTCGATCCTTGGTAAAGGGTATGAGTCCCGGATGGTGCAAGCATTCAAACGGCGGTAGTCCACGCAGAACCTCAGGGACCCGTCTTTCTTCTTGACTATCACCACTGGTGCAGCCCAGGGGTTCTGGCTTTCTCGTACCACTCCAGCGTGTAACATGGAATTCAGGAGGTTTTTCACTTCTTGGTATTGTTGGGGAGGGATTTGGCGGTACCTTTCACGGATAGGAGCGGTATCACCTGTGGGGATTTCGTGCTTGATACTGGGGGTGCATCCAAAGTCGGTGTCATGCCGGGCAAAGGACGCCTGGTGCTCTTGAAGTAACTCTTCCACCTGGGACACTTCTTGGTTGGAGTATTGGGATATGTCCAACTGGCACTTTTCTCGTAGTTCTCGCCCCGCGTTGACGTCACCCGCGACAGCGGCCATGGCAGAGACCGTCACTGTCCAATCTCCCTCTGCAGACGGTGCAAACTGGAGGGGGTTCATAGGGTTCACCTCTTCGGTTAGGGCGTAAACTCGGGCGAGTTGTGTCCCAGCCTCTAGGTCGACGCTCACGTTAGCCGTGTTACCCAGCCTGACAGGAATCCTCCCCTTTCTCACAACGGCTAGCGTTCGAGCAACTAGGGGGTTCAGCTTCCCTTCCTTCGGGGTGCGCGGCTCAATCAGCACCTCCACGCCTTCGAGCTGTCTTGTGGTGCTAAGGGGTAGCGAGATAACGGTCTCCTTCTCAGCAGGTAAAGTTATCCTAGTATGGCGGGGTACGGTGATCGTGGCTAGCGGCAGTTGTTTTTCTGTCATTCGCTGGAGATTGCAGGTCCGGACCACTTGTTGGAAGGCTCGGCGGGTGGCCCTATGTGTGGTCACTTCTTGCCAGTACTTGGGCCCCCTCTTGGTAACCAACACAAGATTCAGGTCTTTCAAGATGTTCATCCCAATAATCATGGGCGTTTCTGATCCACAGCCTTCCCTGACCACGATTATCCCTCTCTTCCCAAGATCTTGCCCACACACTTCGGTGTTCATCCAGGCAACTCCCGTCACCGGAATGGGTAGATTATTGGCTGCTTTGATCTTGATAGTAGTATCAGGGTCATAGGCAACCCGCGGCTTCAGATACTCTTCGTAAAACTGCTCGGAGATGGTGGATACCTGGGACCCAGTATCCATTAATCCTTGCACGGCGGTCCCTTCCAATAATACTTCCAGGGTAGGGCTGTTTGATGCAAGTTTGTTCCGTGGCTGGCTCTGTTTTCCTACACCCCTCTCTTTGGCCTCCCCTGCCGAGTGAGCCTCTTTGGCAGGGGCGTCTAGTTTAAAGGTGGCCGCTGTTGTGGGGCATGACTTGCTGGTTCCGGTATATCGGCCCGTGGATGAACTTGAACGTTCTGGGGGCAACGGTTTGCTCTATGGCGGGGATCACCGCATGTCCAGCATCTTCCCATCGGCCGGCTGGGTTGTTGTCTCGCTTGCCTGTCCGCCTGTTGGTCCAGGGTGAGCTGCAACACCTGTTTCTGCAACTCTGCCACCATCTGCTTCAGTTCTTCCGTGTCACTGTTCGGGGTTCTGATACCAGTTATGGACCTGCAAGCCGCGGTATAAGTCTGGGCCTCCATGACAGGTCCTCTCGAACGTTCTATCGCTTCTTGCTTAACCTCAGCGAACATAAGGGCCGGATTTATCCGGAGTAGATCTTGCAGTGAGCGGTTAAGGTACGGGTCTCTTAATCCAGTCACGAATTGATCTCTCAACACCAGGTCACGGGCGCCCGTACTAGCTATCTGTTCTTTTTTCCTGCAGGCTTGTTCAAGCAGTACTTGGAGGGCGTTGGCATATTGAGGGATGTCCTCCGACTCGAGTTGCGTACGCCGGAAGAACATATACCGTAATGTTCCCGCATATGTGGTCGGCCCATAGGTGTTCTCCAGCACCCGCACCAAGTCATCCAACATACGCTGGCCCCTAACCGTCTCCAGCCTGACTGTCGTCCACGCTTCCCCCTCTAATGTTAGCATGGCCATTTCTGCTAAGGTCTTAGGATCAATGTTATACATCTCCCCCACTATCTTAAGTTGTTCGGTCCATTCAGTTACAGGATAGTTCCGTCCGTTAAACTTCCTCACCTGATTGACAATAGATGCCGGGGGAGCTGTCCGGTTATAAGTTACTACCGGGAGGAGATTCTGTTGATCACACATCCTGCCGACTACGCCAGATGTAGCGACCGGTGGTAAGGCCGCGGGTGTGTGTGTATGATCTTTCTCAACAGAATCCCCATAACCGGTAGTAACATTTCTTTACTGTAAAACATGTCTATAACACAGTCAACTGATCTAGCTGCACACATGTATATGGTGGGGTCTCTGGATCTTCACTTCTTCCGGGTACGCAGCTAGCAAAGAAAAAAACACAACAATGGAGATATCTTTCCCTAACTTTCCCTAAAATCACGTACCAGTCTATCACAGAAGAAGGTGTCGCTCCCACGTAGCAGGCCTGGGGATCTCACGATGACGGGTCCCGGTGCAGCGCTGAAGGGGGAAACTCCTCAGTCTTCTTCTGTGGTCTCCTTCCGCAGGTAACAGAATCTTTCTTTGTTAGTCTCTCCCAGTCTCAGGGCACACCGAGCAGCAGACGGGAGCCCACAGCAGCACAGAAGTCTCTCTCAGTCTCGGGGCAAACCGATGAGCAGAAGGGAGATCACAGTAGCACAGATGGCTCCCTTATGTCAGTCACAGCCCCTGCACATGTAATCCAGTGGCAATGTCCTGAATTCCGGAGGCAATGTCCTGAATTTGAGTGGGACCCTCGGTAAGGCAAGGTCCTGCAGACCGGGGGTTGCAGCAACGATCTTCACAGGGTATTTCTTCCCAAGAATCTGGCTGCAAAAGAGCCCTATGTCTGTCCTGGCTGCGCTCTCTGGCTCTGCACAGTTTTTCTGCTTTCACTTCCTGGCTAAACAACAGAGATGGTGGGGGCTTTCCACCCTCTGTGATTGTACAGTCCACTGATGCCCCCTGGTGGACAAGTGCGGACTGTGCACAGTTCATTTCAGTGTCAATTTCAATAATACAATCTGAATTGTACACCTCATTACAGTACTCTCATCTGTGATTGGGAGGGTGGATCCTGAAATGATGGGAGTAGTAATCTCATCTGTCATTGGGGAGGATAGATCCTGAAATGATGGGAGTAATAATCAGCTCAGCTCACTAAGTATACAGGCCAGAGGTGTATCTAGGTTTTCTGGCACCCGGGGCAAGAGTTCAGTTTGGCGCCCTCCCCCTCCCGTCATGTGACCAATCATCCATATGCGATTTTTTACACTTAAAGGTACAGTGACTGCTGGAGTATATTGCACGTTGTTAGGAGTGGGCTAAGGTGTTTAATGTTATAATTAAAGGGCTTGTCCAGGTTTCAGATGAAAGTCTAGGTGACTGCAGGCCTCCAAATTCTCATGGCGCCTGCACTGCACACTTTCAGGATTCTCCCATATCAATGGTAAGATTGGACGGTCATGTGAACACAAGTATGTAATTTATATACTTCTGGCCACACTCTGAGTAGACGCGTCCGGCCTCGCTCAATTCATTTAATTGATCGAAGCCTCACATGTCTAGTCAGCACGTGACTGCATGTATGTAAATTGCATACTTATAGTTACGTGACCTTCCACTCTCACCAGACAATCCTGACAGCTGGCAGTCTGCGCTATGAGAGAATTCAGAAGTCTGCAGTCACATAGAGACACATAGAATGACTGCAGACTGAACACAAGCTTGGGACAACCAATTTAATGCTTCTAACAAATAAATACTTAGAACCCTTAACTTGATAGAATGCACAACACTTTATTAACATAGCCATGTATCAAGAAAGCTTATAAGTTATGGATTGTTAGATGTGTACAGTATCAGAACAATTAACAACACAAAACTACATCACCAAACCCACTAGAGGTACTGAAATACATCCATAAAACCCCTATCAGTACAGAAATACAAAGTCAAAACCCTCATCAGTACAGAAATATATCACCAGACCCACCAGAGGTACAGAAATACATAAATATAACCCCCATCAGAACAGAAATCACAATCCTCATCAGTACCAAAATTCAACATCAGAACCACCATCAGTATATGGTAAAACAATTGTAATGTCAGGTCAGACCCATACACAAATGTACTGCTTGAACCTACAACTCCTACTACATCATTAGCAATGGTGAGGACATACTGGGAGTTGTTGTTACCAGCTGTCAATAAAAGCATACAGGAACCACAGCACCGATGAGAAGTAGTCATTATCATAAATAGTCATTTACATCCTGGTACCTTATAGATGACCTTGTCTGATCTGGTTCGTCTTTTTCTTTTCTTCATCTTGTGCAGGCATCATGATGACTTTTGACATTCACAGCTCGTCTCTGCAGATTTCCATCTTCTCCGATCCTCTGCAGCACATCCCCGCACGATATTCTTAAAAATAGCAGAATGTTCAACATTTTCCTGACTAAAAATATCTGCCCTACACTGTGCCCCGGAATAAATAATTGCTCCTTCTCACTGTTCCCTACACAAAATATGGTTTACACACTGTCCCTCTTCTGGCACATGCCCTCCACACTGCCCTCTCGTCACACTGCCCTCTTTTTTCCTTAATGGGCTCCTGGTCACTCTATGCTCTACACTGTATCCTTCTTTATTGCCCATGGTTTATACTGTTCTCCCTCATCAAACTCGACATAGTGTCCCTGCATGCTGCCCCCTCTCTATACAGCTTCAGTCTCTATTCTGTGCCCCTTTACATTTTTCTCTTCCCCTACTGTTTCTTCATCCCTTTCTCACTCTACATACTGTATCTACACCTATTCCCTCCTTCATCCCCATACTGTGTTCACAACCATCCCCCTCTCACTCCTCATACTGTGTCAGTAGCCATCCCTTCTCCCTCCCCATACTGTGCCCACACCAATCCCCCCTCACTCCACTTACTGTGCTGCAGCCATCCCCCTGTGACTCCTCATACTGTGACCATAGTGATCCCCCTCACTACATATACTGTGCCACATCCATCCCCCTTACTCATCATACTGTGTCCATACTGATCCCCACTCACTACATATACTGTGCCACATCCATCCCCCTTACTTCTCATACTGTGTCCATACTGGGCAGCTCCAATGTGGCTGCTGCCTGGCACTGAGTAGTCAGACATGTCCACCATTCAGATTTGTCCACACACCACATGCAATGATCTGCAGTCTGAGCATCAATAAGCTGCCACTATACTGAGCTGGTAAAATGGCACATCTTCCCCTACAGACCATGCCTCCTTCACCCAAAACGCTGAGCCAATCAAATGCACCGCACACGGGGCTGTCCAGAGCCAATAGCAGGGGCTGTCCAATTAGGTTGAGCAAAGGATGTGGTAGTGGGAAGGAGGACGAACGCCACCGATCAACCGCCGCTCAGGAGAAACATGGCTGGATGCCTGTATATACCGAGGGGCGGCACTGGACCTGGTGTGTAAGTTATGGCCAATCAGTCCTGCAGCAGAGGGACAATGCATCCTGCACGAGGGGCCTACATAGAAATCATGGGGCCCCTTAGTAGAAGATCTGATTGCGCCCCCCAAAAATATTTGCCTGGGTCACATAATAACATATCTCACAACTTTGCAGCCCTTACAAAGTAATTTTCCTCCTATTGAAGCCCCATGATTCCGCTTTCGTTACAGCTATAAAATGTGATGCCAACAAAAGTGCCCCCCAAACACTGTATGATGCCCCACAGTGGATTACTCCATACGCACAGTATGATGACTCTACTGTAAGCCCCTCAACTACACTGGCACAGTATGATCTTCAGCTGTGGTCCACACACAGCCCTCCACACAATAATGACTCACTGTTGCCGGGTTCTCAGGTCTCAGGCATTGCTTCCCTCGTCACGGTTCCGCGCCTGAGGCTGTGGGGGCCCGGTGGTCAGATCAAAAGGGGATGAACAGGTGGGGGTAATTCTTATTTGTCGTGACGCCACCTGTGGGAGTCCGGTGATGGCACCGGCGCTGCTTGGGCCTCCGGGGGATGTGCAGCAGCTAGATGGGTTGCTCCCCACAGGATGAGCGGGAGTCCCCGGGGCCAGTATCTGCACTCGATGGAATACGGCAGCTCAGTCGTTACTGTGTTTTAATCCAGGAATGATGCACGGACACAGAGTCTTTTGGTACCTTTACTGGTGACAACAGGTACACTCGGACCGGGCGATGAAGTCAACACTCCTGGAGGTTCCACAGCAAGCAGTGGTGTACGCTTCCTTATGTACACTGTTCTGGTGAGGTCTGGTGGATGTGAAAGGTTGCACGTTCTGGTGGGACGTGATTCACCTGAGTTTGCTGCACTGAGGGCACTGTAAAAGGGATTAGGTGATCACTCCTCTCTCCCTGGGCACTCATCTGGTGGTGCTTCAGGTGTACAGGGAGCTAAGCTTCCTGGTTGGGGTGCTGGTTTCTCTGCAGCCTGCAATATGCTCCAGCAGCTCGGACCCAGTGACCGGATTGTTAGGGAGAGTTGGGATAACTCTTCTGTCCCTGTGAGGTATTTGCCTCCTGTCCTATGACCCCAGTTGCAAGGGTCTCTCACTTTCTGGGTGTGCTAGTATGGGCCTAGTGTGGCTCCAGTACCAGGTCCTAGCTGTTCACAGTTCTAAAGCGACGGCACACTCCACTGTTTCTCCCTCCAGGACCCGTATTTATAGGGGGAACTGGCTTAAGGTAACCAGTGGAGTTCCCCCTAGAGGCCTGGGGTGAAAACGGGTGCTGTTAGTTGTGAGTTCTGCTTGCTGTGTACATTCCATTTGTGTACCAAGAGTTCTGTGGTGCCCCAACCAGGGTGCCAGGGTGTCACATTCCCCCTTAGTTAACTTCAGTTCTCCCGGACTGAGCAAAAAGTTTTCTTTTACAACTTAACCTCTAAACATTTTATACACATTTAATAACCGGTATTTACAAAGTCTTAAATTGAAAAATACAAAAATCACTGAAAAGAAAGGGAAAAAATAGGAAACATATGAAAACAGTCCATACGGCACTAGTCCATCTGCCGCAGGCTGAAAAAGTAGGTTTTTGGTCACACAAGTCCTGTGACAATTGTCCAAGTTTATAAGATGTATTTTTACAAAAAACTTTTTCAAATGATTAGGAGGTAGTTTAGTTATTTAAGTGTACGAAAGATCTCTACCAACTTGGGGGATATTTAAAAAAGTGAAATCTTTATTAAATTTCTTTAAAATAGTGTGAAACCCATTACAAAAAAGCAAACAATATATACAAATATAAATACAATTTTTTCTGAACCATGACAGGATCATATCATAACAAGGACGATGCATAGAATGTTGCATTACTGTTATGTTTGATTCTTTTCTCTGACACTTTTCGCTTTTCTTACAAGATACAAAGAAATAAAAAATAAATTTATAGTGTTCTTATATAGTGGTCAATTGATGTCTCATTGACCCTATAGGTAATAAACAATGGTGTATTTTTTATCTCGATAGTGCAGAGTCAAACAAATTTTATTATGCAGTAAAGTCAAACTTAACTCAACAAAAACTGGAGAGAAGTTGACGTCCTTGTGCCTTTCAGGATAGGTCCAGATATGTGAACATTAAAATGAGGAATACTACTCCGGGCTTGACGCGTTTCGCCTCTATATTTTGGATGAGGTTCATTTGACTCTGCACTATCGAGATAAAAACTACACCATTGTTTATTACCTATAGGGTCAATGAGACATCAATTGACCGCTATATAAGAACACCATAAATTTATTTTTTATTTCTTTGTATCTTGTAAGAAAAGCCAAAAATGTCTGAGAAAAGAATCAAACATAACAGTAATGCAACATTCTATGCATCGTCCTTGATATGATATGATCCTGTCATGGTTCAGAAAAAATTGTATTTATATTTGTATATATTGTTTGCTTTTTTGTAATGGGTTTCACACTATTTTAAAGAAATTTAATAAAGTTTTCACTTTTTTAAATATCCCCCAAGTTGGTAGAGATCTTTCGTACACAAGTTTATAAGATGGGAAAAAGGGTAAAGTCCAGCAGTAAAGTCTCTGATGACTTAAACACATACACGGGTATACATTTTAAACTTTATACATTCCCTATGGGTGTCTCTGCTTAGGAGGCCGGGTCTAACCTTCTTACCCTACCCAGGCACTTTCTGTTACAAACTTAATTTACTTGGGACAGAGCCCAGTTCCTCCACCCTTCTGTACACTACTTTTTACAGTCTTTGAACACGGGTACTATTTACAGTGTTTAACAGGTAATATTACTCCACTACATTTTAAGCCAATTCTCCATATTTGTTTGGGGGTTGTCCTAATGTACTACGTGTGGATCTGCGTAGTGTGGGTGTTTCAAAAGCTATGCTTGTAGTGTACATACTGGTTGTCGGTCTGTTGCCCTACGTGTTTCTGGAATTCCATAGTAGGTACATAATCTGTTTACGGGACTATCCTCTGTTAAAGGTGGTAATGTAGGTAAATATCTAGGGATTCTTTGTCTTACTGTGAGACTAGCAGGTCCACCGATTACAGGAATCTCAGGTTCCAAGATAACAGGCTGCATCTCTTGCATTTGATTTGGTTCTTGTTGAACTGATTGATTTGGTAATGGTTAACTGGTATGATATATGCACCATTGCATTGAGGCCAGTCGGCTGGTAAGTCTCCAATTTCTGTATGGACGAGATTTTCTTGTGGTTTTTCAATTGTAGTTACTGCAGGCTAACTGGTTACTTGAGGTATTAACTGTGCTGGACATTTCTTCAAATGGTCTCTTGATACGTTTGTAAAGGTGTTTCCTTTGTCTTTGCTGATAACACAAGTTTTGGAGTTGTCATATTGTGACGGCATAATTGTGTAGGGTTCTGATTCCCAATTGTCATCCAATTTGTGGGTTTTTCTCTTTCTTTTTAGAACTAGTTCACCTGTTGATAAAGGTTGTGCTGAGGCATGCTTGTTAAAGTCGTGCTCTTACTTGCTTCTGCTTATGTTCAAGTTCCTTTCAACACTCTCTTGTACTTTCTTGTACTGTTCTTGGCGTTGGTTTATCCAATCTTCATCAGGAGAATCTGGTGTTAGTTCGATGGTTCCCATCTGTAAATCGACTGGTAATTTACCTGGTCTTGCTCGCATCAAGTAAGCAGGTGTGTAGTTAGTTTAACTCACAGGTATGTGGTTGTAGATATCCACAAGGTCTGGAAGTTTTTCAGGCCATTGATTTCTCTCTTCGAAGGGCAAGGTTTTGAGCATGTCAATCACAATGTGGTTCATTTTCTCACATAAATCGTTTGTTTGGGGATGATATGGTGTGGTCCTGATCTTCTTACACCCATATAGTCCTAGAAAATCTTGGAACAGGGCTCATTCGAAGGCCGGCCCTTGGTCAGTCAAGACTTGGTCTGGATACCCATGTGGGCGACAAAAGTAACTCTGGAATGCTTTGGCCGCTACTTCTGCAGTTAAGTATTTAACTGGAACTACTACCAGGAACCTTGAATAGTGATCAACTATTGTGAGGGCGTAAGTGTAACCGGTGCGACTTGGGGTTAACTTTACGTGGTCGAGAGCAACTATTTCAAGGGGTTTCTTGGTAACAATTGGCTGTAACAGAGATTTCTGAGTCAAGTGGTCTTTTCTTCGAAGATGACACGGTCCACAATTTTTACACCATTTATCAATTGAGCCTCGCATACTGACCCAGTAGAAGCGATCTTACAGGAGTCTTTCCAGCTTCTTCCATCCGAAGTGTCCTGCATCGTCATGGTAGGCTTCGAGGATCATTTGGATTTCAGTTTTTGGAACTACAATCTGCCAGATGAGTTTGTGTGTTCTGGGATTTAGATACCTTCGGCATAGTTTCCCTTGGTAGACAAATAACTTCCCTTTTTTTTCCACAGGCGCTTGGCATTTGGCGAGGCATCGGGATCCATACTGGCGTGTTCTTGAGTTATCAGCTCTCTGACCAAGCTGACGTCTGGATCATTGGCTTGAACCTCTTTCCAGTCATGGTGGTGTAAAGGGTTCACGGTCCTCTGTACACGTCTCTGGCTCGCCTGATGACACATCGCCGTACCCGTACAATAGAAAGCCGGTGGTTCTATCTCCTCCAGGTCATCTATGTCTTCTCCCTCTTCAGGAAGGTTAGGCATTCTGGACAGGGCATGAGCATTGCCGTTTTTGTGACCTGCCCGGTACTTTACAGTGAAGTCATAGTTTGACAGTCTTGCTACCCAACGCTCCCAGCTTTGCAGTCTCTAAGTGTATTAGAGGGTTGTTGTCAGTGAAAGCTGTGAACGGGGCGGATGCCAGGTAATGTTTGAAGCGCTCTGTGATTGCCCAGACCAGGGCCAAGAACTCAAGTTTGAACGAGCTGTAGTTCTCCTGGTTCCTTTCCTTGGGACGGAGCTTTCTGCTGGCGTAGGCGATCACTTTTTCCTTTCCCTGCTGGTGTTGAGCTAGGACGGCTCCTAGACCTTCATTGCTTGCATCAGTGTACAGTAAAAACGGTAGATTGTAATCAGGATAGGTCAGGATTTCTTCTCCAGTTAAAGCATCTTTTAGCTTTTGGAAGGATTGTTCCTGTTCTGGTCCCCACCGGAACGGGGGCCCCCTGATCTTGCCGTTTTTGGATTGACCTACTAAGAGATCTTGCCAATGGGTGCTGCTATCTTGGTGTAGCCTTTCATGAATCGTCGGTAGTACCCGACCAGTCCTAAGAATTGACGTACCTCTTTGTGAGTGGTTGGCGCTGGCCAGTCCTTGATGATGGTTACTTTGTCTGGGTCAGGTGCCACACCTTCTGAACTGACCACATGTCCTAGGTACTGGACCTTGGGTTTCAACAGGTGACACTTGGACGGCTTCAGCTTCATACCTTACTTGGACAGGACTCAAACACTTCGCTCAGATGTTGCAGGTGGTCTTTATAGGTCTGGGAGTATACAATGACATCATCAAGGTATAACAGCACAGTCTCAAAGTTCTTGTGGCCCAAACAACACTCCATCAGTCTCTGAAATGTTCCTGGGGCATTGCACAACCCGAATGGCATACTGTTGAACTCGCATAGCCCTATAGGTGTCGTGAAGGCTGTCTTCTCACGATCCTCCTCTGCAACGGAGACCTGCCAGTACCCACTAGTAAGATCTAATGTGGAGAAGTAGTTGGCAGACTTAAGTGCAGCTTGTGACTCCTCTATGCGGGGTAACGGGTATGCATCCTTGTGTGTGACTTTGTTTATTTGTCTGTAGTCTACGCACATCCTCATACTACCGTCTTTCTTTTTGACTAGGACCAGTGGTGCTGCCCAGGGACTACAGCTATCCCTAATGACCCCTGCATTCTTCATGTCCTGAAGCACTGAACACTTGCTCGTACTCCTTAACTACCCGGTAAACTCCATTTTTCTGATGAGAGGGTGTGTTGTCAGTTCCTACACTGAGCTCCTGACACCATTTCTTTAACTGATCTTTGGAGTGAGGGGGTTCGTCAGTTACTGTTTGGGAAGAGGATTTTACATAAATTATAGCATTGTTTTCAACCTGGTACAATTTTGCAACAGTGGAATATCATGGCAGTCTGACTTCGTCATCACCGTAATTTAATATGCGTACGGGGACTCTCCCTTTTCTCACATCAACCAACCCTTTGGCTGTCAAGAGCGTAGGACTACTATTATAAGACATTACAGGTTCTACTACAGCTTGGTAGTCCTGCCCTCTGAGGCCTATGGCTGCTCGACACCAGATCATCATTTCACTTCTGGGTGGTACCACAATTGGAATGGGATCTGTGACCCGTACACTGCCAATTTCACCATTTGACATTTTTACCTGCTGTTGATATACCAGAGCTCGGATCTCTCTTTGGATAGCTCTCCTCTCTCTTGGTTTACCAGCATCAGCACTCTGTTGGAGTAAGAACAACACTTCATCGAGACATTTAACCATGACATTAGTACCCAGTATTACATGTGGATCCCGCTCGTATGGTTTGTCCTGAACCACTATGATACCCTGGTTCTTCAGCTGCACCCTCCCCACCTTTACTGTAGCTTCCCATTGTCCCTCTACTGTAACTAGCAAACCATTAGTTGCCTCAGTGTTCAGGTCAGGGTGTGGGGGTTCCAGCTTAACATCTGGCTAGAACCGTTTGTAAAGGATACTCGGGATGGTTGTCACCTGCGATCCAGTGTCTATCAACGCGGTGGTAGCGGTGCCATCGATGATGATTGACAAGTACGGATGGTCTACCACGTACTTGTACTCCCAGTTGGTTGGGCCTGGACTGTCTACTCCTGGGCTGGCCCTTCTCGCCCAGGGGTTGCTCGTTTAAAGGACTGGATTGGTAGGCGCGTCCTTCTTTGTCGCTCTTTTGACTGATGCGGCATCTGTCAGGGCTGTAGCGATCTGTAGGTTTTCCTCGCGGGGGCGGTGTCTTCTTCCCTGTCCACGGGACGTCGTCAGGGCTGTCAGTGAGCTGGATCTTGTCCGATGACCTTGCTTCTATCTTGAGTCTTCTTTCACCTCGGAGCTTGGCCATGTCTTTCATCAGCTGCTGCACATTGGCATACAGTTGCTCAAACCGGTCAGGTGTTATAGTCTGTGCGCTGGACTGAATCGTGGGGATTGGAGATGCTGCGGCCGGCACGGAAGGGGTGTTAGTATACTGCGGCTGTGATGTTAGATCAGGCACTGTAGGGAACTGCTGTCCCCGCACTGTTAAGTCTCTTAAGGTATCAAACTCTGCGTCAGGGTTTTGCAGGGCCCACCAGCGTGCCTGTTTCTTATCAGATAGTCTGAGTCCCACAACAAATTGTCCAATTAACGCTTTGTTTTCATCTCTAACACCGTCAGGGTCGACTTGTTTTAACAGTCTCAGGGCTTCCTGTAAGTGCAGTGCATAATCCAGGACACTCTCCTGTGCCCCTTGTTTGCAATGGTAAAACAACAGTCTTAATTCAGCTTCGGTATGATGTTCAAAACCCCGGTTTAATTTAGCAAATATCTGCTCCACAGACTCCTGAGCTTCTACAGACCAGTTTCGGGTCTCCAGCTCTGCTGCATCTGTTAACTGTCCCATTATAACTGAAGCTCTCTGCTTACCAGTCATGGTGTACATATCCAGCACTTGGCATATCTTCCTCCGGAACATATCCAGGGTACCGGGTTTACCGCTGTACTTTGGTAACCAGGCTGCATTCGGGACGTACGGCAGAGATATCGGCATAATCGGAGCGGGTTGCTGCGGCAAGACGCCAACGGGTGGCTGACCAACCGGGGGTACGTTTGGTGGCCCCGGTGGAGTAACCGGTTGGTTTACTTATGGGGATACCGCATCGCCGGAATCCGAGTCACTCATCCTCGCTCCCCCTTAGTTAAGCGCGGCCAGTCCTTTTGATTCCACGGAAGTTGTCGGCCTCGCGGTGAGGAGTGAGGCACCACGGGAGTTTCCAGTTCCTGCTGCGTTCGGCGGAACTTGTCAGAGCGTGGGGCGGGGCCTATCTTCGCGCCTTTTGCACAGTAATGCCCCTTCTTTTCCCGCCTTTTGCACAACAATGGCGGTTCAAATGTACAGTTCAGTAATCACAGTCATTAAATAGCACACAATACCCGTTGGGAAACGGGTCTGCTCGTATCCTGTTCGTGATCGCCAAATTCTGACTCACCGTTGCCGGGTTCTCTGGTGTCAGGCGTTGCTTCCCTCGTCACGGTTCTGCGCCTGAGGCTGTGGGGGCCCGGTGGTCAGATCAAAAGGGGATGAACAGATGGGGGTAATTCTTATTTGTCGTGACGCCACCTGTGGGAGTCCGGTGATTGCACCGACGCTGCTTGGGCCTCCGGGGGATGTGCGGCAGCTAGATGGGATGCTCCCCACAGGATGAGCGGGAGTCCCCAGGGCCAGTAGCTGCACTCGATGAAATACGGCAGCTCAGTCATTACTGTGCGTTAATCCAGGAATTATGCACGGACACTAGAGTATTTTGGTGACAGCAGGTACACTCGGACCGGGCGATGAAGTCAACATTCCTGGAGGTTCCACAGCAAGCAGTGGTGTAGGCTTCCTTATGTACACTGTTCTGGTGAGGTCTGGTGGATGTGAAATCCTGCCGGACCGGGTTGCACGTTCTGGTGGGACGTGATTCACCTGAGTTTTCTGCACTGAGGGCACTGTAAAAGGGATTAGGTGATCACTCCTCTCTCCCTGGGCTCTCATCTGGTGGTGCTTCAGGTGTACAGGGAGCTAAGCTTCCTGGTTGGGGTGTTGGTTTCTCTGCAGCCTGCAATTTGCTCCTGCAGCTCGGACCCAGTGACCGGATTGTTAGGGAGAGTTGGGAAAACTCTTCTGTCCCTGTGAGGTATTTGCCTCCTGTCCTATGACCCCAGTTGCAAGGGTCTCTCACTTTCCGGGTGTGCTGGTATGGGCCTAGTGTGGCTCCAGTACCAGGTCAGCTCTCCTAGCTGTTGTCACGGGCGCGCTCGCGACCCAGGTGGTAATAGGTGAGTGGACCCACTGGACCACAGGGGAGACCTGGGCCTGCCCAGACTAGGGTAGAACAGCGACCGGGTTCTGTGGCAGCTGAGCATGCGGGCAAGATGGTAACCTGCAGGACATCATGACACCGCACACTTCAGGTATAGCAAAATGTAAAGTTTACTGAACACGAACATAGTACAAAGTATAAGACAATAAGCCCGGCTCCCAATTCCACACAACATGAATAGGGGATCAGGCCGGACTTCAGGACAAGACGGAACAAGGAGAGCACCGGTCCAGGAACTCGGCTGGTTAGATCCAAGAACTGCAGGCAGGGCTGTCTCCGGAAATCAAGGCTGGAGACTCCCCAGGAACACAAAGGAGGAGCCCGTCCAGGAACAAGAGCGAGACCGACTCAGACTACACGGACTGGACCACCAGGACTATGGACATCCCTCTGGACATGGAACATCATGGACACGGAACATCAAGGACATGGAACGACCTCGGGGCCATCTCGGACACCAGGCGGAACATCATGGACACGGAACATCAAGGACATGGAACGACCTCGGGGCCATCTCGGACACCAGGCGGAACATCATGGACACGGAGCATCAAGGACATGGAACGACCTCGGGGCCATCTCGGACACCAGGCGGAACATCATGGACACGGAACATCAAGGACATGAAACGACCTTGGGGCCATCTCGGACACCAGACGGGACCTCGGGGTCATCTTGGACACCAGGCGGAACCTCGGGGTCATCTCGGACACCAGGCGGAACCTCGGGGTCATCTCGGACATCAGGCAGAACCTCAGGGACACCGACAGGCAGCAGTCATCAGGGACACCGTCAGGCAGCGGTCATCAGGGACACCGGCAGGCAGCGGTCATCAGGGACACCGGCAGGCAGCGGTCATCATCAGGGACACCGGCAGGCAGCGGTCATCATCAGGGACACCGGCAGGCAGCGGTCATCATCAGGGACACCAGCAGGCAGCGGTCATCATCAGGGACACCGGCAGGCAGCGGTCATCATCAGGGACACCGGCAGGCAGCGGTCATCATCAGGGACACCGGCAGGCAGCGGTCATCATCAGGGTCACCGGCAGGCAGCGGTCATCATCAGGGACACCGACAGGCAGGACGTCATCAGGGACACCGACAGGCAGGACGTCATCAGGGACACCGACAGGCAGGACATCATCAGGGACACCGACAGGCAGCACGTCATCAGGGACACCGACAGGCAGGACGTCATCAGGGACACAGACAGGCAGGACGTCATCAGGGACACAGACAGGCAGGACGTCATCAGGGACACAGACAGGCAGGACGTCATCAGGGACACAGACAGGATCAAGGCTGGAGACTCCCCAGGAACACGGAGGAGGAGCCCGTCCAGGAACAAGACACAAGCAGGAATCCACATACAAGGCAAGGACGTTGGTACCAACACAGATAAGACGGGTCCAAGGACACAGACATCAGCTTTCCCAGAACTGATTGCAGGCAGAACAGGAGCTGTAGACAAGGGAGACCAGGAGCAGCATGTTGGACCAAACACACAGGGCTAGGTTAAACAACCTAATGAGAGGCTCTGGCCACACCCAACAGGAAAGAGGAACTTTAAATAGGAGCTGACCCTCAGCTATAGGCTGGGGACAGCAATTCAAGCGCACACCCTCCATCTTACAAAACTGGGGAAGGTGTGGTGGTGTACACCCTAGGCACAGTCAGAACCCATACAGCATAGCCAGCACAGGAACCGACGCCCAGGGCACCTGGCAGCGGCTGCAAGCCTAGGCACACGTGGTAAGTAATGCACCTGCTGCAGAGGACCTCACAACCCGCGGATAGCTTCCACAGCGGGAGCCAGGGTCCACGCATGGATGGTCAGCAGCGGAGCAATGACACTACAACACATGTGCGGCTACGCAGCGGAGCTGGGAACTGAGCAGAATTCTATACAGGTAACATACTACAGTCTCCCAGCTGGTCAGGGGAAAAGGAGCATTGGGTAAAAGCGTCGAAAAACGCAGTAACGCCGAGGGAACTAAGACACCAGCCCACCGGCGTTACAGCTGTTCACAGTTCTAAAGCGACTGCACACTCCACTGTTTCTCCCTCCAGGACCCGTATTTATAGGGGGAACTGGCTTAAGGTGGGGCTCCCCCTAGAAGCCTGGGGTTAAAAAGTTGTGCTGTTAGTTGTGAGTTCTGCTTGCTGTGTACATTCCATTTGTATATCTAGAGTTCTGTGGTGCCCCAACGAATGTGCCAGGGTGCCAGAATAATGTATAATGGACCTAGATACAGTATAATGAATGGCCCGTACACCTAGTACAAACGCGGCTCTGCTCTGCACGACCCATACACACGCAACTTTGCTCCATGCATCTAGTACACAGTTGGCTCTGGTCAGCACGACCCATACACACGCGGCTCTGCTCCGTATATCTAGTACACTCTCAGCTCTGCTCCATACACCTCGTACACACACGGCTATGCTCTGTACACCTTGCATACACAAGGCTCTGCTCCATATGCCATGTCCACACTCGCCTCCTCTCTGTACACCTCATATACTCATACACCTCATACACGGCTCTGCTCCGTACACCTCGCATACACAGGGCTCCGCTCCGTACACCTCGTACACACTGGGCTCCACTCCGTACACCTCGTACACACTCAGCTCTGCTCCATACACCTCGTACACATGCGGCTCCTCTCCGTACACCTCGTACACACGCGGCTCTGGTCCGTACACCTCGTACACACCTGGCTCTGCTCCGTACACCTCGTACACATGTGGCTCTGCTCCATACACCTAGTACACACGTGGCTCCACTCCATACACCTAGTACACACCTGGCTCCGCTCCATACACCTTGTAAACACGTGGCTCCGCTCCATACACCTCATACACACACGACTGTGCTACATCCACACTGTAAATCCCTCTGACCCCACACATAACCTTCACCTTATCCACCTTATCATGACTAAAAGCACAAGAGCGTCCTCATCCCTATACATGGAGGAGCTGATCATGTGACCCCTGACTACTCCCCTCTATTGACATCAGCACAAGTCCTCTCAGCACAGAGTGCAAGTGGAGATGAATGCCGGCTCTCACTGCGAAGGGGGCGCAATATGTGGCCGGCAGTGGAGACCGCAGGAGCTGCAGGAGGGGGCCCAGCAGCGCCCTCTCCCCTGCGGCGCCCGGGGCTCATGCCCCGCCAACCCCCCCTAGATATGGCCCTGTACAGGCTGACTGTGCTGCAGCTGCAGCCAGCCTGTCGTCTAGCAGTGATGTCTGCAGCTGCACTCTCTGACCGCTGGTGACCGATGCTGCTGCACCCTGTGCTCTCATCCTATTAAGTGCAGACGGTGAGTCCACTGCTGTATCCCCACCTCTCCTCAATTAAAGCTGTGATCACGTCCCTACCTGTAGCCTGCACCTCTCTGGCAAAGCACGCTGACTTGCTGCACACACACAGACACAGCAGCAGGCAGCCAGCAGGAGCGGAGCACACAGCCACAGAGTTTGTCAGTGATGCGTGCGGTGCTGGCCGGGGAGGGGGGCAGGCCTCCTTGCTCCAAACGGCCACATCCCCGCCAGCAAGCCCGGGTTCCCCTGCCCCTCTTCAAATGGCCATGCCCCCTCCAATGATTGGCAGGGCCCTATAATCAGTAAGAGCTGTAACCCCATAGTGGCGGCCCTGACCCCATCTTACCTCTCTTTTTAACCAAATTATAGATTTCAGTTCTCTATCTGACCACTTTGATTAGGCGAGCCTCTCATTACTTCCGAAGCTAGGTAAAGACTCCCTTCTCCCTGCCTCATACTGCCCAATTTCCCTTTTAAATGTGGATTTTAAACTGCTCACCAAAATTATGAGAAAAACGATCATACTGCCCAAATAGTATCAAAAGTGAAAAAACTTTATTTCAGATGTGCATGACATAATTACAGTTTTATAAAATCAGAATATGGTGGAATAGATTTTAGTCCATAGACCCAGCATTGCTTATAAAAATTATTATCATAACACATTGTGTATAACTGCATATCGGACTGCATACTGATCTTAGCAAAAACTGAATCAACTAAATAAAACCTCCTAAATAGGAAGTGTAAGAATACACGTGTATCACAAAATACTATTTTGTCAATTCAGTAAATGCATACAAAGGTATACAAAGTTTACAATATTTACTAGGGGTAAACAAAATACGGTATATCCCACTCGAGGTAATTGGCAAGTAAAAATCATAAGGTGCCAAAGCAATATATATTTAATCAGTAATATGCATAGATCAGTGTTAAATTGATAGCCACTACTTAACTGTATAATTAAATACAGAAAGAAGGCCATACATGTGTATAAACACCAAGATACAATGACCTTATTTATTGGCAACTAGTGCCATTGGCTTAGCACCAAGGGATTAATTAATCCTATACAAAGATATAATAGTTAGTGTATCTGCAATAAGACCAATGGATACCAAGCAATTGATGTCCAAATATAACACTGGACTAGTGCACAGGATGGAAGTTCATGAAACAGATGTAAGTACATGAAACTAGAAACAAAGGACCATTAGATAAGCCCATAGATACAAACCAAAAAGTACTGATAATATCAGGTCAGGAATAGACATTACTATTGGCAACTAATGCCAGAGGGTTTGGTACTACAGGGGTTAAATGATCTCAAGGTATAAAATAGCACCACAGGTACCATTAGATGTAAGTAATTGCAAGAAATAACAAGAAATAACACTGGAACCCTAGCACAAGGTGCACGGGGTGAAATGCATAAGGGAGGCCAATTACCTCAAAGTGGCAGCAGTCCAGGAGCAGTTGGGCAGAGCTGGACCTAGTCACACACGCCGATGCGCATTTCAAACAGTCTTCGTCAGGGACACTTATTTCTTGTTATTTCTTGCAATTACTTACATCTAATGGTACCTGTGGTGCTATTTTATACCTTGAGATCATTTAACCCTGTAGTACCAAACCCTTTGGCATTAGTTGCCAATAGTAATGTCTATTCCTGACCTATCAATTTAACACTGATCTATGCATATTACTGATCTATTATATAATTGCCGTAGCGACTTCCGTCGCGTCCGGCGCTACTTCCGTGGCTTTGTTCGCGTGGCTCGGCACTTTCTCTGGTAGCGGCCATGCACCCCGCGAAGCATTGCCCGCGAAGCGGGCATTGCGAGCCCTTGCCCCGCGAACAAAGCCACCAACAGAGCCCACCAACATGCCCCCACCTCTACCCCGCCATCCCGAGCATGGGGCTGTAGTGTACACTGCTATGGTATACTACAGCCCCATGCCCAGCTGCCTGTCCGCCCCGCTGCACCGCCGAGCATTGGGCTGTAGTGTACTGCAGCCCCATGCCCAGCCCCCTGTCCGCCTCGCTCCCCTCGCCGCCGGCATGGGGCTGTAGTGTACACCGCTATGGTATACTACAGCCCCATGCCCAGCCGCCTGTCCGCTCCGCTACCCTCGCCACCGCCGAACCCCACGGCGGCGAGGGGAGGCAGACGGGGCAGAAGAGAGGGGTTGCTCCGGAGCACTGTGTCACCAGGCGGTGACAGCAGCGGCTCCGGAGCAACCCCTCTTTTCTGCCCCGTCTGCCTCCCCTCGCCGCCCCGCCACCCCACCGTACACTGCTCCGGGAGCCACCGCTACCCCCCCCCACCGCTACCAACCACCCCGCCACCACACCTCGCACCCCCTAAGCCCCCGCCGCCCCCGCCGCCGTCGATCACTTACATGCCTTCTTCTTCTTCTTCATCTGATCATCCGTCCGATCCAGGAGTCCTCCGTCCGGCCCAGGCGTCCTCTTCGTCCGCCCCGGGGGTCTTCTGTCTTCTTTCCGCCATCTCCGGGTCCTACGTCCTCTTCACTTCCCATAGAGATAGAATGGACGAAAAATCGTCCATTCTATCTCTATGGGAAGTGAGGCGCTATTCTGATTGGTCGCTGTGTGCTGGCGGCGACCAATCAGAATAGCGCCTCACTTCCCATAGAGATAGAATGGACAAAAAATCATCCATTCTATCTCTATGGGAAGTGAGGCGCTATTCTGATTGGTCGCCGTCAGCACACAGCGACCAATCAGAAGAGCGCCTCACTTCCCATAGAGATACATAGCGGTGTTTCGGCAAATTTATGGCCAGGCCCCTGGTTCTATTTTCGGCCACGGGGCTCGGCTCTGATCGGTCGTTCCAACGGGGCCGGAGACTCGCTTCGCGGCCATTGCTCGCGCCTTAGCAATGGCTCGCAATCATTGCGAGCCGTTGCTGATGCACGAGCAATCGCCACAAAGCGGCCATTGCGAGTCTCCGGCCCCGTGGAACGACCGACCAGAGCCGAGCCCCGTGGGCGAAAATAGAACCAGGGGCCCAGCCATAAATTCGCCGAAACACCGCTATGTATCTCTATGGGAAGTGAGGCGCTCTTCTGATTGGTCGCTGTGTGTCTGACGGCGACCAATCAGAACAGCGCCTCACTTCCCATAGACATATAATGGACGACTTTGAGTTTCAAATTTACTGCTGAAAGTGAGGCGCTTTTCTGATTGGTCGCCGCCAGCACACAGCGACCAATCAGAATAGCGCCTCACTTCCCATAGAGAATAATAGCGGTGTTTCAAGCGAAGTATAGCCGGGCCCTTGGTTCTGTTTTCGGCCGCGGGTGTCGGCTTTCGTCGGTCGTCGCCGGGGCGGGAGAAACACCGCTATTATTCTCTATGGAAAGTGAGGCGCTATTCTGATTGGTCGCCGTCACCACACAGCGACCAATCAGAATAGCGCCTCACTTCCCATAGAGATATAATGGACGAAAAATCGTCCATTATATCTCTATGGAAAGTGAGGCGCTATTCTGATTGGTCGCTGTGTGCTGGCGGCGACCAATCAGAAAAGCGCCTCACTTTCAGCAGTAAATTTGAAACTCAAAGTCGTCCATTATATGTCTATGGGAAGTGAGGCGCTATTCTGATTGGTCGCCGTCAGCACACAGCGACCAATCAGAATAGCGCCTCACTTTCCATAAAGATATAATGGACGATTTTTCGTCCATTATATCTCTATGGGAAGTGAGGCGCTATTCTGATTGGTCGCTGTGTGGTGACGGCGACCAATCAGAATAGCGCCTCACTTTCCATAGAGAATAATAGCGGTGTTTCTCCCGCCCCGGCGACGACCGACGAAAGCCGACACCCGCGGCCGAAAACAGAACCAAGGGCCCGGCTATACTTCGCTTGAAACACCGCTATTATTCTCTATGGGAAGTGAGGCGCTATTCTGATTGGTCGCTGTGTGCTGCCGGCGACCAATCAGAATAGCGCCTCACTTCCCATAGACAATAATAGCGGTGTTTCAAGCGAACTATAGCCGGGCCCTTGGTTCTAATTTCGGCCACGGGTCTC
Source organism: Allobates femoralis (assembly GCA_033576535.1). Classification (NCBI taxonomy): domain Eukaryota; kingdom Metazoa; phylum Chordata; class Amphibia; order Anura; family Aromobatidae; genus Allobates; species Allobates femoralis. The sequence continues at coordinate 319,024,636 of JARQOC010000002.1, read as the reverse complement.
GGCTTTCGACGGAATGCTATCTATCTATTATCTATTTCTTTCTATCTATCTATCTATCTATCTATCTATCTATCTATCTATCTATTTCTATCTATCTATCTATTCTATCTATCTATGTATTTATTTCTTTCTATCTATCTATGTATCTATTTCTTTCTATCTATGTATCTATTTCTATCTATCTATTTCTATCTATCTATCTATCTATCTATCTATCTATCTATACTATTTCTTTCTATCTATCTATGTATCTATATCTATCTATCTATCTATATCTATCTATTTCTTTCTATCTATCTATGTATCTATCTAGGTCTGGAGAAAGACTTGCAGCACTCCAAGTTCTCAATGTGAAAAGAACTTTCTTTATTAGGACAGGCACAAAAACATGCAACGTTTCAAGTCACAAAGACTTTTCCTCAGGCACACCTTTGTCTTGTCTTTGTGACTTGAAACGTTGCATGTTTTTGTGCCTGTCCTAATAAAGAAAGTTCTTTTCACATTGAGAACTTGGAGTGCTGCAAGTCTTTCTCCAGACCTGGATTTGTCTACAACCTTTAAAGATAAGGTTTGATTTGCCTGCACCTGCTTTTCAGCAGTTTATGCTGCTCCCTGACCCAGTTTTTTTTTTCTATCTATCTATCTATCTATCTATCTATCTATCTATCTATCTATTTCTATCTATGTATCTATATCTATCTATCTATCTATCTATGTATCTATTTCTATCTATCTATCTATCTATCTATCTATATCTATTTCTATCTATCTATCTATGTATCTATATCTATCTATCTATTTCTATCTATCTATCTATCTATGTATGTATTTCTATCTATCTATCTATCTATCTATCTATCTATTTCTATCTATCTATGTATCTATATCTATCTATCTATCTATCTATATCTATCTATTTCTATCTATCTATCTATGTATCTTTTTCTAGCTATATCTATCTATCTATCTATTTCTATCTATTTATCTATCTATCTATCTATCTATCTATCTATCTATCTATTTCTATCTATCTATCTATCTATCTATATCTATCTATCTATCTATGTATCTATTTCTATCTATCTATCTATCTATCTATCTATCTATCTATCTATCTATATATCTATGTAGAAAAAAAGTGGGTCAGGGAGCAGCATAAACAGCTGAAAAGCAGGTGCAGGCAAATCAAACCTTATCTTTAAAGGTTGTAGACAAATCCAGGTCTGGAGAAAGACTTGCAGCACTCCAAGTTCTCAATGTGAAAAGAACTTTCTTTATTTGGACAGGCACAAAAAACATGCAACGTTTCAAGTCACAAAGACTTTTCCTCAGGCACAAGTGTCTCAACAGGAAATGCAGTTTATATATACAAACATTAGCATATTAAATTGACAACTAATTAGAGTCATTAAAGAGCAGAGAAACATCAATATTATATTAGTGGTTGTGCATAAATAAGTGACAACAATTAAAAAAATACAAAAAGATACAAAAAAATACAAAAAGACATTAGCAAATCAATCAGGTATATATGGACTACATACAGTGTGAAAAACCTAATTTGAAAGGGCCATGCATAAGTGTACCATATTGCCATCATTATAGAGGCTTCATATGAATTTCTATATGAAGTGGGGCCAGTGGTGCTGGAATTAAAAGAAAATGGTGCATCTCAAAAATATTAATAAGTGTTATGGCTCAAGAGGCCATCAATCATTTAGATTTGAATATTGTGCAAAATTGTGCAAAATGCAATATTAAGTTAAGTCGACTTTATAAGTGTAAAAAGCTTTTAGCGCCATCTAGTGGCTGTGCTATATCATGTGCCATAAAATGAGACCATTCAGATGTATGGAATATATCAAATAAATACATCAGTTCAGTGGTGTGTGGTTCTTTGGCTGAAACGAAGGGGATTTATATAAATCCTCAATACAAAACAGGGATTAAAACTGAACCAGTTTACCACTAAGATAAATAATGTAAAGTTCAAAGACCTGATCCAGACGAGGTTGGAGAAAAGCAGGAGAGATTTGGAAGAGTCAAAGAGACAGAAATGGGCCAGGGATGTAGAAGATTACAAAGTTGGCCAAATTTATAACTGGCAAAAAGAAGGCCCCGTTACATGGAGCGATAACAACAAAAAAGGTTATTCCTCAAGATTTTGCAGACACAAGGGCTTGAAAAGATTGAAGCAACCATGTTATTTGCCTGTGATTAAAAATATTTCTTCTAGATGTACACGGAACCCCAGAAGGAGAAGAGGAGGACGGCGCCACAGGAGAAGTGAAAAGAAACAGAGACAAAACACGGAATCCCAACAAACGGAGGAGGTTTTAAACCTAGTGGTGAACATTTCTGGTAAAACTCTGACCACTGATCAGACTAATGTTTTAAATAAGGGATTGAATTTTGTGATGACACAACATGTTGACTGGTTTAGTTTAGAAGTTGATCTCCACCGATTTTTCAGGAATATTAAACTAAAGCACTGGTTTAGTAATAAATGTGCGGTTACAAGGTCCAAAACAAGCGAACTTACATTACGTGACCTCTCATTGTACAAAAAAAGCGATTTTACTCCCACAGATGATTCACCAGCAATTCAGACATATATTACAGCAGTGAAAAGGGATATAGAAGCATTGAAAAACAGGCAGAGTAGTTTGTTAAAAGAACCCAATTTCTTGAGTAAAGAATATAGAGCCCTCAAAGAGCTTGCAAATGACAGCGATTTAATTATCAAACCCGCTGATAAGGGGGGTGCAACTGTTGTCATGTACAAATCATCAGAGGGGCACAAGAGCAGTGATCAAGAAATTGGATAACACTGGATACTCACTTGAATGTAAAACAATGATTATCCAACTACTTGAAATTTGCCTGAAATTCAATTATTTCCTTTTTGGTGATAAATTTTATAAACAATTGCGGGGAGTCGCGATGGGGGCACGGATGGCATCATCATATGCAAATACGGTAATGACCATATTAGAGGAGGAGTTTGTCTACACATCCCATCACTTTGCACATGTCGCATGTTGGTGGAGATATGTGGACGACACATTCATCCTTTGGAGAGGTTCTATGGATGAACTCAATTGTTTTTCTGACTATCTAAATACAATCGACCCCACAATAAAATTCACGATGGTCCACTCTATGGACGAGATCCAATTCCTTGATGTGAAGGTCACTCTGAAAGAGAACAAGATAAAAACCTCCTTATTTACTAAGCCCACGGATAGAAATAAATTACTGCGCTATGATAGCCATCACCCAAAAAACATGAAAAAGGCTATTCCTAAAGGGCAAATGCAAAGAGTCTGTAGGATCGTATCCGATCCCATTGAGCTAAAAGAGACCACTGATCTGCTCACACAAAAGTTCTTGAAACGTGGATACCCTAAGGGTGTTCTACAGCAACAACAAAAACGCGCCCTCCAAGGTAAACCTGCAGTTGCCAATAAAGACAAACGAATCCCTATGGTGACAACGTTCTGTAATGAATCAGATGAAATTAAAAAAGCAATCATAGGTAATTGGAACATCTTGTCTAGGGGTCTTCCTGAAATTGATGAATTTAAAAAAACCCCAATTCTGGCTTACAGAAAAGGGCGTAGTTTGAGAGACACCTTAATACAGGCTGATATTGGCAGCTTCAAAAAAGATTTACAATCTACAATTACAGGCCAACGGAGAACAGGTAGTTTCCCATGCTATGGCTGCATAAACTGCCCCTATATGCGCAAGGGTAATACTTTTGAACAAAGAGGGAATACCTACAAAATAAAGGGATTCCATACATGTTCCTCTGACCATGTGGTCTACCTTCTGGATTGCCCCTGTGGGTTATATTACGTGGGTGAGACGACGTTAGAGTTTAAAGTGAGGATGGGTCAACACAGATATAGTATAAGAAAACAAATCCCTAATCTCCCCGTTTCCAAGCACTTTACTGAAGCCGACCATCAGGAGAGTGATTTGAAATGTAGAATCATAGACAGTGTCCCCCCTTTGAGAAGAAATGGCAACCGCAACAAACTGCTGATGGAGAAGGAGTTACGTTGGATACACCGGTTAGGTACTTTAAAACCAGGGGGTCTTAATGTAGATTATAAATTAAACACAATCATAAATTAACCCCATGAGTAAAACTGGCCGAAGAAAGATTTGAGATCCTTGTACCATGATGTTAAACCTCTTTCTCCATTTTATGTTTTTATGATATTTTATTTTGCACTGTTTTTTTATCTTATTACTGTATAAGCAATTATGCTTTTTTAAAATTGAATACACTTGAGTACTGAAACAGATCTTTGTTTTTTTCCAGGCTACTTCATATGGACGAAAAACCTACCCTATCATGACTCACCCTGAAATTGAAAGTGCCATGCGTGATACCTTTTTTTATCTAATTGTTTTTTACTTCATCAATGATAATTTTCTGGTGGTGCACGTATAAAGATGTTGGTTTATAATATACCTTGTAGTTGCACTTCTGCGGTTTTATAGGTCGCCATTTTTTGTTTAATAACATGATTTTTTGCACTGGTGTGAACCAACTTCACTGTAACCTGTATTATCGATTATGATATACACACATTTTTAGTTTTTATGACCATATTATTTATCTTAGTGGTAAACTGGTTCAGTTTTAATCCCTGTTTTGTATTGAGGATTTATATAAATCCCCTTCGTTTCAGCCAAAGAACCACACACCACTGAACTGATGTATTTACTTGATATATTCCATACATCTGAATGGTCTCATTTTATGGCACACGATATAACACAGCCACTAGATGGCGCTAAAAGCTTTTTACACTTATAAAGTCGACTTAACTTAATATTGCATTTTGCACAATTTTGCACAATATTCAAATCTAAATGATTGATGGCCTCTTGAGCCATAACACTTATTAATATTTTTGAGATGCACCATTTTCTTTTAATTCCAGCACCACTGGCCCCACTTCATATAGAAATTGATATGAAGCCTCTATAATGATGGCAATATGGTACACTTATGCATGGCCCTTTCAAATTAGGTTTTTCACACTGTATGTAGTCCATATATACCTGATTGATTTGCTAATGTCTTTTTGTATTTTTTTGTATCTTTTTGTATTTTTTTAATTGTTGTCACTTATTTATGCACAACCACTAATATAATACTGATGTTTCTCTGCTCTTTAATGACTCTAATTAGTTGTCAATTTAATATGCTAATGTTTGTATATATAAACTGCATTTCCTGTTGAGACACTTGTGCCTGAGGAAAAGTCTTTGTGACTTGAAACGTTGCATGTTTTTTGTGCCTGTCCAAATAAAGAAAGTTCTTTTCACATTGAGAACTTGGAGTGCTGCAAGTCTTTCTCCAGACCTGGATTTATCTATCTATGTATCTATTTCTTTCTATCTATCTATGTATCTATCTATATCTATCTATCTATATCTATCTGTATCTATCTATCTATCTATCTATATCAATCTATATCTATCTATGGCGAAGCGGCCATTGCGAGCCGTTGCAGGGCTCCCGCCCCGGCGACGACCGACAAGCGCCGAGCGCCGTGCCCAAAAATAGAACCAAGGGCCCGGCCATAAATTCCTCTAAACACCGCTATGCATCCCTATGGGAAGTGAGGCGCTATGCTGATTGGTCAGCGCACCACACAGCGACCAATCAAACTCAAAGTCGTCCATTATATCTTTATGGCAAGTGAGGCGCTATTCTTATTGGTCGCTGTGTGCTGCCGGCGACCAATCAGAATAGCGCCTCACTTCCCATACAGATATAATGGACGACTTTGAGTTTCAAATTTACCACTGAAAGTCAGGCGCTATGCTGATTGGTCACCGTCAGCACACAGCGACCAATGAGAATAGCGCCTCCCTACCCATAGACATATAATGGACGACTTTGAGTTTCACATTTACCCATGAAAGTGAGGCGCTATTCTCATTGGTCGCCGGCAGCACACAGCGACCAATGAGAATAGCGCCTCACTTACAGCGGTAAATGTGAAATTCAAAATATTCCATGTATTTGAAGTATGGCGCCATACAGCGCGGCGCTCTTCTGATTGGTCGCCGCCTTCAGCGCCGAACAATCGGAATAGCGGCGGCCGCTATGCCACCATATTTGAAATATACTGAGTAAACTATACACAGATTCTAGAATCCCGATGCAATCGCATCGGGCTCACAGCTAGTTAAATATATATTGCTTTGGCACCTTATAATTTTTACTTGCCAATTACCTCGAGTGGGATATATTTTGTTTACCCCTAGTAAATATTGTAAACTTTGTATACCTTTGTATGCATTTACTGAATTGACAAAATAGTATTTTGTGATACACGTGTATTCTCACACTTCCTATTTAGGAGGTTTTATTTAGTTGATTCAGTTTTTGCTAAGATCAGTATGCAGTCCGATATGCAGTTATACACAATGTGTGTTATGATAATAATTTTTAGAAGCAATGCTGGGTCTATGGACTAAAATCTATTCCACCATATTCTGATTTTATAAAACTGTAATTATGTAATGCAGGGGTCCCCAACCGCCGGTCCACGGACCGGGACCGGGCCGCCAGGGTCTTTGCGCCGGTCCGCGGCGAGCTGCCGGCTTCCCCGCCCCCTGTGTCTCCGGCCCACCGCACCCTCACCTCCTGAACTTGTGCCACTCTGAGCCGCAGCCGAGACCTCTGCCTCAGCTGCGTGCATGTGTATGAAGGGAGCTGTCAGCCAATCAGCAGCGGCCATGCCCTGCCGCACTGTTATTGGCCGACGGCTTCTCATACAGCAGCAGCTGAGGCAGAGATATGGCTGAAGTTTTTTCATATCTCGCGCTATTTCCAAGCGCATCAGTGATGTGTGCATCACGTGATGCGCTTGGAAATGGCGCGAGATATGAAAAAACTTCAGCCACATCTCTGCCTCAGCTGCTGCTGTATGAGAAGCCGGCAGGAGCGGTGAGCAGCAGACTCGAGCATCTGTGTGTGAGTGTGTTTGGGGGCAATGTCTGTGTGTGGGGGGTGGATTGTACTGGGGGCAGCATGTCTGTGTGTGGGACATTCAGGGGTCAGTGTGTGTGAGGGGTATATACAAGGGGCAATGTGTGTGTGAGGGGTATATACAAGGGGCAATGGCTGTGTGAGGGGTATATACAAGGGGCAATGTGTGTGTGTGTGTGAGGGGTATATACAAGGGGCAATGTGTGTGTGTGTGAGGGGTATATACAAGGCGTAATGTGTGTGTGGGGGGGGGTTATACAAGGGGCAATGTGTGTGTAGGGGCTATAAGGGGGCAATGTGTGTGTGGGGGTTATAAGGGGGCAATGTGTGTGTGTGGGTTATAAGGGGGCAATGTGTGTGTGCAGGGGTTATACGGGGGCAATCTGTGTGTGGGGGGGCTATATTGGGGCTGTGTGTGTGTGTGTGGGGGGTTATACAGGGGCAATGTGTGGGTGTGTGGGGGTTATACAAGGGGCAATGTGTGTTTGGGGGGGTTATACAAGGGGCAATGTGTGTGTGTGTGGATGTTAAACAGGGGGCAGTGTGTGTGTGTGTGGGGGGGTTATACGGGGGCAATGTGTGTGTGGGGGGAGAATTTATGCTATATGGAGGGATGCGACGCTGCATTATATTATATGGAAGGATATGAGGTTGCATTATACTTTATGGAGGGATGTGACCCTGCATTGTACTATATGGAGAGCTGTGAGGCTGCATTATATAATGTGGAGGGCTGTGACGCTGCATTATACTACCGTATATGAAAATAAGATGTAGCGCATCTTTTGAGGAAACAGGGCAGTAAACTCCACCCCTTCTCCATAGCCCCGCCCATAAGTTAAAAGCCCTGCCCCACCGGGCCCCAGAAGGACGGTCTTACATGAAGCCGGTCCCCGGTGCAAAAAAGGTTGGGGACCCCTGATGTAATGCACATCTGAAATAAAGTTTTTTCACTTTTGATACTATTTGGGCAGTATGATCGTTTTTCTCCTTTTGTCGTTATGCTTAATTTACGATTTGCCCGTTATTTAAGTCCAATTTTTACACCATGACAGGTATACTTAAGCTATATCAGAAATGATGTGTAGGTGTAATATCTCTGTGTACATGCTTCACCAAAATTATGGCCAACAGATTACAGTCCATACTTTTTAATATTCTCACTACGTCCCAAACAGGCTTTATCCATGGGCGATCCATCACCTATAATATTAGAATGGCGTTAGCTGCAATCATCTATAGTCATCACACCAACATCTTGTTAGCCTTGACGTTGATAAGGCTTTTGACCGGGTATCTTGGTCTCACCTTAGACGAACTCTTAAATATAGATTATTCGGATTTTGATTTTTCAATTTGATCTGGACAATCTACACCATTCCTCAATCCTCAATTTGGCTCCATGGTATTCAGTCACCTCCTTTCTCAATTTTTAGAGGTACAAGGCAGGGATGCCCCTTATCTGCCTTATTGTTTAATATTGCCCTACACCAGTGATGGCGAACCTTTATGAGACCGAGTGCCCAATCTCCAACCCAAAACCTAATTCTTTATAGCGAAGTGCCGATAGGGCAATTTACCCTAAATGACAGCTTCGGCCGTCACAAGAGCTGCACAACGGAAGAGCCAGCAGCTAACAACTCTCTTGCCTGTACAGCGCTTGTAGTCCTGACACCCTGATGATAAATTCTGTTATTTTAACAATTAATTGATTTTAAACATCTTGTTAGTCTTGACGCTGATAAGGCTTTTGACCGGGTAACTTGGTCTCACCTTAGACAAACTCTTAAATATAGATTATTCGGATTTTGATTTTTCTATTTTATCTATACAATCAACACCATTCCTCAATCCTCAATTTGGCTCCATGGTATTCAGTCACCCCCTTTCTCAATTTTGAGAGGTAGGAGGCAGGGATGCCCCTTATCCCCCTTATTGTTTAACATTGCCCTAGACCAGTGATGGCGAACCTTTATGAGACCGAGTGTCCAATCTCCAACCCAAAACCTAATTCTTTATAGCGAAGTGCCGATAGGGAAATTTACCCTAGATGACAGCAGTGGCCGTCACAAGAGCTGCACAGCGGGAGAGCCAGCAGCTGACAACTCTCTTGCCTGTACAGCGCTTGTAGTCCTGACACCCTGATGATAAATTTGATTATTTTAATAATTAATTGATTTTAAACTTACCTTTGCAGTCTTCTCTTCAGCAGTGGTCATCCTGCTCATGTGAACTTACTTCACAGTGAAGCTGAGCTGCTCCCACTGCCCTTTCCAAACACAGCAGGTAGATTGATCTTTATGAAGTAAAAAAATAGAAGAATATTAGAGAGAGAGAGAGAGAGACTTTCGACACTGTAATCCTGGTCCCTATCTTTTACCTTGTTTTCATCCTGACCCTCTCCTTGTAGCTATGTGCTCGATCCTGACCCTCTCCTTGTAGCTATCTGCTCCAGCCTGACCCTCTCCTTGTAGCTATGCTATCCATCCTGACCCTCTTCTTGTAGCATTGTGCTCCATCCTGAACCTCTCCTTGTAGGTATGTGGTCCATCCTGACCCTGCTCTTGTAGTAATGTCTCCATCCTGACACTCTCTTTGTAGCTATCTGCTCCATCCTGACCCTCTCCTTGTAGTAATGTGCTTTATCCTGACCCTCTCCTTGTAGGTACATGGTCCATCCTGACCCTCTCCTTGTAGTTACGTGGTCCATCCTGACCCTCTCCTTGTAGAAATGTCTCCATCCTGACCCTCTCCTTGTAGTTGTGCGCTCCATCCTGACCCTCTTCTTGTAGCAATGTGCTCCATCCTGAACCTCCTCTTGTAGGTATGTGGTCCATCCTGACCCTGCTCTTGTAGTAATGTCTCCATCCTGACACTCTCTTTGTAGCTATCTGCTCCATCCTGACCCTCTCCTTGTAGTAATGTGCTCCATCCTGACCCTCTCCTTGTGGTACATGGTCCATCCTGACCCTCTCCTTGTAGTTACGTGGTCCATCCTGACCCTCTCCTTGTAGAAATGTCTCCATCCTGACCCTCTTCTTGTAGTTATATAAATAGGAATACACGATCAAACGTCCCATAGTTTGCAAAAACAAGTAATTTTTAATGACAAGTAAAAACAGGGGGTTACAACCACAGTACAAGCAGCATTGTGGCAGGCTGCACCACTGACACACACAAGATATATGTGAGATTGTATCCATGCACAAGGTTATTTCATGCCAGAGAAAAAAACTAAAAAAAAACAAAAACAAAAAAAAAAACCACATAATACATAGTATTAGTAAAACATAGTTTATACCCAAATGGGTGTACATATGTGCAATATATAAAGGTTTTATACCCAGCTAGGCACATTCAACCTAGGTACAGTTTCACCTGAGTATATATAATAATAACATTTGGCTCAATGTGTAATAGATCTAGGATATGGATGTCCCCTATATCCCCAGACTCTGGTTGCATATACAGCTCATATAGCAACCACACTATTGAGACCAGTATCTGGCAGAATATCCTGTGAAGTTACCTATGAAGTGCTACAGTGCTCCTTGCGTCTTTCAGTCAATGGTGCCCCTGACCCCTACGGCCATTTCGGCTCCACCTTCATCATTTTTTTTTTTTTTTTTTTCAGAATCTTGGGATTCTGCATTAATTTTAATAAATCTAAAGCTTTAGCGATCTTCAGAGATGCTCGACAAAGGTGGTCTTTCCCTTTTCCATTTCAGTGGGTGCATGGTTTTTACGATATCTTGGTATTCTTCTACCCTCAAATCCACATACTATCTACCAACTTAATATCCGACCCTTAATATCTGCAATTACCCGGGAAATACAATCTTGGACGTCTTTTAAATTATCTTTTACGGGTAAAGCTCACCTTATCAAAATGGTCTCCTTCCCTAAAATACTCTTCCCTTTACAAACACTTTCTATTCTATTATCTAAAGCTGACGATCAACTTCTAGCTAAAACTTTTAGACAATTTATATGGGGCCCGAATGGGAGATCTAGGATCAGTATTTTTATATTGCAACAAACTAAATCTCTTGGGGGGTCTCAATTTCCCAAATTTGAGATTATATAGTGTGACAGCCATTTTCAGACATTCTCTCGATTGGATTTGGACCCATACTAAATTTACTAACATACCATTAGATGAAGCAATGTTCGGACCGATCAATTTTTCTGCCTTACTCCATCTACAACAAAATAGAGTTCCTGCTGTAATCAGGGACAACCCTCTGCTATGGTCCGTGGTACTGGCGCGGCGTCATGCTAGAAGGATTAGCGGAATAGACCATTACACCTCATTTTTTCTTCCTTTTCAAGGTAATCCTTTTTACAAGGTAAACCACCCGCAATTTACGGGGTGCTAAGGGAGAGGGGGTACAGACTAGTAAGCGATTTTTTTGACCACTACTCATTGTCCTCTTTCTTTAGAGGGGACTTTCTCCAAATTTTCATTCTTAGTGGGTAATATTTTTATTATAGGATGCAACCCCCTCATTAAATCTAGTTTCTGCGAAGATAACATACAGTACTTATTCAAAATGACTGGATTGAATCCATACTCCATAGAGAAAGTCATACAGAACGTTTTTTCTCACATGGTCCTCCTTTATTGATTTGCAATCACTATCGGTGTGTCAGGCTATTGCTATTGCATTTATGCTTTCAATTCACCAATTGGTATATGAGAGAGCTTATATCTGGTAACACACCTATTAGGATTACTTGATTAAGCTTGTAAGGCTGTAGACATGCCTGAGGGGGAGGGGGGAGTTAAGGTTTGGACTGACTGTTATACTAAATAACACCGTCTTCTATTGATTTTTTCAAACTATATTTTCTAGACATTGTTATCCTATACTTCGTTTATATATGCTATGTATCTTATTGACCTATATCTTGTTTACAGACGGTTCTAAATACATATTTAAAAGAAAAAAACTAGGAAGGGAGGGTAAGACATGGTCATTCAGGTTGTAAAATAGCTACCATCAGTCTTCTTTTTTTTTTTTTTACCATCAGTGGTATATAGAGCCCCATCACTGGTGTATAGCGCCCCCTCACTGTACATAGACCCCATCAATCGTATATAGTCCCCCATCCTTGTAGTCTTGGTATATGGCCCCATCACTGGTATATAAGCCCCCATCACTGGTATATAAGCCTCCATTACTGATTTATAGCCCCCATCACTGATAAACCTTGTATATAGCCCCCATCACTGGTATAGCACCCTCATCACTGGTATATAGCCCATTCACTGGTATATAGTGCCCCCATCACTATACATAGCCTCCCATCACTGGTATATTGCCCCATCACTGTTATATAGCCCTCCATCCTGGTAATAATGGTATATAGCCCCCATCACTGGTATGCCGCTCCCATCACTGGTATAGTGCTCCCATCACTGGTATATAAGCCCTGATCACTGATATATAGACCCCATCACTGGTATACTCATGTCCCCCATCACAGTATATGCCCCCATGCTGCAAACAATTGATCTCACCCTCAGTCGCTGTCCTGCAGACATCGCGGCATCCCCCGGTCTTCCTGCTTGTCCCTAGGTTCTCTTCAAGGGATCGGCGCAGCAGCAATGATGTCACTGCTGTGCTGGTCACATGAAGAGAACCCAGGGTCAAGCAGGAAGACTGGAGGATGCCCATGAATACTATGTATTATTTGTTCACTTTGTAAAAATCCTTCAGCAGCCAAAGTGCGCAAAATAGCAGAGTAATACATTTCTTAAACTGATTAGTTGCCTTGTTCTGTAATTTATCATAGGATTTCCAGTGTCCATCTAGAGCAAGAATCATCTGATGAAGTTCAGGTATGTGCTATTCAAAAGCGACCAGCCTTGACTGCAATTGCTAATTAGGGATCAATGGAAAAAGCCAGTAAAGAAACGATCTCTCACCTTCTTCATCAAGAAAAGATATCCTTTTGATACTGAGGCCTCTACTTGCTGGCACACATGTCCTAAAATAGATGGGGCTGCAGCAAAATCTACCAAGAGGTCAACCCTGCCTTTAGAGGATTTAGGCACTCTAAAGGATCAGTTAGACCGAAAAACTGATGGCTATCTCAGAGGTGCCTGGGTGGTTACAACAAGCATACTCGTATGCTGAGGGGCGGGGCTAAACGGACTTTCTCGGAGAGAAAAAAAGACTGTTTAAATGCTGTTGAAGAGGGAGAGAATGATTGGCAGCGGTGGGCAGATTACACATACAGGGGGTGTGAATTTGCCCTTGGCTGCAGCCTCTAGCCACCTCCTATTTGGCTGGAGCATGTAAGTTTTCTAAGTGTATTATCTCGGGGTACAGGGCTGCTCAAGTGCTGGGTGACCCCTTGCCTGCATGCTGCAGACATGCTGCATCCAGTGCTGTAATTAGATCACCATGCCTGGTTTGGTGACAGGTCCTCTTTAAGGGAAGTACCGGTGGTCGAAAGAGGCGGGCAGTTCTCCTCCCCTCTCTTTTTGATCACCAAGCCGGACAGGTCCTACAGGACCATAATCAATCTTCAGAAGCTGAATACCTTTCTTGTGTAGAAATCCTTCAAGATAGAGTCCATTGCCATAAAGCTTCTGTTTGCGGACTGTCACATGGTAGTATTAGAGCTCAAGGACACTTATTACCGTGTCCCGATTCATCCATCTCATCAGAAATGCCTCCGGTTTGCACTTCACATGGGAGAGGTGCTCATGCACTTCCAGTGTCAAGCCCTTCCATTTGGTTTGTCAAGTGTCTCGAGAATCTTCACCAAGATTGTGGCAGAGATGAAGGCTCACCTACATCAGGGGTGTTTATATTCCCGTATCAAGACATTTTCTTAAGTCACCCCTAGACTGCTATGTTCAGCTGGAGAAGGTCAGGACTGTATTGACGAATCTAGGATGGTTGATCAATATGGAGAAATTGAGATTAATACCCTCAACACATCAGACCTTCCTGGGTCTGATAATACTTCTCTGTGGGGTGCATGGTGGCCTGTCAGGTGAGGAGTTCAGGAGTCACAGGTCTGATACCTAACTGTGATGGACAGTATACATATGATGCCCCATACTTTTTAAGGACACCATACTTCTATAAGAGTCCTGACAGACCCTAGGTATCTCTCAGAATCGATGAATTGGATGTACATCCATAGTTGATTTGATCACGAGAACCATTTTGAGAAGAATCATTTGAAGAAGGCTCATGTGAGCCGAAACGTCATGATATGTCACATCAGCACTGCAATCAATAAAAAACCTCAAAAGAATTCAACTTCCTCCTTCAGTTTTTGAAAGTGTGCCAGGGCTATACTTTACACTTATGGTTTAATTATTCCCTTGAGCACCTGCCAGTGGTTGAGCCAGACTTTATTCTCTGCTACTTGCTGAAGAGACTTTGGAGAAAGGAGTCAGCTTTCTTGTTTCTGGAAAAAGAAACTTTCTGAGCTTCAAAAATCCAAAGGCTTCTACTGCACCTAAGAGAAAGTGGTGACCTTTAGCACACACACTAATAAAGAGTGCACAACCCTGTTGCAATCATTTTTTTTTTTTTTCATTTTAGATTACTGACATCTAAGGTTACAATGGCACAGTCTACATCCAGGTTTTTGACTGACCAAGAAATCGAGGCAATCATTTTTGATAGTGATGAAGACACTGAACTTTCTTTGTCCGATGAAGAGTACATGCCACCAGCTAATGTCTCTACTTCATCGTTCAGTGATTCTTCAGATGATGAAGAAGTAGTGGATCCAGCAGAACGTACAAATAGAACGTCCAAAACTAATGTTTTTTGGAACAGAACTGCTGGGGTTCTTGGACACACCCATCACATAATATTATGAGAGTTGCTGAAGGCGCTGTAGGAATTCCCCAATTCTTGTCCAAAACAGATGTTTTCTGTAAATTATTTTCAGATGATATTGCAGATGATGTAGTTTTGTGTACTAACTTAGAAGGAAACATATTGCTTCAGGAAGAAATAAAAACATGGAAAAATATAACAAAAGAGGAACTATTTGGTTATATTGCCGTTACTCTTCTAGCAGGGTGTACAAAATCGTACGATGTTCCAATCAGAGAATTATTTCTGAACCCTTTTTCAGATCCACACTACAAAGCTACAGTGTCAGTCAATAGATTTGAGAATATTTGGAGAAGCCTTCGTTTTGATGATAAGAGAACTCGTCCTGTGAGGTTGGAAACAGATAAATTAGCCCCTATTAGCTACACCTGGAATCTTTTCATCAAAAACTGTACAAAGCTTTACCATTCTAATGACAATGGGACAGTGGATGAGCAACTTCTTGCCTTTAGGGGATGTTGCAAATTCATTCAGTATATGCCTAGTAAACCTGCCAAGTATGGCATAAAAATTTTCTGGATGTGTGATTCTACAAGCTATTATGGCATGAATCATCTGATTTACTGTGGCAAAGAAGCTGATGCTCCAGTCCAGAAAGACCTATGTTCTGACATAGTAATAACACTTGCAGTACCAATTTTCAATTCTGGAAAAAATATAACAATGGACAACTACTTTCCCAATCTGGAACTGAGCAAATTTTTGCTTCAGAAAAAACTCACACTTGTTGGTACTATGAGGCCAAACCGCCGCAAAATTACTCCAACCATGAAGCACAATCCCAAGTGACCACTTTATGAGAGTGTCTTTGGTTTCTGCAATCAAGCAACAATGGTATCTTATAAAGCAAAGAAAGAAAAATCTGTGATATTACTGAGTACAATGCTTCATGATGGAAGTATTGACACCGATGACAGGAAACAGAAACCTGAAATCATACTGCATTATAATAAAGCAAAAGGAGGTGTGGACAAGATGGAGGAAATGATTGGAGAGTATTCGTGCAAGAGGCAGACAAAACATTGGCTTGTAGTCATTTTTTATAATATCCTTGATGTGTCAGCCCTCAATAGCTATATTATTTATAGTGAAACTCATCCAGAATTCCATTCCAACAGGAAGGACAAGAGGTGTCTATTCTTAACGGAACTTTGCTATGAACCTTTGATGCCTACCATGATGGAGAGAAGCAACACGAAATGCTTGCCAAGGCAAATTACAGAAGCTATGATCCGATGTGGTATACATTTTCAGGAACATCCAGAGCCAAGAGAAAAATAAGAAAACGCTGTTATATTTGTCCAGCAAAGAAGGAAAGGAAATCTGAGCGTTTCTGTATTACTTGTGGACAAAATGTCTGCAAGGAACATTCTTCCGAAAAAATAATATGTGAAAATTGTTGGGGTAATCAGTAAAGTTAAAAAGGAAAGTTTTTGAAACTAAATATTCCTGCACCATGTTTACTACAACTTTTATATAAAAAACTTTTAGACAAAAAAATTGTTATATATATAAAGAATTATATAGAATGCATATATTGTGTAATTACTTTTTTTGTTTTATGCACATAATTATAATGTTTTGAAATATTCACATCTCAAATAAACTTTAAAAGTATTTCTATTTAAGTTACTCCATGTTATTTGAACACAGGCCTAAAAGGCCCAGGTGTATGAAAGTGTAGATTTCTATGGTTGCGCGTTCTAGGGTTCAAAGCATCTTGTCAGGCAAAGCCTAGTCAGACGCGTTTCGATAAAAATATCTTTCTCAATGACAAAGGTTACAAACAGACTGACAAAATTTATACATATGAAGAAAGTACAAAATAAAACATATGAATAGTTACAAATGGTATCAGGTGCATATCAAGTTACCACATGAATTCAATCTTGAACCTCAAATAGAAAAAGCAGAGATTATTAGAAACAAAGTATTATGCATAGATAAAGCAAATTTTGTTGTACAACATGTGATTAATTATCACTGTATAGAAGGAAACACATGTATATTCTCCTGTCATCAAAGGTTATTAATACATTTTGTCATGTGTATTTACACAATCTATCAAAGATTTTACATCTCATTATCATCAGATGAAGGAAAACAATACTTGTATAACTTGCAACATAAATACAATTTTTTCAGCTCAATATCAAAAATGATTAACGTATTAGGTGGAATTTAATATGACATACAGGAGCTACAAACCAAGTGAAGAAGATCCAACATGCAGAAAAAATGGGACAAAAGAATGTTTAATCCAATAGTGTGCCTAGCAGAGCTGTAGTTGTTAAACAGCAAGGAAAAAGAGCATGTGATGATATGGGGGAATGATGAATTAGAGGAAAGAGGTTATATATGGATACTAATAAAAATACACAAGGTCACATTTATAGTTCAAGACCCTGTGGAAATATAGTGTTCAAATTAAGTATCCAATAACTTTCCCTATTTAGAAGGGATCGATCCCAATTACCCCCACTTATTGGTTTTGGGACTTGTTCTATCCTTTTTACCACTAGGCTATCTAAACTGCCTTCATGTGTCTCATGAAAACGTCTGGATAAACTAGACATTGATCTCTTCTCACCAGTACTGGATCCCCTGGCAGCAGAAATGTGCTCTGACATCCTTATTTTAAGACTGCGGCTGGTGAAGCCAATATAATCCAGTTTACATGTGGTACATGAGGCCATATATATCACATACTTTGTTTCACAATTGATGTAACTCTTAATCCTATGAGTTCTGTTAGCTCTTCTATCTGCAGAAGTATCAGTTTTATGTATGTGTTTGCAGAGACTGCACCACACTTGGCCGCATTTATAATTGCCAGTATATCTCAACCAAGATGGCTTGGAGGTACATCTCTCACCTCCAAACAAACTAGGCGTAACACAACTAGCAATGCTTTTGCCTCTTTTAGGAACACACCTAAAGCCATGTTTGAGTAATTTACAAAGAACAGGATCTGGGAACAACATCGGTGTGTATTTGTGCAAAATGTAAACTATTCTTTTGTAATCTGTACTTTAAGGTGTAGTAAAAGTGATCAAATGATCTGATCTGTTAGAATTTTTAATTCCAAAAGTATGTGAGTTGTCACTGTCATTGGATTGCAACTCAACCAAGATTCCCTGGCTTTTTTCCCGGCAATATTCTTTCCACGATGGATCATCCATGGTTTATATCCTCATCTGGAAAGTCTATCCTCAATAATCGTGTACTGTTTGTTGAAGTTGTGCAAATTTTAACAAGTATGTTTGGCTCATATGAATTCTCCTATTGGAAGACTTTTTCTCGTACCACAAAAGATGATTCACATAAGGATTATTAAAAGTATATAAGAACTTCCTCTCCCAAACAGACATATATAGGTTGGCCAATGAGGGGGAGAATCTCGCCCCCATCGGACAACCACATGTCTCCAGGAAGAAGAAGTTCTCTAATTGAATTTGGGATTGAACGGGTCCCAAAACCGATAAGTGGGGGTAATTGGGTTCGATCCCTTGTAAATAGGGAAAGTTATTGGATACTTAATTTGAACACTAGATTTCCACTGGGTCTGAACTATAAAAGTGACCTTGTGTTTTTTATTAGTATCCATATATAACCTCTTTCCTCTAATTCATCATTCCCCCATATCATCATATGCTGCTTTTCCTTGCTGTTTAATAACTTCAGCTCTGCTAGGCACACTATTGGATTAAACATTCTTTTGTCCTATTTTTTCTGCATGTTGGATCTTCTTCACTTGGTTTGTAGCTCCTGTGTGTCATATTAAATTCCACCTAATACGTTAAATACAATTTTTGCAGCTCAATATAAAAAATTATTATGTTGCAAGTTATACATGTATTGTTTTCCTTCTTCTGATGATAATGAGATGTAAAATCTTTGATAGATTGTGTAAACACATGACAAAATTTATTAATAATATTAACTTTTGATGACAGGAGAATATGGATGGATCAACAGGTCTGAAACAGTGCCGTTGTCCGCACCCTCCTCCACCCCCTCCCTTGCACCCTGTACTGTTACGTGGAATAAAGCCGTCCTCATGCATTTAAAGATAATCGGGTGAGTGCCTTCTTTTCCTCTCAAGATAAACTTTGTCTTATATTGTTTCAAGGCAAGTGCACCCCTTGATTGATTGCAGCTGAGGCTGCTTTACTATTTATCCAGCTTTGCGGAGATCGGTGCCCCCCTCTCGTCTTTGAAGAAAAGAAAGAAGACCAAAGAACTGTCTGAGGACTTGAGAAACCAAATTGTGAGGAAGCATCAACAATCTCAAGGCTACAAGTCCATCTCAAAAGACCTGAATCCTGTGTCTACCGTGCACAGTGTCATCAAGAAGCTTAAAGCCCATGGCACTGTGGCTAACCTCCTGAGATGTGGATGGAAAAGAAAAATTGACGAGAGATTTCAATGCAAGATTGTGCGGATGGTGGATAAAGAACCTCGACTAACATCCAAACAAGTTCAAGCTGCCCTGCAGTCTGAGGGTACAACAGTGTCAACCCGTACTATCAGTCGGCGTCTGAATGAAAAGGGACTGTATGGTAGGATACCCAGGAAGACCCCACTTCTTACCCCGAGACATAAAAAAGCCAGGCTGGAGTTTGCCAAAACTTACCTGAGAAAGCCTAAAACGTTTTGGAAGAATGTTCTCTGGTCAGATGAGAGAAAAGTAGAGCTTTTTGGGCAAAGGCATCAATATAGAATTTACAGGAGAAAAAAAGAGGCATTCAAAGAAAAGAACATGGTCCCTACAGTCAAACATGGCGGAGGTTCTCTGATGTTTTGGGGTTGCTTTGCTGCCTCTGGCACTGGACTGCTTGACCGTGTGCATGGCATTATGAAGTCTGAAGACTACCAACAAATTTTGCAGCATAGTGTAGGGCCCAGTGTGAGAAAGCTGGGTCTCCCTCAGAGGTCATGGGACTTCCAGCAGGACAATGACCCAAAACACACTTCAAAAAGCACTAGAAAATGGTTTGATAGAAAGCTCTGGAGACTTCTAAGGTGGCCAGCAATGAGTCCAGACCTGAAACCCATAGAACACCTGTGGAGAGATCTAAAAATGGCAGTTTGGAGAAGGTACCCTTCAAATATCAGGGACCTGGAGCAGTTTTGCCAAAGAAGAATGGTCTAAAATTCCAGCAGAGCATTGTAAGAAACTCATTGATGGTTACCGGAAGCGGTTGATTGCAGTTATTTTGGCTAAAGGTTGTGCAACCAAGTATTAGGCTGAGGGTGCCAATACTTTTGTCTGGCCCATTTTTGGAGTTTTGTGTGAAATGATCAATGTTTTGCTTTTTGCTTCATTCTTGTTTGTGTTTTTTCATTGAAGACAAATTAAATGAAGATAATAATACCAAAGAATTTGTGATTGCAATCATTTTCAGGAAGAAACTGAGTATTATCTGACAGAATTGCAGGGGTGTCAATACTTATGGCCACAACTGTATTGTCTCAAATTAACTGTATATGTCCCCTCTGAATTGTAAAGAGCTATGGAATATGTTGGCACTATATATATAAAATTATTAGTATTATGATTATTATTAATAAAGTAGATATCCATTTGGCTTCACGTCTGGTCAAAAGTCCTCTCAAGGTACCGTTACACACAGAGATATCTGTGCAGGCATTGCTTGCAACTCACTGGTTGCAGTGAAATCATGGACACATTGTTCCATTTTCTACACGGCAACAAAATGGAACAATGTGTCCATGATTTCACTGCAACCAGTGAGTTGCAAGCAATGTCTGCACAGATATCTCTGTGTGTAACGGTACCTTTAGAGTGCCCTCTTTTATACCACCATGAACAGCATCCTCTGATTTTTAGGCCACTATGATTGCACCCATGGTGGATCTTGAAGTGGCGGGAGAGAGTTTTGAGTAAAGTAATGTCTTCCACCATTCTGGCTGTGCTAATATCCCTCACATGCTCCCTGAATCTCATTCGCCATTCTCTTGAGGTCAAGCCTACATAGATTAGAGGGCAATCACATGTGGCGAAACACACCACATGTGTTGTACTTCAAGATATGTATAGCCTGATATTATGTATCCTATTACCATCACCCGAGTGAAAGGAGGGAGTGAGGAGGCAATTATCGCAGGCAGAGTAGTGGCGGCAGGGCAACAACCAAGTCTCTGTGTACAATGGCCTAAGGGCATTGATTGACCTGGCACATATTGACTGCTGATTAGCAAATCTTTTAAATTCTGAGCCTGTCTAGCAGTCATCAGTGGAGTATCAAGAAGGGTCTCCAAAACTGGATCCGTTTTTAATACGGACCAGGGAACCCAGAAAATCTTCCTCATAGTCTTCCATTCCTGATTAAAATTAGGTTCATTGGTACTTATAATGTCTCCAGTCTCCCTAGGTCTACAATGGTATTGCAACAGCTCCCTTCTCGGTGTTCCTCTAGCTCTGTAGTAAGCAGGTATTATACAGAGACCACTGTACACCTTCTCCATGAAGGTCACTTGCCTGGGCCTCAAAACTCTATGGGGATGAGCAAATGCACTTCATCTGGAGGAACTGGCTGGTTGGAATGGCACGGATGTTCGAGGGTATATGAGCAGAGGACACATGCAAGAATGAGTTTGTAAGGGTGCTTTTGTGGCACCCCGCAACGAGTGCGTCACAGGAGGGTATTGCAACCAAGACAGCAGCCGCAATATTCTCCGACTCAGCAATCACACGGTTAACTCAGAGATCCATACCCTACATGCATCACCTAGCATAGAGGGCCAATAAGGTCCTGGTGGGCGGAGTGTAGTGGTAGAGTGTGAGGAGAAGTTGTAAGAACAACGCAGGAGAAGGAAGCAAGATCATCAGCTCTGCAACCTAGGAAAGGGGGTTGCACAGTTTCGTGTGGCCCCCTGGCCAATTCCCTGGCCCATCTCCCTGCCATCACCTCGGTTGAGCACCATTACCCTCGGTGCCTCATCACCCGATCACCAGGCATCAACATGCGGGTCCAAAATCATCCCGTGCCCATCTACAGCCGGTTTGCTGGTACGAAGCTAGTAGTAGTTCAGCACTGCTATGCAAACCAGAGGAGTGGGGGGACCGCTTTACAGGAGCACCCCACCACCGCCACACACAGTCGTCTAGCCAGCGGTGTACCCACCAAAGGACCCAAGGCTCACCAAAGCATCCAGAACGTACACCCCGGATAGGGCATTCAAGCAGCCTCCTTGTACCCGATCTGGCATTCCTGGGCGACAACGGCAACACAAGTAGTTAGAATGGAGGAACACCGCGGATCTCTGAGAAACACTGGTCATTGCTGAGTCAACCCGGTCCACTACCCTTAACTGTATACCATGTACTGTCTGCTGGTTACAGTAAAGAACCCGTTACAGAGACTTACAGTGTCCGTGCCGTCTTATGAACTGTCTATCCGCATATTAAGGTAACCGCAGCTGCCTCAGAACATCTTGTGCAGCGCCTGGCTCCGGGGATCACCGCTCAGCCTGTGGGGAGCGTTCCATCTTGCTACATTCCATCCCCCAGAGGCCTTGCAGCGCCGGTAAAGTTACCAGAACTCTCATAGGTGGCGTCACGAAACACTTTAACCCCTAAACTGTTCAACCCATGACATCTCTCTCTTTTTGATCTGTACCACCGGGCCCCACTACCGGCAGGCGCGGTCCATCCGTGACAAGAAGGAGGAAGAAAAAACGCCTGTCAACCGGAGTCCCGGCCACGGTGAGTCACTTTCAAGCACTGCATATTTGCTGCATTTTTTTACATGTGAGCTCATCACAAACCAGAAGTGAAACAATCAGAGGAAATGTATAACAGAAACAAGTGCTCCACTTCTGTATTTAATCACTCACTTCTGGTTTGTGATGTGCTCGCGCATAAAAAAAAATGCAGCAAATACGCAGCGTGTGAACTACCCTAAAGGTCTCTTTCCAGAATATAGCAGTCTGAATCATTCTGCCCGTATTTACTCCGATGTTTAGATACAAAAGTCCAGATCCCTGTTCAGGGGGTTGATGAGCTCTGGGAAATGGAGCAGCTTGCGCAAAGCCTGTTCAAGGAAGCTATTTTGAAGTTGCCAGGTGCCTACGAACAAAGCCTACATGACACCTTCCCGGTATAATGTCCCCCATTCAGTCATTTTCCTGTAACAATGACCCTATCCTGACCCCTTCCTCTTATAATGTCCTTCATCATGGCCTTTTCCTGTCACCATGTCTCCCTCATGGACAATGGGTGGTGGCTGCTAGACAGCACAAAGGCACCTACTTTCCTTCTCTTGCAGACCCGGCATAGAAATCATATTGATTTAGCATATCCAGGGCCACCTGAGGGCTGTTCATGGCAGTACGAGTGGAGCAGCAGTGCAGGCAAGGATGCAGGAAATCATAGGCAGTCAGGTGGCTTAGGGTGAGGCTGTATTACTACCAGTCCAGCGAACGCACTGAGACAATACACCAAAGCATCTTTCAGATGACATGGCTCATAGACACTTACTGCAATGCAGGAACCCCTCTAGGGACCCTTCCCATTGTGACTTTGCTGTGGGCTACAGGTTGCAACATACAGATAAAGAAAAAGACAGGAGGGTGCTCCTAAGGTAAAATCCGGTGCTCAGCCTGGTGTTAAAACTTGTTTATAAGTATTTCACTAACCTGGCCAGGTTATGCAGCCTGCATAACCCGGTGTATAGGCCTCCGGTGCTCTGCGAGCACCGCGCGCTTAGTTGTGGTTTCCTGGTTGCCGTGGAGTCGGTCATAAGGGGCATCACGTGCCGCTGACGTCACTGCAGGTCCTTCACATCAGGTCGGCTTGTTTGCTCTCTGTACAAGGCTTCCTGGTCCCTTGTAAGTAAAGGAGCAGGGAAAGGAGTAGTGCTTCAACCAAGCATGTAGCTCCTAGACTGTGTGCCTGGAACTGGCGGCCGGCACCACCTGAGCATAATCAGAAAAAAGGAAGATCAGGCACCACGGGTTCTCCATGCATTTAAATTTTTTATTTTCTCTTCATAAACTCACATATGAATACGGGTACGCAGACCCTCCGCCTGACGCATTTCTAGCGTCACTGCACTCTTATTCATAGACAATAAAAAATCTAAATAACAGAACTTATAAAGAGACATACAGATTAACAAGATCATATGCAGTTGTGATCAATTAATCAATTGGAGAAACCAGTTTCTAGCTTCACACAAAAATTGAGAACACAGATTATTTCTCTTCTGTTATTATAATTATGATTTCTCCATATATAAAGTGGTTTAAGCACAGTATTTCTTGTACAAATGCCAAAAATGAAACATAATAAATGTTTTCAGGCACACAAATGCAACAATACATTTATAATCATCTATCTATTATATAATCGCGAATCGGAAAAGCGCCCCTCCGCGCGCACTTTCCGATGTCGTCATGTGGATACGAATTTAACATTGGGCGCGAAGCGCCCAATGCTGCGCGAGCAATGGCCGCAGCGCGAAGCGGCCATTGCGAGTCGCTGGACCAAAATCGATCCACAGGCTCGGCCATAACCTTAGCGATTTACCGCTCAGGTAGCGCGAGCAATGGCGCGAGGCCATTGCGAGTCGCTGCCTGAGCCGCAACTCGCTCCCCGGGGACCATGGAGCGGAGGCGGCACAGCCGCCTCCGCTCCCCGCTAACCACAATATTCCCTATGCCCGCTCATCGCCCATTACCACCCCCGGGACCATGGAGACATTCCCAGGCGCCATGGACCGGTGCCGCACAGCCGCGTACACAAATGCACGCTCAGCGCCCATTCCGACCCTCGGGACCATGGAGCCACTCGGAGGCGGCATGGAGCGGTGCCGGCACAGCCGCCTCCACTAATGCCCGCTCACCGCCCCTTGCGACCCCCGGGACCATGGAGCCAGTCAGAGGCGGCATGGAGCGGTGCCGGCACAGCCGCCTCCACTAATGCCCGCTCACCGCCCATTGCGACCCCCGGGACCATGGAGCCAGTCGGAGGCCGCATGGACCGCTGCCGGCACAGCCGCCTCCACTAATGCCCGCTCACCGCCACCCCAGGAACTATAGAGCGGAGCCTCCACAGCCGACTCCGCTCCCCGATAAAACCAACTCCCACCCCCGGGGACTATGGAACGGAGGCGTCCCAGCCGCCTCCACTCCCCAGGGACCATCAACCCACTCGCCCTCAGACCATGGACCGGAGGCACCACACCCGCCTCCGCTCCCCGCTAAACCCAACTCCCACCCCCGGTGACTATGGAGCGGAAGCGGCACAGCATCCTCCGCTCCCCGCTAAACCAAACTCCCACCCCCCGCTACTATACAACGGAGGCCGCACAGCCGACTCCGGTCCCCGCTAAACACAACTCCCACCCCGGGAACCATGGACCGAGTCCTTACCTGTCTTCATGACATCTGCTTCCTCACGTACACTCCTCCCTACGGCCCCGACATCCTCTTCCTTCACGACTCTTCCATCCGCCGCTCTTCTCTATTCCTCCACCGACCTCCGGCTCGCTGTCTCCATTCTGCTCCGCTCTACAGCCTCATTAACATACATCGCTCATAATCCTGCACACTGATTGGTCCTTTTTTCCCATAGACAAACATGCTTGAAGACGCGACCAATCAGCGTCCAGTATTATCCGCCATGTATCTCTATGAGGAGTTAGAGCGGACCTGAATGAGAACTGTGTCACTTAAAATAAATAATAAATTTAATAATAAAAAAAATAATTAAAAAATAATAAAAAAATAATAAAAAAATAATTTAAAAATAATAAAAAATTCAATAAAAATAATATTAAAAAAAATATAATATGCTAATAACATGAGCCCCTTTGCGGACCTGAAGGAGAACTGTGTCACTTAAAATAAATAATAAATTTAATAATAAAAAAAATAATTAAAAAATAATAAAAAAATAATAAAAAAATAATTTAAAAATAATAAAAAATTCAATAAAAATAATATTAAAAAAAATATAATATGCTAATAACATGAGCCCTTTTGCGGACCTGAAGGAGAACTGTGTCACTTAAAATAAATAATAAATTTAATAATAAAAAAAATAATTAAAAAATAATAAAAAAATAATAAAAAAATAATTTAAAAATAATAAAAAATTCAATAAAAATAATATTAAAAAAAATATAATATGCTAATAACATGAGCCCTTTTGCGGACCTGAAGGAGAACTGTGTCACTTAAAATAAATAATAAATTTAATAATAAAAAAAATAATTAAAAAATAATAAAAAATAATAAAAAAATAATTTAAAAATAATAAAAAATTCAATAAAAATAATATTAAAAAAATATAATATGCTAATAACATGAGCCCTTTGCGGACTGAAGGAGAACTGTGTCACTTAAAATAAATAATAAATTTAATAATAAAAAAAATAATTAAAAAATAATAAAAAATAATAAAAAAATAATTTAAAAATAATAAAAAATTCAATAAAAATAATATTAAAAAAAATATAATATGCTAATAACATGAGCCCTTTTGCGGACCTGAAGGAGAACTGTGTCACTTAAAATAAATAATAAATTTAATAATAAAAAAATAATTAAAAAATAATAAAAAAATAATAAAAAAATAATTTAAAAATAATAAAAAATTCAATAAAAATAATATTAAAAAAAATATAATATGCTAATAACATGAGCCCTTTTGCGGACCTGAAGGAGAACTGTGTCACTTAAAATAAATAATAAATTTAATAATAAAAAAAATAATTAAAAAATAATAAAAAAATAATAAAAAAATAATTTAAAAATAATAAAAAATTCAATAAAAATAATATTAAAAAAATATAATATGCTAATAACATGAGCCCCTTTGCGGACCTGAAGGAGAACTGTGTCACTTAAAATAAATAATAAATTTAATAATAAAAAAAAATAATTAAAAAATAATAAAAAAATAATAAAAAAATAATTTAAAAATAATAAAAAATTCTATAAAAATAATATTAAAAAAAATATAATATGCTAATAACATGAGCCCCTTTGCGGACCTGAAGGAGAACTGTGTCACTTAAAATAAATAATAAATTTAATAATAAAAAAAAATAATTAAAAAATAATTAAAAAATAATAAAAAAATAATTTAAAAATAATAAAAAATTCAATAAAAATAATATTAAAAAAAATATAATATGCTAATAACATGAGCCCCTTCGCGGACCTGATGGAGAACTGTGTCACTTAAAATAAATAATAAATTTAATAATAAAAAAAATAATTAAAAAATAATAAAAAAATAATAAAAAAATAATTTAAAAATAATAAAAAATTCAATAAAAATAATATTAAAAAAAATATAATATGCTAATAACATGAGCCCCTTCGCGGACCTGAAGGAGAACTGTGTCACTTAAAATAAATAATAAATTTAATAATAAAAAAAATAATTAAAAAATAATTAAAAAAATAATAAAAAAATAATTTAAAAATAATAAAAATTCAATAAAAATAATATTAAAAAAAATATAATATGCTAATAACATGAGCCCCTTTGCGGACCTGATGGAGAACTGTGTCACTTAAAATAAATAATACATTTAATAATAAAAAAAATAATTAAAAAATAATAAAAAAATAATAAAAAAATAATTTAAAAATAATAAAAAATTCAATAAAAATATATTAAAAAAAATATAATATGCTAATAACATGAGCCCCTTCGCGGACCTGAAGGAGAACTGTGTCACTTAAAATAAATAATAAATTTAATAAGAAAAAAATATTTAAAAAATAATTAAAAAATAATAAAAAAAATTATTTAAAAATAATAAAAAATTCAATAAAAAATAATTAAAAAAAATAAATAAATAATTCATAAAAAATACGATTAAATATGCTAATCTAATAATATTACTGCAAATAATAATGCTATTAATGCTATTAATTATGCTATTAATCCTAATATTTGTTATTAATACTAATAATTATGCTATTAATGCTAATATTTATGCTATTAATGCTAATAATTATGCTATTAATGTTAATAATTATGCTATTAATGGTAATAATAATGCTATTAATGCAAATAATATTGCTATTAATTCTATTAATTATGCTATTAATCCTAATATTTGTTAGTAATATACTAATAATTATGCTAATAATGCTAATATTTATGCTATTAATGCTAATAATTATGCTATTAATGGTAATAATAATTGCTATTAATGCAAATAATATTGCTATTAATTCTATTATTAATGCTATTAATGCTAATAATTATTCTATTAATGGTAATCATAATGGTACTAAGGCAAATAATATTACTATTAATACTATTATTAATGCTAATAATTATGCTATTAATGCTAATAATTATGCTATTAATGGTAATAATTATGCTATTAATGCAAGTAATATTGCTATTAATTCTATTATTAATGCTATTAATGCTAATAATTATGCTATTAATGCTAATATTTATGCTATTAATGCTAATAATAATGTTATTAATGCAAATAATATTGACATTAATGCTAATAATTATGTTATTAATGCTAATATTTATGCTATTAATGCTAATAATTATGCTATTAATGCTAATATTTATGTTATTAATGCTAATAATTATGCTATTAATGGTAATAATTATGCTATTAATGGTAATCATAATGGTATTAATGCTAATATTTATGCTATTAATGCTAATATTATGCTATTAATGCTAATAATAATGCTATTAATGCTATTAATAATGCTATTAAAGCTATTAATTATGCTATTAATGCTATTAATGCTAATATTTACCCTATTCATGGTATTATTAATGCTATTAATGCTAATAATAATGCTATTAATGCTATTAATGCTAATAATAATGCTATTAATGCTATTAATAATGTTATTAATGCTATTATTAATGCTAATAATGCTATTATTAATGCTAATAATAATGCTATTAATGCTATTAATAATGCTATTAATGCTATTAATTATGTTATTAATGCTATTAATGCTAATATTTATCCTATTAATGCTATTAATATTGCTATTAATGCTAATAATAATGCTATTAATGCTATTAATAATGTTATTAATGCTTTTATTAATGCTATATAATGCTATTATTAATGCTATTAATGCTAATAATAATGCTATTAATGCTATTAATAATGTTATTAATCCTATTATTAATGCTAATAATGCTATTATTAATGCTATTAATGCTAATAATAATACTATTAATGCTATTAAATAATGTCTATTAATGCTAATAATAATGCTATTAATGCTATTAATAATGTTATTAATGCTATTATTAATGCTAATAATGCTATTATTAATGCTATTAATGCTAATAATAATACTATTAATGCTATTAATATTGCTATTAATGCTATTAATTATGCTATTAATGCTATTAATGCTAATATTTATCCTATTAATGTATTAATATTGCTATTAATGCTAATAATAATGCTAGTAATGCTAATTATAATGTTATTAATGCTATTATTAATGCTATTAATGCTAATAATAATGCTATTAATAATGCTATTAATGCTATTAATTATGCTATTAATGCTATTAATGCTAATATTTATCCTATTAATGCTATTAATATTGCTATTAATGCTAATAATAATGCTATTAATGCTATTAATAATGTTATCAATGCTATTATTAATGCTAATAATGCTATTATTAATGCTATTAATGCTATTATTAATGCTATTAATGCTATTAATATTGTTATTAATCCTATTAATAATGCTAATAATGCTATTATTAATGCTATTAATGCTAATAATAATACTATTAATGCTATTAATAATGTTATTAATGCTATTATTAATGCTAATAATGTTATTATTAATGCTATTAATGCTAATAATAATGCTATTAATGCTATTAATAATGTTATTAATGCTATTATTAATGCTAAATAATGCTATTATTAATGATATTAATGCTAATAATAATGCTATTAATGCTATTAATGCTAATAATAATGCTATTAATGCTATTAATAATGTTATTAATGCTATTATTAATGCTAATAATGCTATTATTAATGCTATTAATGCCAATAATAATGCTATTAATGCTATTAATAATGCTATTAATGCTATTAATTATGCTTTTAATGCTATTAATGCTAATATTTATCCTATTAATGCTATTATTGCTAATAATAATGCTATTAATGCTATTAATTATGCTATTAATGCTATCAATGCTAAATTTATCCTATTAATGGCATTATTAATGCTATTAATGCTAATAATAATGCTATTAATGCTATTAATGCTAATAATTAATGCTATTAATGCTATTAATAATGTATTAATGCTATTATTAATGCTATTAATGCTATTATATTAATGCTATTAATGCTAATAATAATGTATTAATGCTATTAATTAATAATGCTATTAATGCTATTAATTATGCTATTAATGCTATTAATGCTAATATTTATCCTATTAATGCTATTAATATTGCTATTAATGCTAATAATAATGCTATTAATGCTATTAATAATGTTATTAATGCTATTATTAATGCTAATAATGCTATTATTAATGCTAATAATAATGCTATTAATGCTATTAATAATGTTATTAATCCTATTATTAATGATAATAATGCTATTATTTATGCTATTAATGCTAATAATAATACTATTAATGCTATTAATAATGTTATTAATGCTATTATTAATGCTAATAATGTTATTATTAATGCTATTAATGCTAATAATAATGCTTATTAATGCTATTAATAATGTTATTAATGCTATTATTAATGCTAATAATGCTATTATTAATGCTATTAATGCTAATAATAATGCTATTAATGCTATTAATAATGTTATTAATGCTATTATTAATGCTAATAATGCTATTATTAATGCTATTAATGCTAATAATAATACTATTAATGCTATTGATATTGCTATTAATGCTATTAATTATGCTATTAATGCTATTAATGCTAATATTTATCCTATTAATGCTATTAATATTGCTATTAATGCTAATAATAATGCTATTAATGCTAATTATAATGTTATTAATGCTATTATTAATGCTAATAATGCTATTATTAATGCTATTAATGCTAATAATAAATACTATTAATGCTATCAATAATGCTATTAATGCTATTAATTATGCTATTAATGCTATCAATGCTAATATTTATCCTATTAATGGCATTATTAATGCTATTAATGCTATTAATAATGTTATTAATGCTATTATTAATGCTATTAATTCTAATAATAATGCTATTAATGCTATTAATAATGCTATTAATGCTATTAATTATGCTATTAATGCTAATATTTATCCTATTAATGCTATTAATATTGCTATTAATGCTAATAATAATGCTATTAATGCTATTAATAATGTTATTAATGCTATTATTAATGCTAATAATGCTATTATTAATGCTATTAATGCTAATAATAATGCTATTAATGCTATTAATAATGTTATTAATGCTATTATTAATGCTAATAATGCTATTAATAATGCTATTAATGCTAATAATAATGCTATTAATGCTATTAATACTGTTATTAATGCTCATAATACTGCTAATAATGCTATTAATACTGCTATTACTGCTAATAATAATGCTATGGCTTATATTATTGCTATTGATGATGCGATTATTATTTAAAAATCTTTAAAAAAACAATAAACATATTTTAGATACCCGATGCATTTGCATCAGGCTAACAGCTATAACTACTATAATCAAATTAATGCACGTTCTAGAATCCCGATGCATTTGCATCGGGCTCACAGCTAGTATTTCTATATTTATGTTCAGAAGAAGAAAAACAGGAAAAACATTTTTTTTCTCCACACATATATATATATATATATATATATATACATATATATATATATATTTATTATATAATTTCCGTAGCTGACTTCCGTCGCGACCGGCGCTACTTCCTGTGGCTTTGTTCGCGTAGCTGTGAACTTTCTCCAGGACTCGGGCATTGCGAGTCGTTGCCGATTCGCGAAGCAATGCCCGCAAAGCGGCCATTGCGAGTCGTTGCCCCGCGAACAAAGCCACAACATGGGGCTGTAGTGTACACCGCTATGGTATACTACAGCCCCATGCCTACTAAGCTCCGCCGCCTACTAAGCCCCCGCCCATAACCCCTAAGCCCTATCCTCTAAGCCCCGCCGCCCCTAATCCCCTACCCCCTAAGCCCCGCCGCCTCCTAAGCCCCGCCGCCCCTAAGCCCCTACCCCCTAAGCCCTGCCGCCTCCTAAGCCCCCGCCGCCCCTAAGCCCCTAAGCCCGCCTCCTAAGCCCCTACCCCCTAAGCCGCCGCCTCCTTAAGCCCCCGCCGCCCCTAAGCCCCTACCCCCAAGCCCGCCTCCTAAGCCCCTACCCCCTAAGCCCCGACGCATCCTAAGCCCCCGCCGATACCCCCGCCGATACCCTAAGCCCTATCCTCTAAGCCCCGCAGCCCCTAAGCCCCTACCCCTATCCTCTAAGCCCCGCAGCCCCTAAGCCCCTACCCCCTAAGCCCCTACCTCCCGCCGATACCCCCTAAGCCCCGCCGCCTCCTAAGCCCCTGGCTCTACCCCCTGCCGATACCCCCTAAGCCCCGCCGCCTACTAAGCCCCCGTCGCTGTCCCCCGCCGCTGGCGCTATACCCCCGCCGCTGGCGCTATCCTCTAAGCCCCGCCACCCCTATGCCCCTACCCCCTAAGCCCCGCCGCATCCTAAACCCCCACGACGCATCCTAAGCCCCCGCCGATACCCCCTAAACCCTATCCTCTAAGCCCCGCAGCCCCCTAAGCCCCCGCCAATACCCCTAAGCCCTATCCTCTAAGCCCCGCAGCCCCTAAGCCCCTACCCCCTAAGCCCCTACCCCCGCCGATAGCCCCTAAGCCCCGCCGCCTGCTAAGCCCCCAGCGCTACCCCCGCTGACTAAGCCCCGCAGCCCCTAAGCCCATACCCCCCGCTGATACCCCCTAAGCCCCGCCGCCTCCTAAGCCCCCGGCGCTACCCCCCACCGATACCCCCTAAGCCCCGCCACCTCCTAAGCCCCTGTCGCTGTCCCCCGCCGCTGTCGCTATCCCCTAAGGCGCTACATCCTAAGCCCCCGCCGTCCCCTAACCCACCGCCGCCGTCGATCACTTACATGTCTTCTTCTTCATCTCATCGTCCGTCCGATCCACAAGTCCTCCGTCCGGCCAGGCGTCCTCTTCGTCCGGCCCCGGGGGTCTTCTCTCTTCTTTCCGCCATCTTCGGCTCCGACCTCCTCTTCACTTCTCATTGCGATAGAATGGACGAAAAATCCTCCATTCTATGTCTATGAGAAGTGAGGCGCTCTTCTGATTGGTCGCTGTCTACTGCCGCCAGCCAATCAGAATTGCGCCTCACTTCCCATAGACATACATTAGCGGCGTGCCGCCAAATTTATGGCCGAGTCCCTGGTTCTCTTTTGCGGCCATAAAATCGCGGACACACCGCTATGTATGTCTATGGGAAGTGAGGCGCGATTCTGATTGGTCGGCGACACGACACAGCGACCAATCAGAATCGCGCCTCACTTCCCATAGACATAGAATGGGCGCTTTTGGAGTTTCAAATTTACCGCTAAAAGTGAGGCGCGATTCTGATTGGTCAGCGGCAGCACACAGCGACCAATCAGAATCGCGCCTCACTTCCCATAGACATACATAGCGGTGTGTCCGCGATTTTATGGCCGCAAAAGAGAACCAGGGACTCGGCCATAAATTTGGCGACACGCCGCTAATGTATGTCTATGGGAAGTGAGCCGCGATTCTGATTGGTCGCTGTGTGCTGTCGCCGACCAATCAGAATCGCGCCTCACTTCCCATAGACAAACATTAGCGGTGTCTCGCGAAATAAATTGCCGGCCTTCTGGTTCTATTTTCGGCGACGGGGCTCGGCTATTTCCGGTCCAAAAAAAAAATTTTTTGTATTTATGTATCTTTATTTTTATCTATTTTTCTATCTTTTTTCTTATCTATCTAATATTATAGATAGAAAAATATATACAAATAAAGATACATAAATAGAGAAAATATTTTTTTGGGACCGGAAATAGCCGAGCCCCGTCGCCGAAAATAGAACCAGAAGGCCGGCAATATATTTCGCGAGACACCGCTAATGTTTGTCTATGGGAAGTGAGGCGCGATTCTGATTCGGCGGCGGCAGCACACAGCGACCAATCACAATCGCGGCTCACTTCCCATAGACATACATTAGCGGCGTGTCGCCAAATTTATGCCCGGGTCCCTGGTTCTTTTTTGCGGCCATAAAATCGCGGACACACCGCTATGTATGTCTATGGGAAGCAGAACGTGGAGAAAGTCGGGCGACAGCCAATCCGTAATCGCTAGATATCACCCTCAGAGCGTGCGATTCCTATATAATGCGGTGCACGTGTGCGAGTTCAGCGACAAGTCTTATACAGTAATCGGATAGAAAACACGGCACTCACCATAGGTAGACTCTTCAACGCTAGTCTGACTAGTTTGGTCCGTAGAAGCAGCGAGTCTCGCTGCGAAACGGGGAACCGTCACCGAGTCTCAGCACCTCCCTCCCCTCCCTGCGTTTGAAATCGCATGCTAAATCGCATGGAATAAAGCGTTGAAGAGTCTACCTATGGTGAGTGCCGTGTTTTCTATCCGATTACTGTATAAGACATGTCTATGGGAAGTGAGGCGCGATTCTGATTGGTCGCTGTGTGCTGCCGCTGACCAATCAGAATCGCGCCTCACTTTTAGCGGTAAATTTGAAACTCCAAAAGCGCCCATTATATGGCTATGGGAAGTGAGGCGCGATTCTGATTGGTCGGCGACAGCACACAGCGACCTATCAGAATGGCGCCTCACTTCCCATAGACAGAGAATGGGCGCTTTTGGAGTTTCAAATTTACCGCTAAAAGTGAGGCGCGATTCTGATTGGTCAGCGGCAGCACACAGCGACCAATCAGAATCGCGCCTCACTTCCCATAGACATACATAGCGGTGTGTCCGCGATTTTATGGCCGCAAAAGAGAACCAGGGACCCGGCCATAAATTTCGCGACACGCCGCTAATGTATGTCTATGGGAAGTGAGGCGCGATTCTGATTGGTCGCTGTGTGCTGACGCTGACCAATCAGAATCGCGCCTCACTTTTAGCGGTAAATTTGAAAGTCCAAAAGCACCTTTTTCTATCTATCTATCTATCTATCTATCTATCTATCTATCTTTCTATCTATCTATATATCTATGTATCTTTTTCTATCTATCTATCTATCTATCTATCTATCTATCTATATATCTATGTATCTTTTTCTATCTATCTATCTATTTCTATCTATCTATCTTTTTCTATCTATCTATTTCTATCTATCTATTTCTATCTATCTATCTATCTATTTCTATCTATCTATCTATCTTTTTCTATCTATCTATCTATCTATACATCTATATATCTTTTTCTATCTATCTATCTATTTCTATCTCTATCTATCTATCTATCTATCTATCTATCTATGTATCTTTTTCTATCTATCTAACTATCTATCTATCTATATATCTATGTATCTTTTTCTATCTATCTATTTCTATCTATTATCTATCTATCTATCATATTTCTCTCTATTTCTACAAATCTATCTATATCTATCTATACTATCTATCTATCTATGTATCTATCTATCTATATATCTATGTATCTTTTTTATCTATCTATCTATTTCTATCTATCTATGTATCTTTTTCTATCTATCTATCTATCTATATATCTATGTATCTTTTTATCTATCTATCTATCTATCTATCTTCTATCTATCTATCTATTTCTATCTATCTATCTATACATCTATCTATCTATTTCTCTCTATTTCTATCTATCTATCTATATCTATCTATCTATCTATCTATCTATTTTTTCTATCTATATATCTAATAGAAAAATTGTGAGCAGCGATTCTTTGTTAGCATATGCTCAGTGCTTAGCAGACCTTTAGTGTGGTGATCAACCACCAACTCCAGACATTAAAAGTAAAAAAGGCTGCAGCACACAAGTTTAAGATGATTTCAGCCTTTATTGGCTTCCAGTGGCATTGGATCAGCGACGTTTCGGTCAGATATTGACCTTCTTCCAGCAGTCACTTATGGCAAATGCTGGGGTTTTTATATACCCTCCAATTATAATCATCATTATTCAATCAGCCTTTATAAAACCTTACACAAGTGTTTTAAAAAACGGTTACTAATATAATGAACATCACCCTGTGAATCTATATACATACGTTACTTATGTTACTTAAAAACAACATTTGCAATAGTACTGTTCATCATACTCACTAAGAATCCTGTTAAGTGGATCCAATCCTACACAGGTGCCCGCTTAATTAGATTAAACTGTCAGATATTATGTATCACAGTGTATAAGTTCCACGTGCAGCCGATTCCTAGGCTGCGCGCCGCCATGACGGCTTGTTTATATTTTAATACGCGTGCGCGTATGTGCGACGCGTCCCTGGTTACAGGAAACGCTAGTGGTAACGATTTTAGATGTCCCGCGCATGCGCGCTATGATCTGTCGCCTGGCTGTGCGCTTTTTAATTCTCTCCTTTCCTTTTACTCGCAATGTGCGATTCTATAGCCAACTGTGCATTATAATCTACCAGTTCTGGTGTGCTGCTAGTATTTAGCAATATGGACTATATACTAACGTGTTAATAGTGATTTTTCTTTTAAAGTGTAACTTTACTTGATTATATAAATAGTGACATTACCAATGTTGTGATCTTATTGCCTTCAAACCAAAGAAACTTTTGGTGATCTTACCAATATAGTTTTTACTTTGAAAATCGCTTACCCCTGTAATAATAAAAACCAGAGGAGCTTTGCATATGTATATATATATACCCACAATATGGTTTTCCATATCTGTTGTTTTGTGTACAAGTGTTTCTATTACACTATGGGTTTTCAAGTTCAAGTGTCTCCCATTTCTGGGTTGTAACACTTCCCTGTCAGTACAATGCTCGGGGAGGGGGCCTCTCTCCCTTTGCACCCCCTGTTCAAGGTAGAACCATAGACCTCGTGTACGCTTCTTCCATATCAGATAACCAACAGTGTATTATCATATTTTTTTATTCTCTATGGTTTTTAATAAGGCAATAAAGAAGAGGAAAATAATTTTCTTTTGTAAAAAATTTTTTTTGTATTTTATTTACATTTTAAAGTGCATATTTTGTGCATTATAGATAAATAAATAATTATAAAGTGCTACATTATTTTAGATAAAAAAAGGGGGGTTTTCCGTGATTAGGAGTTCATTTCTATAGTGGTATTGCACTGTGTTTGATCTTCTTTGACAAATATAGATACAGCTCAATTTGTGGGTGCTCCTGTGTAGGTGATGCACTCTTCACACTTCTTTCCTGTGTGATACAAGACAGATAGTGGCATGAATATATTGTTAGTTAATATTCAATCGTGATATTCAAATTAATCCGTGATTATACAATAAAAGTGACTAAAATACACAGACTTCTGGATGAAACACATAGCTTTAAAGGACTGTATGTAATTTAAAATCTATATTTAAACCCTCCGGTTTCAAGGTTTGTAACCTGTGTATCCATTCAAGCTCTTTTGCTTTAAGTAATCCAATTCTGTCACCACCCCTCCTAGGCATTGGTACGGTGTCAATCAACCTGAACTTTAGGTCTTTTTCTTTGTGCCCAGCTTCCGTGAAATGCTTTGATACGGGTAAATTCATGATTTTTTTGCGTATGGTGTATCTATGGTGGCTAATTCTTATTTTAAAATCAAGGGTTGTTTCCCCTATATACCATAATCGGCAGGGGCACTCGAGGAGATAAATAACGAAATCTGAATTACAAGTTAAGAAATGGTTGATTTTATACTCCATACCTGTTCTCGGGTGACTAAACTTATTTCCTTTTATCATGAAAGAACAGTTAATACAGTTAATGCAGGGATAACAACCTGTTCTTTTCTCTCCTGTCAATGTCGTTTGTCTTTAATTCTTCATTGTGCCAATGTCTGACCTGACTAACCAATCTTTTAAGTTTTTACTTTTTTTGTATGACACTAAAGGTGGATTTTTGTATTCCTCAATCTGTGGAAGGCATTTTTTCAGCATTCCCCAGTGTCTTTGGACAATGTTGACCACACTTTTTGTCTCCTCCCCATATGTTAGCATTAATGGGATTCTTTTTATTTTTGTATTGCTTTTATTTGTACATCCTAGTTTCTTCCTCTGTTGTTTTAAAACCGCTTCTGGGTAACCTCTCTGTTTGAATCTATCCATTAACCTATCTATTTCAAGGTTTCTCTCTTCCTCATTGCTTACAATTCTGTTTACTCTAGTCATTTGACCAAGCGGAACTGCTTTTTTGAGGCTGTTGGGGTGTCCACTTGTGTAGTGAAGCAGTTTGTTTTTGTCTGTGGGTTTTATAAAGAGGGTAGTACTTATATCACCCTCTTGTAATAATACCCGAACATCTAGAAACTGCATTTCTGTCCTCGAGTGTACCTCCGTAAATTTTATTGTGTCATTGATCGTATTCATATAGCTGTAAAAAGACAATAGTTCTATTTCAGTTCCCTTCCATATAATAAAGATATCGTCCACATATCTCCACCACCTCTTCACATGGGAGAAGTGGTGGGATGTGTAGACGAATCTTTCTTCCAGATAGACCATGACAGCTCCTGCATATGAGCATGCCATTCGAGCCCCCACCGCGGTGCCCATCAATTGCAAGAAGAAGTCATCCCCAAACAGAATATAATTCTGTCTGAGGACAACCTCCAGTAAATCTATAATGAATTGTTTGCAAGGGTCTGTGTAGTCTGTTTTTTTCAGAAAATCTGCAATTACTCTTATACCCATTTCATGGTCTATAGAGGTGTATAATGATGTTACATCAAAGGATGCCAATATGCATTCCTTTTTCCCCATAAATTTGGTTTGCTCCTTATACCTTGCTAAATTCTCAAGGAAATGTCCTGTGTCTTTAATGTGTGATTTACCTTCATTTGCGAAGGGACTCATGATTTTTTCTAAAAAGATTCCAATATTATAAAATACTGAGTTTATTCCTGCCACAATTGGCCTTCCAGGTGGATCTACTATAGATTTGTGTATCTTAGGAACCAGATAAAGTACTGGTGTCACAGGATTCTTTTCAAACAAAAAATCATGTAATTTCTGATCTATGATCCCTCCAACCACAGCGGTGTTTAATATTCTTTGTATGTTTTTTTGAATCTCAAATTTGGGGTCTTTCTGTAACTTTTTATACACCTTTTTTTCATCCAATTGCCTATAAACTTCTTTTAAATAGGTTTCCTTGTCCATGATGACGGTTGCTCCTCCTTTATCAGCCGGCTTTATTATCAAACCGTCATCATGGACAAGTTCTTGCACTGCCTGAAACTGCTCTTTTGTTACATTGGGTCTCAATAATTCTTTTTTAGTTGCTTCCCTCAAACTTTCGATTTCTTGCTTTACCGCTCGCTCAAAGGCCTCCACTATGGGTACATCGTCATTGGGCATAAAATCTCTTTTACACTGTATACCCAACTTTTTTAGTTCTAGTTCACTAATGGGTTGTCCTTTCACTTCCATTTTGTCATGAAAATGATACTTTAAACGTACACTTCTAAAAAATGTATGCATTTCTTTTTCTACTACAAACCAATCTACATGTGTAGTCATACAATAAGATAACCCCTTTTCTAGAATATCTATCTGATTCAATGAAAGTTCTTTACCAGAGAGATTAACAACTAGTTGTGATCCTTCTTCCGGTTTCCCTTGTATTGTTGGCCTTTCAGTTTTTCTTTCTTTTTTCTGCTGGCGATGCTGCTTCCACCCTCCTCTTCGTCCTCTTGGTTTTGGTCTGGGTCTGCATGGATGAAGATTAGACAGTTTATTCATTAACACAGATTTTATTATCTTATTGTTTTTATTGCTAGGGTGGCGCCTGTAGTGACCTCTTCTTTGCCATTTATTATGTCCATCCCTTTGCCAGTTGTACACCAACCCTACACGGTAATCTTCTGTATCACGAGCCCATTTCTGTCTCTTTGTTTCCTCAGTATCTTTTTTCTGTTTTTCCAATTTGGCTTTAACAGACTCTTTAAATTTTGAAAAATCCTCTTCCTTAAGTATACCCATGATTTCATTTTCTGTATCTTTGATAGTGTCTTTTAACTTAGCCAGTTCTAACTGTATGTGCTCCATATTTAATAACATTACTTCCATTGCATACTTATTTGACAAAGCCATGAATTTTGCACAAAAATCACCATCTTCCAAAAATAAAGTTGGGTTTATGTTTGATCTCAAACCTCTTGGAATTTTTTTGTGTTTATAGTATTGTCCAAGCATAATAAGGTGCATTTCTAATGACAGTATTATCTTTGAATCATTTTCATACTTGCGTTTTAAGGAAACAGCGGCGGGTATACTTAAAAATTCGGTATTTCCTTCAGCTCCTTTAAGGATTCGGTTCTCTTCCTCCTCTGTGTAGTATCCTTTGCCTGGTTCCATGGTGAAGAAACGCTATATCTCATATAGATATATAAATAGAAAAATTGTGAGCAGCGATTCTTTGTTAGCATATGCTCAGTGCTTAGCAGACCTTTAGTGTGGTGATCAACCACCAACTCCAGACATTAAAAGTAAAAAAGGCTGCAGCACACAAGTTTAAGATGATTTCAGCCTTTATTGGCTTCCAGTGGCATTGGATCAGCGACGTTTCGGTCAGATATTGACCTTCTTCCAGCAGTCACTTATGGCAAATGCTGGGGTTTTTATATACCCTCCAATTATAATCATCATTATTCAATCAGCCTTTATAAAACCTTACACAAGTGTTTTAAAACAATTATCAATATAATAAACATCACTCTGTGAATCTATATACATACGTTACTTATGTTACTTAAAAACAACATTTGCAATAGTACTGTTCATCATACTCACTAAGAATCCTGTTAAGTGGATCCAATCCTACACAGGTGCCCACTTAATTAGATTAAACTGTCAGATATTATGTGTCACAGTGTATAAGTTCCACGTGCAGCCGATTCCTAGGCTGCGCGCCGCCATGACGGCTTGTTTATATTTCTAATACGCGTGCGCGTATGTGCGACGCGTCCCTGGTTACAGGAAACGCTAGTGGTAACGATTTTAGATGTCCCGCGCATGCGCGCTATGATCTGTCGCCTGGCTGTGCGCTTTTTAATTCTCTCCTTTCCTTTTACTCGCAATGTGCGATTCTATAGCCAACTGTGCATTATAATCTACCAGTTCTGGTGTGCTGGTAGTATTTAGCAATATGGACTATATACTAACGTGTTAATAGTGATTTTTCTTTTAAAGTGTAACTTTACTTGATTATATAAATAGTGACATTACCAATGTTGTTATCTTATTGCCTTCAAACCAAAGAAACTTTTGGTGATCTTACCAATATAGTTTTTACTTTGAAAATCGCTTACCCCTGTAATAATAAAAACCAGAGGAGCTTTGCATATGTATCTATTATATAATTGCCGTAGCTGACTTCCGTCAGACCGGCGCTACTTCCTGTGGCTTTGTTCGCGTAGCTGGGAACTTTCTCCAGGACTCTGTCGTGGACGCGTAGCGGGCATTGCGAGCAGTAAACGAGGACCACCACCACGTCCTCACACATGGCATGTTTACATAAGACATCACATAGTAACAAGAATACAGTCAGTCCCAAAGTCAGCTGTGACCACCTGGCCCTGGAGCCGTACTCGGTCTCTCACACCGCACATCTGACCGCCTGGCCCTTGGACACTGGCTGCCATGCACACATCAGGTGCACTAGCATGAGCTGGCAGGCTCCCATCACTTACCCACTGGGGACGGATCACTTCCAGCACCTCCTCACATGGCAGTGACTTCGGAATCTCATCGTCCTCTCCTCACTCAGACACCTGGCAGGTTCCTATCCAGCCTGCTCACTCACACCTGCAACCCAGTGAGTCAATCAGCACATCTTTACTCACACACAGACCTGAGATGAGATTAACCCCGTGTGCACCATTCAGGTTTAGCCCAGCAAAGCACTCATCCCCACAGGTTCAGCCGCTCATTAGGCTCATGAATGTATCGGATCTTCAGCACTCACACTCAGCTGTTTTACTCAGCTCATGAAAACCCTTCAGCTGTTAACCCCCTGTACATCGGACAGGTTTCACACACCACACACAATCAGGAAAACCGGCCCATGTGAACACAGACCTGCATTGATAACCCGTGTGATGCACCCGGCCAGGGGCCACATCACCACACCTCACTTTCTCTGCACAGCAAAGCACTCATCCCCACAGGTTCAGCCACTCATTAGGCTCATGAATGTATCGGTTCTTCAGCACTCACACTCAGCTGTTTTACTCAGCTCATGAAAACCCTTCAGCTCTTAACCCCCTGTACATCGGACAGGTTTCACACACCACACACAATCAGGAAAACCGGCCCATGTGAACACAGACCTGCATTGATAACCCGTGTGATGCACTCGGCCAGGGGCCACATCACCACACCTCACTTTCTCCGCACAGCAAAGCACTCATCCCCACAGGTTCAGCCGCTCATTAGGCTCATGAATGTATCGGATCTTCAGCACTCACACTCAGCTGTTTTACTCAGCTCATGAAAACCCTTCAGCTCTTACTCCCCTGTACATCGGACAGGTTTCACACACCACACACAATCAGGAAAACCGGCCCATGTGAACACAGACCTGCATTGATAACCCGTGTGATGCACCCGGCCAGGGGCCACATCACCACACCTCACTTTCTCCGCACTTCACTCACTTTCTCCGCACACATACACACACACACATACTCCGCTATACTTACCACCGGCCCTGCATCACCGACATCTTGCCGCCCCGAACTACTCGATCAAATATCGCGTCCAATAAGTCTCGCCAAACTTCCCGGACCCCATATTGGATCCAGTCGTCCGCGGCGCCGACATGTCAATTCAGGATCCAGCCGGCAGGGAAGACGTAGGGTTGGTGCTAACTTTAGCGAAGTGTCTGTGTGTGTGTGTGTGTGTGTGTATGTATGTATGTGTGTGCTGACCACTCTGCCCACAGCGCTGCACTCAGCACTCTGCCCACGCCACTGTGCTCACCAATCTCACCGCACTCACTGCTAACCACTGAGCCACCGCACTCACTGCTAACCGCTGAGCCACCGCACTTGCTGCTAACCACTGAGCCACCGCACTCACTGCTAACCACTGAGCCACCCCACTCACTGCTAACCACTGAGCCACC
The DNA here is from genome assembly GCA_033576535.1 of Allobates femoralis. NCBI lineage: Eukaryota > Metazoa > Chordata > Amphibia > Anura > Aromobatidae > Allobates > Allobates femoralis. The sequence continues at coordinate 318,981,392 of JARQOC010000002.1, read as the reverse complement.
TGTATACACACAATTCATTTCACCCCACTCCCCTAACTATTAGTAAATATACTATATATGGATTCTACACTACCCGATTCTTTCGAATCGGCCCGCCATCTATATATATATGTGATTATATAGGAATTATCAGTATTATGTATGTGATTATGTATAAATTAGTGAGTCGCGCCTATTCTGCAAGGACTCGCAACGGACGCTTGGCGGCCATTGCGAGTGAGGCTTTGCGAATCAGTGGTGCCGGCAATGCTTCACAGGTCGCGTGGGCGCTGCGCCCACGCCCACAACGACGGAAACAGCGCCGAAACTTACAGAAGTGCGTAAGGGAAATTATATATCACATACTGATAATCTATTATATAATTGCCGTAACGACTTCCCTCGCACACGCCGCTACCTCCGTGGCTTTGTTCGTGGGCGCGCATCGCCCACGCGACTCACTCGCAATGCCCGCCAAGGGGGCGTTGGGAGTCGTTGCAGCAGCCCGAGCAATGCCCTATACACAGATTCTAGAATCCCGATGCAATCGCATCGGGCTCACAGCTAGTATATATATATATACCCACAATATGGTTTTTAAGTAACATAAGTAACGTATGTATATAGATTCACAGGGTGATGTTTATTATATTGATAATTGTTTTAAAACACTTGTGTAAGGTTTTAAAAAGGCTGATTGAATAATGATGATTATAATTGGAGGGTATATAAAAACCCCAGCATTTGCCATAAGTGACTGCTGGAAGAAGGTCAATATCTGACCGAAACGTCGCTGATCCAATGCCACTGGAAGCCAATAAAGGCTGAAATCATCTTAAACTTGTGTGCTGCAGCCTTTTTACTTTTAATATCTATATATCTATGTATCTTTTTCTATCTATCTATCTATCTATATATCTATCTATTATCTATCTATCTATCTATCTATTTGTTTTGATCTATCTAATCTATCTATCTATCGTATCTTATCTATCTATCTTTTTATCTATCTATCTATCTATCTATCTATCGATCTATCTATCTATCTATCTATCTATCTATCTATCTATCTATCTATCTATCTATCTATATCTATCTTATCTATCTATCTATCTATCTATCTATCTATTATCGATGTATCTTTTTCTATCTATCTATCTATCTATTCTATCTATCTATCTATCTATCCCATCTATCTATCTATCTATGTATCTTTTTCTTATCTATCTATTATCTTTATCTTCTATCTATCTTATCTATCTATCTATTATCTATTATCATTATCTATCTATCTAACTATCTATCTATCTATTTCTATCTATCTATATCTATCTATCTTATCTTTATCTATCTATCTATATCTATTATCTTTTTCTATCTATCTATCTATATATCTATCTATCTATCTATCTATTTCTATACTATCTATCTATCTATCTATATATCTATCTATCTATTTTTATCTATCTATCTATTCTATCTATTTTATCTATCTATCTATCTATCTATCTATATATCTATCTTTTCTATCTATCTATCTTTTTATCTATTACTATCTATTTTCTATCTATCTATCTATCATATCTCATCATTTTTTGATCTATCTATATCTATCTATCTATCTATTGTATCTATCTATTCTATCTATCTATCTATCTATTATTATCATTATCTTTTTATCTATCTATCTATCTATCTATCTATTCTATCTATCTATCTATCTATCTATCTATCTATCTATCTATTATCTGTCTATCATCTATCTATCTATTATCTTTCTATCTATCTTAATATCTATCTATCTATCTATCTATCTTTTTCTATCTATCTATGTATCTATCTATATCTATCTGTTTTTATCTATCTATCTATCTATTTATTTATATTTTTATTTATTTTATTTTATTTACTCTACATATTCCATCTATTTGAAGTATGGTGCCATACAGCACATCGCTATTCTGATTGGTCGCCGCCTTCAGCGCGCCGAACAATCGGAATAGCAGCTGCCGCTATGCTGCCATATTTCAAGTATATTCAGTAAGCTATACACACATTCTAGAATCCCGATGCAATCGCATCGGGCTCACAGCTAGTATATATATATATATTTATAATAAAAGTTTACTGCCTCTGGACGATGGGTTAGGCTGGCTTCACACTGGCGTTTGTGTCTGCATACCCAGGGCTTGAAGACGCAAACGCAGTGCAAACGCAGCACATACTGATGTGAACGCAGCGGACAATCTCCGCATGCGTTCACATTAGTATGCAGCCCGCCAGCCAATCAGCTGTCTTGGGGGTGGCCACAGCTGATCTCCCATCGGTGTCAGTGCGGGAGATTTGAAGATACAGCTGATCTGACAGCTGTTTAAATCTCCCGCGCTGACACCGAATAGGGGGATATCGGTGCAGGAGATAAGAAACAGCTGATCGCTGCTTCAAATCTCCCGCACCGACATCACCTGTTCGGTGTCAGCGCGGGAGATGTAAACAGCTGTCAGATCAGCTGTTTCTCCCCGCCGGCACTGGCGGTAGATCTATGGCGGCTGTAGCTGATCTCCCGGTGGCCGCCGGTGAGAGATTTCAATGAGATCCCCAGCGTTCTCCTGCTCTGTCATGCAGAGGACACTGCGGATCCATTGCCTTCAATACATGGTTTGTGCGCTTGCGGGCGATTGCAGATAAAACAAGAGCCCCTGAACGCACAAAAAATGCAACATGATGCGTTCTGAGTGCGCTCGGAGGGTGCACAAATTATGCGCATCCGAACGCAAATGCAACCGAACGCAGCCAAACGCAGGCACATGCGTTCCCATGTTAAACATAGGAACGCATGTGCGCAAGCGTTTGGCTGCGTTCGGTGCGCTGCGCTTACAAACGCTAATGTGAAGCCAGCCTTAGATGTTCATTTCCCATTTGAGTAAAGATTCGCATATAAACTCAATCAAATGCTATTTCAGTAGTAACCTTTTTGTTCCAAAGGCAGATCCTTTTCTATTTTTCATAATTATCTATAAAAAGAAGAACGTGAGCAAAAAATAATGTACCATATCTGATCTATAATTCAAACAGTACAATTTTTGAGCTACACATATCCCCTATTATTCATATTTTTCAATTTACCATATCCTATAAATATGTAGGTAAATATATATCAATAAATATTTCATATATATGATTCTTTCAAAACAGACGAAAAAATGTATAAAAAAGATGAAGATGTGTAAAAACTTGTCATTAGGATCATTTTCAATCATATTTACCGTATATACTCGTGTATAAGGCGACCCGTGTATAAGCCGACCACCCTACTTTTGCCCCCAAAAGCTGGGAAACTTATTGACTCGCGTATAAGCCTAGGGGGGAAAATGAAGCAGACTCATCACGGTATACAGCCCCTCTCATCATGATAAATGGACCCCCGCTACTGGTATATAATCCTCCATCACTGGTATATAGGACCTCCATCACTGGTATACAGTTTCCCCCCCATCAGAGGTTACAGCCCCCATCAGTGGAATACAGCCCCCCATCAGTGGTATATACAGGCCCCCCCTAAGTGGTATATACAGGCTCCCCATCAGTGATATATACTGGCCCCCCATCAGAGGTTACAGCTCCCATCAGTGGTATATACAGGCTCCCCATCAGTGATATATACAGGCCCCCCATCAGAAGTTACAGCCCCCATCAGTGGTATATACAGCCCCACATCAGTGTTTACAGCCCCTATCAGTGGTATACATGCCCCCTCAGAAGTGGTATACAGGCCCCCTCAGAAGTGGTATACAAGCCCCCTCAGCAGTGGTATACAGGCCCCCTCAGCAGTGGTATACAGGCCCCCTCAGAAATAGTATACAGGCCCCCTCAGAAGTGATATACAGGTGCCCCCCCCCCTCCGCAGTGGTATACAGGGCCTCCCCTTGCTGCCGCACACCTGTAAAGTAATACATATTATAGTTATCTCTATCGCCGCTCTGACACCGCGCTCCTCCGGTCTTCATGCTTCTTCCTGCTTGTGACCGGCGGGCGCAGGCAATGACGTCATTGTCTGTGCGCCGGAGGAGGAAGCATGAAGACCCGGAGGATCGCGGAGTCAGAGCGGTGACAGGAATAAGTATAATGATGTAGTAGTTTACAGGTGTGCGGCAGCAAAGGGGGGCCCTGTATACCACAGATGGGGGGGAGGGTCACCTGTATACTGATGGGGGGGGCAGGCGGCCGGCCTGTGACTCCAGTATAAGCCGAGGGGGCATTTTTCAGCACAATTTTTGTGCTGAAAAACTCGGCTTATACTCGAGTATATACGGTATGTATTTATGATATCTCATTTTATACATGAATTTTATTTACATAATTATGTATCTCAAACTGAGACCCATAAATAAAAAACTCATCGATATTGTATTATTATTATTATTATTATTAAATTGGCATTGTCCATACATTAATAAAAAAAAGCATAAATCATTCCTGTATTTCATGCCGACTGGAAAACGAGTGTTCAATGTAAGGATCCAGAAACATTCTCTGGATCTCAACAAACGTTCCCTATTGCCTTCACGACCAGATGTAAATACTCTTTCAATTCCACCTATTCTTAGTGATCTCATGTCACCCAGATGGAATTCTAGAAAATGTCGAGATAAACCTGACAATTTTCTGTTTATAGCTTGTGAGAAAGGATTAGATGCTGTTATGTGTTCAGAAACTCTTTTTCTCTTTTTTTATAATTGGATACTGTGCGATATTAAATCTTTGTATTCTTGCATACCGCACACAAAGGCTATGATGACAATGAGAGAAATTTTGTCTAGTATTAGGATATATTCTAATGATATGAAAAATTTTATGCTTATGGTTTTGGATTATTTACTTCAAAATAACTTTTTCAGCTTTGATAACTGTTTTTATTTACATGTTCAAGGTTGCCCGATGGGTGCGGGTTTCTCTCCGTCATTAGCCAATCTATATATGGCTTCATGGGAGAGGATGTATATATTTAGTGAGAATTGTCCATTCATTGATCGTGTTGTGTGGTGGGGGAGATACATAGATGACGTCATCATTATTTGGGATGGCGCTTCTGATGTGGTCTCCCCCGCCACAAAGAAAGATTTTTTTCAATATATTAACAAAAATAACTTTAATATCTCCTTTACTCATCAAGTCTTTCAAAGTTCTGTGCCTTATCTGGATGTTACCCTTACAGGTAACGGAGATACAGGCAGAATTGAAACATCTCTATATAGAAAGCAAATAAGCGGCAATCCACTTTTGCAAGGAAATAGTTGTCATCCCCAACACATTATAAAAAATTTACCTATAGGAGAATACATTAGAGCGAAAAGATCTTGCTCTACTGAAGATTCTTTTCAAAAAGAGAAAAAAATCATGACAAATAGGTTCTTAGTGAGGGGATACAAATACAATACTTTACATCGTACATCTGCAATAGTTGCTTGGAGAAACAACACCGATTTACTCCATCCTAAAGATAATAAAAAGGATATTTTAAGGATACCAACATTTTCTACACCATATAGCGTGGATTATAATGATATTGTTACAATAATTAAAAAAATTCTCCCTATGCTACATGACAATCCTGTTATGTCTGGAATTCTGTCAAATGGGTATAGATGCGTCCCACGTAGAGCAAAATCATTGGGAAATATTGTTTCGCCTTCACTATTTACCTTACAGCCAAGTAATTCATCATGCTGGTTGATACATAAGGGTAACTACATCTGTGGAGGTCGGTGTTGCGGTTTGTGTAAATATATGCAGAGCACAAATACTTTCTGCACTTCAACAAATATTCAATATAATATAAAAACTTACATAAACTGCAATAGTACCTTCATAGTGTACTTGTAGTATATGTAATAAATACTACGTGGGTAGCACCATTAGACCTCTGAAAAAAAGAGTTTCTGAACACATAACAGCATCTAATCCTTTCTCACGAGCTATAAACAGAAAATTGTCAGGTTTATCTCGACATTTTCTAGAATTCCATCTGGGTGACATGAGATCACTAAGAATACGTGGAATTGAAAGAGTATTTACATCTGGTCGTGGAGGCAATAGGGAACGTTTGTTGAGATCCAGAGAATGTTTCTGGATCCTCACACTGAACACTCGTTTTCCAGTCGGCATGAATTACAGGAATAATTTATGCTTTTTTTAGTAATGTATGGACAATGCTCGATTTAATAATAATAATACAATATCGATGAGTTTTTTATTTATGGGTCTCAGTTTGTGGATACATAATTATGTAACTAAAATTCATGTATAAAATGAGATATCATAAATACATAAATATGATTGAAAATGATCCTATATGACAAGTTTTTACACATCTTCATCTTTTTTATACATTTTTTCATTTGTTTTGAAAGAATCATATACAGTCATATGAAAACTTTTGGGCACCCCTTTTAATCTTACTCTTTTTCTTTTGTTTAAAATTGTTTTTTTGCAACAGCTATTTCAGTGTGATATATGTAATAACTGATGCACACAGTAATATTTCAGGATTGAAATGAGATTTATTATACTAACCGAAAATGTGAAATATGCATTATTTCAAAAATTGACAGGTGCAAAAGTATGGGCACCTCAACAGAAAAGTGACAGTAATATTTAGTAGATCCACCTTTTGCAAAAATAACAGCCCCTAGTCGCTTCCTGTAGCTGTTAATGAGTTCCTGGATCCTGGTTAAGGTATTTTTGACCATTCCTCTTTACAAAACAATTCCAGTTCAGTTAAGTTTGATGGTCATCGAGCATGGACAGCCCGCTTCAAAACATCCCACAGATTTTCAATGATATTCAGGTCTGGGGACTGGGATGGCTATTCCAGAACATTGTATTGTTTCATCTGCATGAATGCCTAAGTAGATTTGGAGCGGTGTTTTGGATCATTGTCTTGCTGAAAGATCCATCCCCAGCGTAACTTCAACTTTGACACTGATTCTTGAACATTATTCTCAAGAATCTGCTGATACTGAGTGGAATCCATGCGACCCTCAAGTTTAACAATATTCCCCGTGCCGTCATTGGCCACACAGCCCCAAAGCATGATGGACCCTCCCCCAAATTTGACACTGGGTAGCAAGTGTTTTTCTTGGAATGCTGTGTTTTTGTGGCACCATGCATAACGCCTTGTTGTATGACCAAACAACTCAATCTTTGTTTCATCAGTCCACAGGACCTTCTTCCAAAATGAAACTGGCTTGTCCAAATGTGGTTTTGCATACCTCAGGCGACTCTGTTTGTGGCGTGCATGCAGAAACTGCTTCTTTCACATCACTCTCCCATACAGCGTCTCCTTGTGCAGTGTGCGCTGTATTGTTGACCGATGCACAGTGACACCATCTGCAGCAAGATGATGCTGCAGGTCTTTGAAGGTGGTCTGTGGATTGTTCTTGACTGTTCTCACCATTCTTCTTCTCTGCCTTTCTGATATTTTTGTTGGCCTGCCACTTCTGGCCTTTACAAGAACTGTCCCTGTGGTCTTCCATTTCCTTACTATGTTCCTCACAGTGGAAACTGACAGGTTAAATCTCTGAGACCACTTTTTGTATCCTTCCCCTGAACAACTATGTTGAACAATCTTTTTTTTCAGATCATTTGAGAGCTGTTTTGAGGAGCCCATGATGCCACTCCTCAGAGAAGATGCAAGTAAGAGAACAACTTGCAAGTGGACACCTGAAATAGCTTTTCTCATGATTAGATACACCGGGCTATGAAGTACAAATCTCAATGAGGTTACTAAACCAATTTAGTGCTTCAGTAAGTCAGTAAAAAGTAGTTAGGAGTATTCAAATCATGAAAATCAGAAGGGTACCTATACTTTGGCACCTGTCAAATTTTGAAATAATCCATATTTCAAATTTTTGGTTAGTACAATAAACCTAATTTCAAACCTGAAATATTACTGTGTCCATCAGTTATTACATATATCACACTGAAATAGCTGTTACAAAAAAACTATTTTAAACAAAAAAAGATTAAGAGGGGTGTCCAAACGTTTTCATATGACTGTATACGAAATATTTATTTATTGATTTTTTATTGTCTATGAATAAGAGCGCAGTGACGCTCGAAACGCATCAGGCGGAGGGTCTGCGTACCCGTATTCATATGTGAGCTTGTGAAGAGAAATTAAAAAATTTAAATGCATGGAGAACCCGTGGTACCGAATCTTCCTTTTTTCTGATTCCTGGTCCCTTGCGCTGCACCTCACCGCTCACCACAGGAGTGTGTACATGGGCAAGTAGAGGAAAAGATTAGCGGTTCTGAGGGCGCTACAAAGGGGCAGAGGAGCCAATACATTTTCCAATATCTTACTTGTTTATTCATAAGAGGTCACGGTCACAACGCGTCTCAGCGGATACTCCGCTTTCATTTGGTGTTAGGGGGATCCCTAACATTGTGAATATTTAAAGGGATCAGCCAGTGACATCACACAGCCCAGTTAACTCATTAGTGTCTCAATACAGACTACATTAATAGAAATGGGGAACATTCCAATTATGAACATTCCATTTATGAACAACATGTGAGAAATAACCCAAGTAGGGTATATGTAATGTAAATCTTAGAATTCATAAAAAACTTTATTATAAAATCATACTTTCTAAAAAAAAAGCTTTAATTTGTAAAGATATTAAAATTAGTATTAAAACGACTTTATGTAAAATTGATAAACCATGCACAATTCCTCTGAATTTCAAGGAAGGGTTCATAAATACTGATCTTACTATAAAAAAGGACTAATAATGTCCCCATTATTCAAACTTTCCAGTTATTTAAAAGGGAATGTTGGCGGATTTCCCAGTTGATGGGTAATTTAAAACTTTGAAGGAGGAGCCAAATAATAAAAATCATAATGTATAAATAGTGGTGGTAATAATTTCTTTAAAAATTTTTATGTAGAATTAACATATTAAAATATTAAAATTTATGATAATGTTAATTGAAGAAGTAGTAGTGGAGTATGTTCCAAATAGGGTGTTCTCCCATTTCCTTCACATTTTACACTTCCCATTCATTACTCCACATCTTGACAATAATCTATAGTAGAATCACTTCAGAACGAACTGTCCTAGTGCTGTACAAGGGATTCAATTATAATTTAGATGGCATCAAGCATCAAATTCAGATAATAATATTATAATAATAATTTATTCATTTATATAGCGCTATTAATTCCATAGCACTTTACATACATGAGTAATGCTGTCTCTCTTGGAGCTCACAATCTAAACATCCTATCAGTATGTCTTTACAATGTGGGAGGAAACCGGAGTGCCCGGAGGAAACACACGCAAACACGGGGAAAACATACAAACTCCTTGCAGATGTTGTTCTTAGTGTCCTTGGTGGGAATTGAACCCAGGACTTCAAGACCCCAGTACTGCAAAGGCTACAGTGCTAACCACTTGAGCCACCGTGCTGCCCAATATTCTGGATGTAAACACCCTATTTTGAAGATCCAGTAATTTTCCCTCTTAATGAGGCTCCTATTCCTGTCCTTATTCATTTCAGGGATGTGATCTATGATCCATAGTTTAAATTGTCTGTAGTCCCTCTGGCGTTCCAACAAAAAGTGCTTGGACACACTATGTTGTATGAAACCGTTCTTAATATTTTGTCTGTGTTTATTCAGACGTTGGTGCATAGCCTGGATAGTTCAACCTACATTTTGTAGGCCACATGTACATTCGATTACATAGACTACATATGATGATTGACATGTTAAGTGATGTTCAATACTGAAGGACTAAAGGAAAGTAAAGGAAGTAGCACCATGTAGCAAATGGATTTCGAATGTGCCTAATGGGCAGTATTGGCGCATCAGAAAAAATTGTACCCATGATGGTGATTTCTAGAAGGAATCATTAATACTAAATGAGAGGTTTATGGAAAAAGGGTATCCGAAGTTGATAGTGGTTGATGCATTTAGTAAGATTAAAAATAAAACTCAAGAGTCTTGTTTATTAAAAATGGATAGGAAAAATGGCAAGAGCAGTGAAGGTGCTAAAAAAGGGGAGTTCAGATGAAAAACTACTTATAATAGATCAACAAGAGCACTGAGTAATCTCCTAAAGAAATATTGGTTCATTTTGAAAAATGACTCTGTGTTATCAAAACACTTTCCGGAAAAACCTAATATTATTTACTGACGCAACCGATCTTAGAAAAATTTGGTCACTCTGAGCTCCACCACCAGAGATAATTCACAGCAAATTCCGACCACTGATCAAACCAACGGTTGTTATAAATGTGGAGTACAAAAATGCCTTTGTTGTGCATCAATACGCATGGTGCTACTTCCTTTACTTCTAAGACAACTGGGGAGTCCTTCAGTATTAAACATCACTTAACATGTCAATCATCATATGTAGTCTGTTATCGAATGTACATATGGCCTACAATATGTAGGTCGAACTATCCAGGCTACGCACCAATGTCTGAATAAACACAGACAAAATATTAAGAACGGTTTCATACAACATAGTGTGTCCAAGCGCTTTTTGTTGGAACACCAGAGGGACTACAGACAATTTAAACTATGGATAATAGATCACATCCCTGAAACGAATAAGGACAGGAATAGGAACCTCATCAAGAGGGAAAATTACTCGATCTTCAAAATAGGGTATTTACATCCAGAAGGCCTGAATTTGATGCTTGAAAATGTGACATCTAAATTATAATTGAATCCCTTGTACAGCACTAGAACAGTTCTTCTGAAGCGGTTCTACTATAGATGATTGTCAAGATGTGGAGTAATGAATGGGAAGTGTTGTAAAATGTGAAGGAAATGGGTGAACACCCTATTTTGGAACATACTCCACTACTACTTCCTCTACTTGCACAGGTCGCAACATGGCAGGTTTCCATCCTGGTGGCTGGGGTCTGCGGAGGTGGGAGGTCACTGTGATTCAGTCTTGTGCCTCTAGTGTTTCAGTCTCCAACAAAATGGTAGCAATTCCACACAACAATGCTCTTGTCAGTGGGACTGCCTGTTCAAGAGATCCCTCATTAGTAGTGCCCCCTGGTCCTGGGAAAAGGGTATTCTCAAGTGCCAGTCAGACGCTCCAAAGCTCAAGATCCCAGAATATTGACCAGCAATATTTCACTCCCTGGTCATGGTAAAAGGTTTCAGCATGAGAGCTTGCCAGGACTTCCCTAAATGGGCTGCCAAAGATTTTGTTCCTGACCAGCCAAATGTTGATCCTCTGGATCCCGAATTTTTGGCTGGTGGGTTATGTGTACATACATAGACCGTATGAGTATGGCTCTTTTTTGTTCATTATTTTCTAGTCCTCTCATTCATTTGAAATTGGTGCTTTAACAGAGGCTAACAAGTGGGGCCCCCCGGCTGAGGTGGTAATAAAAGATAGTAGTTATGTGGCTTTAAGTTCGAGGTATGAATTTACGGCAAGTATTATCAAATTTTCATTATTTAGCATGGTTAGGTCGTTCCCACAATGTGGTGGTATTGCAGGCTGGGGAATATCTGGGATTCGACCCCGAGGAGTTTTGGTCAGGGACATACACTTATATGGCTACTCCCATGTGCATCTTATCTGAAAACAAGGACAGTATGATCTGATATTGAGCTCAAGAAAACATGGCTCACTGCCCGATCTGTTGAAAAGATCTACAAAATCAGAATAAAGGTGAACAGGGCAGCGGGAATTTTTGCAGCACAGAATGTGGTATGATAGTAAAGTATAAGTAATTGGAGCAGGGGTGTACACTGACAGCTTGGGGCCACTGTGCAAGAAATTCTGGCTGGGCACAGTACATGTACAGTAAGAAAAAAAAGTATTCAGCCACCAATTGTGCAAGTTCTCCCACTTAAAAAGATGAGAGAGGCCTGTAATTGACATTATAGGTAGACCTCAACTATGATAGACTAAAGGAGAAATAAATCTTGAAAATCACATTTTCTGATTTGTAAATACATTTTTTCAATTTTGGTGGAAAATAAGTATTTGGTCACCTACAAACAAGCAAGATTTCTGGCTCTCACAGACCTCTAAGGCCTCTAAGGAGTGTCTCCAAAACTCCGAACAGGTGTCAATCTTTCAATTATAGTTTTTCTCTGCAAGTTCCTCTCCTGGTTTTGGCACACAAACTGGATGGACACTGATTAGGGAAAATCCTGCAGAGTGAAACCAGCCTTACTTCCTTAACAGGCTCCTCTGTCCTCCACTCATTATCTGTAGTACTGGCACCTGTTTGTCAGTATACAAAACACCTGTCCACAACCTCAGTCATACTCCAAACTCCACTATGGTGAAGACCAAAGAGCTGTCGAAGGACACCAGAAACAAAATTGTAGTCCTACACCAGGCTAGGAAGAATGAATCTGCAATAGTCAAGCAGCTTGGCGTGAAGAAATCAACTGTGGGAGCAATAATTCGAAAATGGAAGTCATACAAGACCACTGATAATCTTCCTCAATCTGGGGCTCCATGCAAGATCTCACCCCATGGTGTCGAAATGATCTTAAGAATAGTGAGCAAAAATCCCAGAAGCACACGGGGGGACCTAGTGAATCACCTGCAGAGAGCTGGGACTAACGTTACACAGGCTGCCATCAGTCACATACTATACCACCAATGAATCAGATCCTGCAGTGACAGATGTGTCCCCCTGCTTAAGCCATTACATGTCCAGGCCAGTCTGAAGTTTGCTAGAGAGCATTTGGATGATTCAGAAGAGTATTGGGAAAATGTCATATGGTCAGATGAAACCAAAGTAGAACTGTTTGGTAGAAACACAACTTGTCATGTTTGGAGGAGAAAGAATGCTGAGTTGCGTCCAAAGAACACCATACCTACTGTGAAGCATGGGGGAGGCAACATCATGCTTTGGGGATGTTTCTCTGCAAATGGACCAGGTTGAATGATCCGTGTACATGAAAGATTGAATTATTGCGAGATTTTGAGTGCACACCTCCTTCCAAGAGCAAGGACATTGAAGATGAAACATGGCTGGGTCTTTCAGCATGACAATGATCCCAAGCCCACCACCAGCGCAACGAAGGACTGGCTTCGTAGGAAGCTTTTCAAGGTCCTGGAGTGGCCTAGCCAGTGTCCAGATCTAAACCCTAAAGAAAATCTTTGCAATGAATTGAAAGTCTGTTGCCAGCGACAGCCCCAAAAAAATCACTGCTCTAGAGAAGATCTGCATGGAGGAATATGCCAACATACCAGCAACAGTGTGTGCCAACCTTGTGAAGACATAGGCTGGTTTCACACTGCATTTTTTTCCCTGATCAGGTTCAATCCAGTTTGTGTGTCAAAACCAGGAGTGTCTCCAAAACTCAGAACAGGTGACAATCTTTCAATTATACTTTTTCTCTGCAAGTTCCTCTCCTGGTTCCTCTCATGGTTTTGGCACACAAACCTGATCGAACTGATCAGGAAAAAAAAATTGCAGTGTGAAACCAGCCTTACAGAAAACGTTTGACCTCTGTCATAGCCAACAAAGGATATATAACAAAGTTTTGAGATGAACTTTAGTTATTGACCAAATACTTATTTTCCACCAAAATTTTAATAAAAGTTTTTTCCAAATCAGACAATGTGATTTTCAGGATTTGTTTTCTCATGTCGTCTCTCATAGTTGTTGTCTACCTATAATGTCAATTACAGGCCTCTCCCATCTTTTTAAGTGGGAGAACTTGCACAATTGGTGGCTGACAATACTTTTTTCCCCTCTGTAAACATACACTGTGTGCAGAATTATTAGGCAAATGAGTATTTTGATAACATGATACTTTTTCTACATGTTGTCCCACTCCAAGCTGTATAGTCGTGAGAGCCAACTACCAATTAAGTAAATAAGGTGATGTGTATCTCTGTAATGAGGAGGGGTGTGTGTAATGACATCAACACCCTATATAAGGTGTGCTTAATTATTAGGCAAATGCCCTTCCTTAGGCAAAATGGGTTAGGAGAGAGATTTGATGGGCTCTGAAAAGTCCAAAATTGTGAAATGTCTAGCAGAGGGATGTAGCAGTCTTGAAATTGCCAAACTTTTGAAGTATGATCACCGAACAATCGAGCGTTTCATGGCAAATAGCCAACAGGGTCACAAGAAGCATGTTGGGCAAAAAAGGCGAAAAATAACTGCCCATGAATTGAGGAAAATCAAGTGTGAAGCTGCCAACATGCCATTTGCCACCAGTTTTGCCATATTTCAGAGCTGCAACGTTACTGGAGTATCAAAAAGCACAAGGTGTTCTATACTCAGGGACATGGCCAAGGTAAGGAGGGCTGAAAAATTACCACCTTTGAACAAGAAACATAAGATAAAACGTCAAGACTGGGCCAAAAGAATCCAGATAAGGGTAAATAGAGCTGGAATGTCAAGCCGCGCTGACCACATGGATACACACAGAGTTAATCACACACTCTGTTTGTTTAAGCCTATGCGTTTCATGGCAAACACACCACTACAATTATTTCTCTTTCATCAGTCATCCAAGTGTATACCAGAATCAAATAGGAGAGGGAAAAAACACTATCTTAATGAAAAAGTTGAGGATAATAAAAATAAAAAAAACATATCCTATTCATAATCATAAAATTAATAAATTTACAGATGATTCATTTTGGATCTGAACCTACTCTGTTCCAAAATTTAAAGCTCCAATCTTACATCAAATAGTGCATCAGACCACTAAGCCATTCAATATTCTGAGAGCCAGGCACTGTTATAAGAACAGGACCTCAAAACTAGAATTATTCTACCATAAATAGGTCTCAGTCTACACCACACATAAGGAAGTTTATTTAAAAGATCTCATCAGACAGTCTCCTCCTCACTTCTTATTCTTTTAAAGGTTAGCATATTATGAGCGCACACATACGGTATATTTCAGTGCCCATTCAAAAAAGATCACTCACCTTATTGAGCCCCCCAGTCGCAGTGTACGAAGTTTAAAAATCCAGTACGTCTCTTTCCTGCTTAACACCTCCAATCTCTCTTATTGTCCCATTCATGATCAATAGGGGTAATGGACAATTTAACATCTCCATGGTGAACCTCGGTGCTATGCCTAGATAAACCGTGCTTTAAAAAGCCTTTTAGGATGTTATAACTGTGGGAGTTTACACGTCTGTGTAAAGGTTGAGATGTTCTTCCCACATATTGCTTATCACAAATGCACTGGATTAAATAAATCACAAAATCTGTCTGATAAGTCATCCTAAACTTAATATCAAACACCTTACTTTCATCTTTAGAGGACATAAATCTGTCTGCATTATTACTTATATAATGACAACACTTGCAACCTCGTTTGGTACCACGAAAAGAACCCCTACTACCTGTTTTTCCATAGTACAATGTTAGCTGTTTTGAAACGGGGATTTTCAGCACACTGGGTGCCAGAACGTTTTTTATAGTTGGAGCCCTCCTAAAAGTCACACAAGGTTTTTTGGGGACCACTCCATTAAGGATGGGGTCATTAAGAATTACCCCCAGTGTTTTTCCAAAATATTACGTACCTGCTATTTCTGTAACGAAAAGGTTGTCACAAAGTTAGTATTAAAGTTATTATTGGTACCACCAGTATTTAGGGAAGGTTTTCTAAGGTCACCTTGAGAACAGCTTTTTACAGAATTATAAGCTTCCTTAATTAACCTAGAGGGGTAATCCCTTTCACGGAATCTCTCTTGTAAAATTTTACTTTGTTCTTTGAACACAGTATCAGAGGTACAATTTTTTCTGATTTTGTAATACTGGTTTTTGGGAATATTTCTCAACCAGGGTCTATAGTGATTACTTTCATAATGGACGTATCCATTGGCGTCAACTTTTTTTAAAACATTTTTTTGTCATAATTTTTCCACATTCGTCCACATAGATATTCAAGTCCAAAAAAGTGACAGTTTCTTTATCTACAAAGGAGGTCAGTTCTATGCCCCAGTGATTCATCTTGATCGAATCCAGGAAATCCAAAATAGTATTATCTGCATTATCATATATAATAAAGATGTCGTCAATAAAGTGTTTGAATATAATTAAATTGCCCAGATATTTAGAATGGAGGACATGCCAGGACTCAAAGGCAGCCATAAACAAATTGGCATAAGTAGGTGCTGCCCTCGAGCCCATGGCTGTCCCCCGCAACTGATGGTAAACAGTCTCCACAAATGTAAAAAAATTATTTTTCAGGATAAAAGCCATACTCAGTACTAAAAATTCTCTGTGTGGCAGAAATATTGCATAGTCTATGTACATATAATCTAAAATATTGCAGACCAATATTATGGTCGATATTAGAATATAACCCAGTTACATTTATAGTAACGAACTGAAAATCTGTTTTCCATTCTATTCCTTGTAATTCCTGTATCAGGTGGGTGGAATCCCTAAGATATGAACCTAAGTTCCTCACAGACTCGTTTAGGAAAGAATCAACATATGCTGCTAAATTAGATGTTAATTAATCTAACCCCGCTATTACATAACGTCCTGGGGGGTTGAATGCATCTTTACGTACCTTCGGGAGATGGTAATATATTGCTATTCGCGGGTTTTTTATTCCAAGATACTCTTTTTCGTTTCTATTTAGAATCCCCATTCCATCAGCCATTTTTATTAGTTCTTTGTATTTCATTACTGAATGTTCATATTCAGCCATACTGGAAATCCTATAAGTCCCCTTATCTGACAAGATTTTTTTTGCCTCAAGGAGGTAGGCGTCACGATCTTGTAGGACCACTCCCCCTCCTTTATCAGCAGCCAGCAGACTTATAACCAAATTTGTGTCATTTTGTAAAGTTTTATACCCTTAAATTCCACAGTTGTTAGGTTATCAACTGTCTTTTTTTTAAAATCCAAAGACTCGAATTCTCCCAATACCAGATCCGTATAAGTTTTTAAATGATGGCTCTGAATGGGATAAAAATTCTATTTCTCCCTTAGTTGACAATATTTAATTTTATCAATACCCACTTTATTTATCTCCTTCTTGTCACTATTAATAATAAAATACCTTTTCAAGGTTAGTTTCTAGAGATGAGCGAGTACTAAAATGCTCGGGTGCTCGAAGCTTGGGCCGAGCATCCCAAGATACTCGTGAATCGGCCTGAGCACCTAGCCCAATGTTATCCTATGAAAACCCGAGTATTTTTCTGCCATGACCCTCGGCAGCATGGATAAACCCTAAAAATGTCACAAAAGTATCAGAGCAGTGCTGAAATGACATGGGAACAGCATGGGGAGGACCCCTGTAAGCATTTCAGACTCCAAGGTCACTGCTGTGAACAATGTTGTCAGAGTATCACGCCACTTTTATGGACTGTCAAGAAAACGTTACAAAATTAAACGGAAATGGATTTTCATGGAGAAAATATTAAGGGCTCATACCCACTTGTGAGACAGAGTTGGTGTATGTTAGTTTTTTGGATTACATGAAAGATTTAAAAAAAAAAAAAATAAATTGTGTGGCACTCCGATGCCCCTGGGAAGAGACATACATGAAGGCCTCTTTAAATAATGTGCCCATTTTAAGGAAGTGGGTCTTTTGTAGTATTGCCCTTTGGCAGGGCAGCCAAAAATTGGGAGGCACCCCAATGCCTTGGATAGAGATGTGCCTGAGGGCCTCTTTAAATATTGTGCCCATTTTAAGGAAGTTTGTCTTTTGTAGTATTACCCTAGGCAGGGCAGCCAAAAATTGTGTGGCACCCCAATGCCCCTGGATAGAGACGTGCATGAGGGCCTCTTTAAATATTGTGCCCATTTTAAGGAATTTTGTCTTTTGTAGTATTGCCCTAGGCAGGGCAGCCAAAAATTGAGAGGCACCCCAATGCCCTTGGAGAGAGATGTGCATGAGGGCCTCTTTAAATATTGTGCCCATTTTAATTAAGTTTGTCTTTTGTAGTATTGCCCTTTGGCAGGGCAGCCAAAAATTGTGTGGCACTCTAATGCCCCTGGATAGAGACGTGCATGAGGGCCTCTTTAATATTGTGCCCATTTTAAGGAAGTGGGTCTTTTGTAGTATTGCCCTTTGGCAGGGCAGCCAAAAATTGGGAGGCACCCCAATGCCCCTGGAAAGAATCATGGAGGAGAGCCTCTAAATATTGTTCCCATTACAAAGGAACTGGTCTCCTGTACTTGTAATGCCCATTCTGTAAGCATGGACTAAAACATTTACCCCTGGGGGGTATACATGAAACTACTGCCTAACTTTTGAACGGTTAGGGTCATCATCATTATAAATATGATGTAAATAAATTATGTTTTCGTGGCATCATGAACCACGGTCGCACTGATCATGTGATGGTGATGGATGAGGAGAAAGAGGAGCAGTACAGCAAGTAGCCAAAATCATGAAGTGTGTACTCATGTGTGGGTGTGTGGAGGTTCATCAGGCCCGGCGTCAGCACCCGGCGTACCCGGGCAAGTGCTGGGGCCCGACTGCTTGGAGGGGGCCCACTGGGCCCCTGAGGGCTAGGGTCACACTTGCATTGTGACCCTAGCCTGACGCAAGTATTGTCTGCTGCAGCGCAGAGCGTTTAATGCTATGCGCTGCCAGCAAGGGAGCCCATAGAAACCCGATGTTTACATTGACAACCAGTGGTTGGCAAGGTAAACACCGGGTTTCTATGGGCTCAGTTGCTGGCAGCGCATAGCATTAAACACTATGCACTGCAACCGAAAATACTTGCATCAGGCTAGGGTCACAATGCAAGTGTGACCCTAGCCTCAGGGGCCCTTGAGCATTGCCCCCACAGCCAGGGCCATATCCAGGGGGCAGCTGGGGGGTCATTTTCGGCCTCCTGCAGCACCGGAGGGTCTCCCTCCTCCCCCCTCCATGGGAGCCGACAGAGCCGCACACTCTGGGCTGAGAGGACCTGTGATGATGTCACATGGAGGGGAGGAGTAAGTGGTCACATGATCAGCTCCTCAGTTGTTATGGTGCTGGATGAGGTGAAGTTTATGTGTGGGGTCAGGAGGGATTTTCAGTGTGAATGTAGCAGAGGCGAGTGTGTACTAGGTGTATGGCAATTAGGTGAAGTTTGTGTGGGGTCAGGAGGGATTTACAGTGTGATTGTAGCAGAGGCGAGTGTGTACTAGGTGTATGGAACGGAGCCGAGTGGGTACTAGGTGTATGGAGCGGAGCCGTGTGTACGAGGTGTATGGAGCGGAGCCGAGTGTGTACAAGGTGTAAGGAGTGGAGCCGAGTGTGTACGAGGTGTACGGAGCGGAGCCGAGTGTGTACGAGGTGTACGAAGCGGAGCCGAGTGGGTACTAGGTGTATGGAGCGGAGCCGAGTGTGTACGAGGTGAATGGAGCAGAGCCGCGTTTGTACGAGGTGAATGGAGCAGAACCGCGTGCGTACGAGGTGTATGGAGCAGAGCCGCGTGCGTACGAGGTGTATGGAGCAGAGCCGCGTGCGTACGAGGTGTATGGAGCAGAGCCGCGTGCGTACGAGGTGTATGGAGCAGAACCGAGTGCGTACGAGGTGTACGGAGCAGAGCCGAGTGTGTACGAGGTATGTGTACCAGTGGTAGCCCCCCGCGGATTCCGCTCCTATAGTCTCAGCCGCCTTTGCCATCAGCATTCTTCTCCAGAGTCTCTTCTGCCGTTGTCTGCATTCTGCAGCTCAGCATGGAGGGCACGATGTTGTCATGACTGTGCTGATATGTGCAGAGCAACCGGAGGAGACCAAAGCGGCAAGAAGAAAGGTGAGGAGAAAGAGAGATCCAGACAGCCAGACACTCAGCTTGCCTGCGGTGCCACCCATATGGCAGTGCGGCTCCATTGAGCTGCTTGCATTATTTGTGCGCTTCAGGATGCTTGCGTATATACCAAGAATCCTCAGATGCACAAAAATACAACATTTTGCATTTGAAGGGTATTTTCAAAAAGCGCAAGGGAATGCAAATGCATTTTAGCCCGCTCTTAACAACGTGTAATATACTCACTGTCAGAAACAGCTCTTGCTAGTTTCGGCAGTCACTATTCCTGTAAGGCTGATTTCACATAGGCGTTTTTTTTTTAAATGTGGCAGTTGCGGTAAAAAAACCCTGCATCTGCCGCATTTTACGCCTAGCGGCTGCACTTGCTGCCCATTTGCGGGCATATATATATATATATATATATATATATATATATATATATATATATATAGTCCGCGATATGTACTAAAGGGGGCCCACTGAGACCTTTTCGCCCGGGGCCCATAGAAAACTGGAGCCAGCCCTGAGGTGCATGGCAATTTACCGTCACGAAATTTAAATTACGCTATCACTTGGTGGTGGTGTGGTGAAGTCAGGCCCAATCCAACCCTTGTTCATATTGATCAGAGTCAGCCTGTCAGCATTTTTAGTTGACAGGCGGGTGCGTCTATCAGTAATAATTCCACCTGCGGCACTAAAAACATGCTCTGACAAAACGCTAGCTGCAGGGCAGGCCAGGACTTCCAAGGCGTAGAGAGGCAATTCCTTCCACGTGTCCAGCTTGGATACCCAATAATTATAAGGCACAGAGGAATCTAGGAGCACTTTTGTACGATCGGCAATGTACTCCCTCAGCATCTTGGCAAACTTTGCAGTCCTTGTGACACTACCCCGCACCTCAGGGCCTGTGCTACGGGAGGTGCTGAAAAAAGTGTCCCAGATCTTTGAGAGTGTTCCCCTACCTCTGCTGGATTGGACTTGTGCCTCTCTCGGCTGGACGCCTTGGTTGTCCACCGAATCGTGACCTCTGCCGCTAGCGTTTCAGAAGGGAATTTTTGGACTAGTTCCGCAACTATGGCCTTCTGGTACTGCAGCATTTTTGTACATCTCTCCGCCTTCGGAATAAGAGAAATAAAGTTCTCCTTGTAGCGTGGGTCTAAAAGTGTCACCAACCAGTAATGAGTGTCCGCCAAGATGTTGATAACGCAAGGGTCACGAGACAGGCAGCGTAACATAAAGTCAGCCATGTGCGCCAGACTGTTAACAGGCAAGACTTCAGGGTCCTCACCAACAGCATGACTGTCCATGCTGGCCTCATCATCCTCCTCCTCATCTCCCCTGTCCTCTGGCCATCCACGCCAAACCGACGGTCTGACGGTTGTGCATGTATTACTGTCAATTCCGCATGAAAGTAGCTCTATTTCTTCATCCTCCTCGTCATAGTCCGCCAATGCACGTTGGGATGAGATGAGGCTGGGCTGTGTGTAATCACCCAGTACGGTTTCTTGCTCCAGCTCATCGTGCTCCGCCTGCAATGCATCGTCTTTGATTTTGAGCAGAGAGCGTTTTAGAAGACAGAGAAGCGGGTTGGTGACGCTAATGATGTCGTCATCGCCGCTCACCATCTTGGTGGAGTCCTCAAAGTTTTAGAGGATGGTACATATGTCGGACATCCATGTCCACTCCTGAGGTCTTATGTGTGGAGTTTGAACCGTATACCGACGGCCTAGTTGATGCTGGTTTTCAACAACTGCCTTCTTCTGCTCACAAATCCTTACCAACATGTGCAGTGTGGAACTCCAATGCGTGGGGACATCACACACCAGTCTGTGAGCTGGAAGCTGCAAACACCGCTGAAAGCCTGCAAGAGCGACAGAAGCAGTAGGTGACTTTCTAAAATGGGCAGACAGGCGGCGTACTTTGACAAGCAGATCCGATAGCTCCGGGTAGAATTTAAGAAACCACTGAACCACGAGGTTGAGCACATGGGCCACGCTTGGAACATGTGTCAGCTCGCCTCACCTCAGAGCCGCCACCAGGTTCCGGCCATTGTCACACACGACCATGCCGGGCTGTATGTTCAGCGGTGTGAGCCAGTGGTCTGCCTGCTGTTTCAGAGCTGTCCATAATTCTTCAGCATTGTGGGGTTTGTCACCTACGCATATTAGCTTCACCACAGCCTGTTGCCGCTTAGCTGAGGCAGTGCTGCAGTGCTTCCAGCTTGGGACTGGTGTGGAGGGGGAAGTGGAGGAGGAGGAGGAGGAGGAGGCTGAGGAGCATGACGTTCCGGAGCTGTAGCTTTACACTGTGGGTGAAACCCTGACTGAGTTAGGGCCTGCAATCCTTGGTGTCGGAAGGACGTGTTCCGTCCCAAGCTCAGACTGGGTCCCGGCTTCCAGAATATTAACCCAGTGTGCCGTCAGCGAGATGTACCGGCCCTGCCCACAAGCAGTTGTCCACGTGTCCGTGGTTAGGTGGACTTTGCCTGAAACTGCGTTGTTAAGGGCACATCTGATGTTTTGTGACACGTGCTTATGTAATGCGGGGAGGCACACTGGGAGATATAGTGGCAGCTGGGGACCGAGTAACGTAGGACAGCCACCGCCATCAGGTCGCGGAATGCTTCAGTCTCCACTAGCCTAAAAGGCAACATTTCCAGCGCAAGCAGTCCCAAAATGTGTGCATTTAGAACTGTGGCATGTGGGGCATTGGCAGCGTATTTGCGCCTGTGTTCCAAAGATTAGTGTATGGATAACTGATTGCCGTTGGACGTTGTTGATGATGGTGCTATTTCTGCTTGTGCAACTACAGGTGAAGGACAGGAAGCATCTTCGCATGCAGTATGGACAGGGGATTGTCTTGCACGCACAACAGTGGAAAACGCAGCGGTGTCACCCGCAGACACTGCTCCTGCACTCTGGTGTACATCCCACAAAGTCGGGTGCTTTGCTGACATGTGCCTGATCATGCTGGTGGTGGTCAGGCTGTTAGTTTTGCTACCCCTGCTGATGCTGGCATGGCAGGTGTTGCAAATGGCCTTTTTTGGAATTATCTGTAGACACCTTAAAAAAACAGCCAGACTCGGGAAGACCTAACAGTTGTACTGGCAACGTCTGTTGTGTTGTTGTTCCGGGGAACGGTTGCCTGCCTTCTGCCTGTGGCCACCACCCTGCTTCTTCCGGCCTGTTGTGATGCTACGCCTAACTACCCCTGTGCACTGCTGTCCTCGCTCTGCATGTCCTCCTGCCAGGTTGGGTCAGTTAATGGATCATCCACCACGTTGTCTTCCACTTCCGCACCCTGGTCCTCCTCCTGACTTTCTGGCAATTGTGTCTCATCATCGTCCACCTCTTGTTGAGACACATTCCCACCGTTGACTTCGTGAGACCATGCATGCTCAAATATTTGTGCATCGGTACATACGATCTCCTCATGACCCACTTCAACTGGATCTGGCGAGAGGCCAAAATCTAGGAATGGATAAGTGAACAGCTTTTCAGAGTGTCCATGTGTGGGATCAGTTATGTCCGGGGTCGGGCACTCGGCATGGTGGGAGGAAGGAGGATCAGGGTGTGGAATGTGCGATCCAGTCTCACGGCTACTGACACTTGACCGCGTGGAAGACAGGGTATTTGTGGTGGTGCCAAACTGACTGGAAGCATTATCCGCTATCCAACTAAGGCGGCCGTCACACGCTTCAATGCTGAGAGCGATATTGTTAGCGATCACATGCACGCGCGATCGCTAACAATATCGTTCACATCGCTGGTGAGCTGTCACACAGGCAGACTCACCAGCGTTGTGGACCAGCGAGATCGCTGGTAACTAGGGTACACATCAGGTTACTAGGCGCCGCGCGGCGCTTAGTAACCCGACGTTTACCATAGATACCATCTCCCAGCATAGGCTCTGCCGCTGGGAGATCGTTCATCGTGGTGTCACACACCACGATGAGGCAGATTGATCAAGCGATTATCGCTTGATATGAGCTCCGGCTCACAAATCTGCGATCAAGCAATCAAGCGATTTTACAGTGTAAAATCGCTTGATTACACGCAGCGATGCACAAACGATATCGCTTAAACGATCAAAAAGCAGATCGCTTAAGCGATATCGTGCAGGAAATTGAAGCGTGTGACGGCCGCCTAACAACCGGTTGACACTGGTCTTGGTTTAATAGTGGTGTACTGCTGCAGTCCCCTAGAAATTGGGACAGGAAGGTCGAGCGAGATGATGTGGGCGTTTGTCGTGGTGGAATTTGAGCTTGTACACGGCCTCGGCCTGCACCACCATCACGTCCAGTTCCTTGTCCCTTGCCACCGGCCTTGCGCATTTTCAATGTTGTGCTGCCTGTATACAGCTAAATGAAGGCGTCCAAAAGATGGTTTTTAGCTCACACTGAGATTTCAAATTACAGCGGTTTAATCCCGGCAGCTGGAACGGTCAGACACAAACGCTGACGCGTATACATTGTTTTGGCGTATACTACTTGGAGCTACAAGTCACTCCTGCCGCACTAAAATGGTAAATGAATGCAGACAAGAGTTGGTTTTTAGCTGCACACTGAGATTACAGATTAGAGCGGTTTAATCCCAGCAGGTGGAACGGTCAGACACAAACGCTGACGCGTATGCAGTGTTTTGGCGTATACTACTTGGAGCTACAAGCCACTCCTGCTGCACTAAGATGGTAAATGAATGCAGACAAGAGTTGGTTTTTAGCTGCACACTGAGATTACAGATTAGAGCAGTTTAATCCCGGCAGCTGGAACAGTCAGACACAACCGCTGACGAGTATACTAATTGGAGCTAACCCCTTACTGCCTATAGAGAGCTAAATTAATCCTTAAAAAGACTGTTTTGGAGATTTCCAGCCTGTACACCAGCCCCAGATGTGATGCAAGCTGGTAGACTAGCACAAGAAGTTTGCTATATACCCTGCCTCCCTGCCTGTATACAGCTGTATTAGTCCTCAGAAGGACTGTTGTGGTATTAGATCAGCAGCCCTGCACCTACACTAGCTGAAAGGCCACAAATCTGTCCCGGAATCAGCAGCACCTCTCCCTACACTGCCTGTCTGTGGAGCACAGTTATATAGTAACATAGTAACATAGTTTTTAAGGTTGAAGGAAGACTTTTAGTCCATCTAGTTCAACCCATAGCCTAACATGTTGATCCAGAGGAAGGCAAAAAAAACCCATGTGGCAACACTAGCTCCACATTGGGGAAAAAAATTCCTTCCTGACTCCAGATATGGCAATCAGACTAATTCCCTGGATCAACGCCCTATCAAAGGATCTAGTATATATAACTAGTAATATTATAGTTTTCAAGAAAGGCATCCAGGCCCTTCTTAAATGTTAGTAGTGAGTCACTCATTACAACATCATGTGGCAGAGAGTTCCACAGTCTCACTGCTCTTACAGTAAAGAATCCACGTCTGTGATTATGATTAAACCTTCTTTCCTCCAGACGTAGAGGATGCCCCCTTGTCCCCGTCTCAGGCCTAAGAGTAAAGAGATCATTAGAAAGTTCTCTGTACTGTCCCCTCATATATTTATACATTATTATAAGATCACCCCTAAGCCTTCGTTTTTCCAAGCTAAATAACCCCAAGTTTAATAACCTGTCTTGGTATTGCAGACCCCTCAGTCCTCTAATAACCTTGGTTGCTCTTCTCTGGACCCGCTCTAGTTCAACTATGTCTTTCTTATACACCGGAGACCAGAATTGTACACAGTATTCTAAGTGTGGTCGCACTAGTGACTTGTATAGAGGTAAAATTATGTTCTCCTCATGAGCATCTATGCCTCTTTTAATGCATCCGATTATTTTATTTGCCTTTGCAGCAGCTGCCTGACACTGGCCACTAAATGTGAGTTTGTCATCTACCCATACACCCAGGTCTTTTTCAGTGACAGTTTTACCCAGTGTTTTACAATTAAGCACATAATTATACCTTTTGTTTCCTCTACCCAAGTGCATGACCTTACATTTATCCCCATTAAAGCTCATTTGCCATTTATCAGCCCAAGCTTCTAGTTTACATAAATCCTCCTGTAATATAAAATTGTCCTCCTCTGTATTAATTACCCTGCAGAGTTTAGTGTCATCTGCAAATATTGAGATTCTACTCTGTATGCCCCCTACAAGGTCATTATTAAATATATTAAAAAGAAGCGGGCCCAACACTGACCCCTGTGGTACCCCACTGTTAACTGTGACCCATTCTGAGTGTGTTCCATTAATGACCACCCTTTGTTTCCCATCACTAAGCCAGTTCTTAACCCACTTACACATATTTTCCCCTATCCCCATTGCTGTCATTTTATGTATCAACCTTTTGTGTGGCACCGTATCAAAAGCTTTTGAAAAGTCCATATACACCACATCCACTGCATTTCTTTGGTCCAGTCCAGAACTTACTTCTTCATAGAAGTTTATCAGATTAGTTTGACAAGAACAGTCCCTCGTAAAACCATGTTGATATTGGGTCATGAGATTATTTTTCTTCAGATACTCCAGTATAGCATCTCTTAGAAAACCCTCTAGGATTTTACCCACAGTAGAGGTTAAGCTTACTGGCCTATAATTTCCAAGTTCAGTTTTTGTTCCCTTTTTGAATATTGGCACCACATTTGCTATACGCCAGTCCTGTGGTACAGACCCTGTTATTATGGAATCTTTAAAGATTAAAAATAATGGTCTATCTATGACAGTACTAATTCCTGCAGCACTCTGGGGTGTATCCCATCCGGGCCCGGGGATTTGTCAATTTTAGTGATTTTTAGACGATGCCGTACTTCCTGCTGGGTTAAGCTGGTGACATTTAATTGACAGTTTTTGTTATCACTGATCATATTGTCTGTCATGGGATTTTCTTGTGTAAATACTGTTGAAAAAAAGTCATTTAGCATATTGGCTTTTTCCTCATCCTCAACCACCATTTCACCCAGATTATTTTTAAAGGGGCCAACACCATCATTTTTTAGTTTCTTACTATTTATGTAGTTAAAAAATAATTTGGGATTATTTTTACTTTCTCTGGCAATGAGTCTCTCTGTCTCAATCTTTGCTGCCTTGATTTGCTTTTTACAGACTTGACCACGCTGTGCGGCCAGCCAATCACTGTAATGCCACAACCAAAATGGCTGTGGCATTACAGTGTCTGTCAGCCAATCCCTGCATGTGGACTGGCTCTGTAAAGAGCGCCAACATGCAGGCAGGTGGATCCCGAGCATAGCAAGAGTATCGCGGGATTACTCGGTACTCGCCGAGTACCCCGAGTACCGAGATATTCATGCGAGTACCGAGTAGTCACAAGCATACTCACTCATCCCTATTAGTTTCCTGATGAATTGCTGGAGATCCATAAAGAGCTCCACATCCCTGTATTTAATATTCAGGCAAAAAGACAACCCCCTATTTAAAACTCTGGCTTCACCATCGGTGAGATTATGTTTCGAGAAGTTGAAGATGTTGCCTCTTCTTTCCAACACACGTCCATTAGCTTCAATAAAAATCTGGACCGGCTGTCTTATCAAGTTTAGATTGGTCTCAATGCTTTGTTTTCCCTTAATCTTTTTCTTTCCTCGGGCTCCTCTTCTACATTTTTTCTTTTTTGATATTTCAGCATAAGATTCTTTATTATGCGGTTTCTGTCTTCTACAACTTTCGTAAAAAACACACCGAAGAAGACCCAGATGTGGAATTATCCACAATGATCTTATTCCTATTCTCTCTCACCTCATTTTCATGGATCTCTATTAAATCACATGTATTCTCAACCATAGCAGCTAGAGGGGTTTGGGGAAAGATCTCCTTTTCAGCTTCTTGCCATATTGGACGATCAAGTATATTGGTTTCAACCTTCCACTCTTCAGTAGCCAGTGAGACCAAAACACCAAGGGGACTGATCTGGCCTATTGTATTCAGATCTAGTAAATTGTCCCTTTTTATTCTTTCCATTTGGAGCTTGACTTGTTCCAAATTGTCAATGGGTTCTTTACCATTTATATTATCATTGGTTTTGTTTACGGGTGTATCCTCACTCACCTGATCTACCATTACTATTTGTGGTGATGTTTTTTTTTTTCTTTTTCTTATTTTTATTTTTTTCTCCTAGTGTGGTAACAGTCACGGGTCCCACATGTCTGGTCACAACTCAAAACCGGCTGGTTGGCCAGCCACACTTCGGACCACAACCTGTAGGGATCCCGAACCATCAGTGGAGTCAAAAATTCTATTATCATGATATTTAACATTCACATCACCATTATTTCCATTTACCGGAATACTGATCAGTATTAATTAATTAATATAACACACTGATGGGGTTTTAAACCTCCCACCCTTAGGAAAGATTCACCATAAAGATTTAAATTAACAATCAATCTTTATTATATATCATCATAAAATCTATAAAACAGAGCATTCCCTCTAGGGGGATACACAAGATACAATCAGACTATTCAGTGTAAAGTATAGTATGCCATACAATAACCATAAAAAACGTCACAACAGTACTGGGTCTGCGTCACAGTATCAAACTTAACCCAAATCTACTGAGCTGACATTAATCACCATCTGTAACCCCGTACACATGATATAAGACTGCCTGTCCACTTCCTACTTCAGCTTAGTTTGTGTCAAATCAACTGAAGTGGTGCCTGGCTATATCTAATCACACTTCCAATTTTATTATGGTAGCTGCAGCCTAGCCTTCTATCTATCATTATTACCACAGCTCCCAGGGGGGTACAGTTAAGTTACTTAGATGGTGCAGTTATGCATCATACCTGAATCACTGAGGTGCCTGATCATGCTTGCGCTCCCTCCTCCCCTACAGCCGTTTCGCTTCCCGCTTCTTCTAGGCTGCAGCTACCATAATGAATTGGAAGTGTGATTAGATATAGCCAGGCACCATTTCAGTTGATTTGACACAAACTAAGCTGAAGGAGGAAGTGGACAGGCAGTCTTATATCATGTGTACGGGGTTACAGATGGTGATTAATGTCAGCTCAGTAGATTTGCATTAAATTTGATTCTGAGACTCAATGTTGATTGTAAACAGATCAAGCAACTGACAGAATCTATGGATGGAAGGCTGTTGAGTGTCATCATAAAGAAAGATGGCTATATTGGTCATTAATTTTTTTTTGTGTTTTGTTTTTGAATGTCAGAAATGTTTTTTTCTTATTTTTGTGCAGTTATATTGATTTACCTGGTGAAAATAAACATGTGAGATGGGAATATATTTGGTATTCATTAAGTTGCCTAATAATTCTGCACAGCCATAGTTAGCTGCGCAAACAGATATCCTCCTAAGATAGCCAAATCTAAAAAAAACCCACTCCAACTTCCAAAAATATTAAACTTTGATATTTATGAGTCTTTTGGGTTGATTGAGAACATAGTTGTTCATCAATAATAAAAATAATCCTCTAAAATACAACTTGCCTAATAATTCTGCACACAGTGTATTACCTAGTGCCTTATATTAGCACCGTCCCTTATATAGCTGATTCTCTTGTTATTTATAGTGCTCTGTATTTATTTCATTGCGTCCTCTCTTGTTAGATATAACATGATATGACTGCTGATTTAACATGGTATTCCATCAGTGGGCATTTTATATCTAACAAGATAAGATTATATACTAAAGAGAGCAAGCTGTGAATGGCATCATATACAGAGCCGCCGTTATGGCATTAAAGCTCTTAATGAGTAAGGGGCCCGCCAATCATTGGAGGGGGCGTGGCCATTTGAACAGAGGCAGGGGGGCCCGGGAGTGCTGGAGGGGGGTGTGGCCATTTGGAGCAAGCAGGCCTGCCATCCCCCCGGCCAGGGGGCCCCCTGAGCTGCGTGAGCACTCCCCTCCGCACTGCCGACTCCTGCTGTGTCCTGCTGCCCGGGCCGCACTGCCATCTTCTGTGTTTTCCTGCTGCTCCGGAGGCCAGCCCTGCGCATTTACTGTGTCCTGGGCCGGCTGCTGGGCATTGTGTATGTGCACTGACAGGTGCCCTCCCACCGACTCTTCCTCCTAACCTGTGAATTGCACATGCTGATAGCAATGGACGGGCCATTTGTACAGAGTCGGCACAGCTCTATGATATGATCTCCTGCACTTCCTGCGCCTCGTGCAGGAGATAGAGATGTGTCGGCTCTGTACAGACGGCCGTCCACTGCTATCAGCGTGTGCAATTCACAGGTTAGAAGGAAGAGACAGGGGAGAGCAGCACTTGGATGGGGGGGCCTGGGGCCTGTCAGTGCACATACAAAGGGTAGGATAGGAGGAAGAGAGGGTTGGAGCAGCACCCAGGGGGCCCCCTGTCAGAGAAGATACACGGGAGGAAGAGCAGGGGGACAGGGGGCCCTCTCTCATGGTCAAATACATAGGTTAGAAGGAAGTGGGTGGGGCCCTTGTCAGGCAAATACTCAGCTCCCTGGGGCCCGAAGTCCCTGCTCTGTGGCTCACGTACAGTGCACAGTGCTATGCAGCTCACGTGTTCCAAGTGCTCTGGGGCTCACATGTTCCCAGTGCTCTGCAGGTCACGTGTTCCCAGTGCTCTGTGGCTCACGTACAGTGCACAGTGCTCTGTGGCTCACATATTCCCAGTGCTCTGCGGCTCACATATAGTGCACAGTGCTCTGTGGCTCATGTGTTCCCAGTGCTCTGCGGCTCACGTGTTCCCAGTGCTTTGCGGCTCATGTACAGTGCACAGTACTATGCAGCTAACGTGTTCCAAGTGCTCTGGGGCTCACATGTTCCCAGTGCTCTGCAGGTCACGTGTTCCCAGTGCTCTGTGGCTCACGTACAGTGCACAGTGCTCTGCGGCTCACGAGTTCCCAGTGCTCTGTGGCTCACATAGCAGTGCACAGTGCTCTGTGGCTCACATATTCCCAGTGCTCTGCGGCTCACATATAGTGCACAGTGCTCTGTGGCTCACGTGTTCCCAGTGCTCTGCGGCTCACGTACAGGGCACAGTGCTCTGCGGTTCACGTACAGTGCACAGTGCTCTGCGGCTCATGCGTTCCCAGTGCTCTGCGGCTCACGTACAGTACAAAGTGCTCTGCGGCTCACGTACAGTACACAGTGCTCTGCCCATCATGCACAGTGCTCTGCAGATCACGTGTTCCCAGTGCTCTGAGGATCACGTACAGTGCACAGTGCTCTGCGGCTCACGTACAATGCACAGTGCTCTGTGGCTCACATGTTCCCAGTGCTCTGCGGCTCACATATAGAGCACAGTGCTCTGTGGCTCACGTGTTCCCAGTGCTCTGCGGCTCACATACAGTGCACAGTGCTCTGCGGCTCACGTGTTCCCAGTGCTCTGCGGCTCATGTACAGTGCACAGTGCTCTGCGGCTCATGTGTTCCCAGTGCTCTGCGGCTCACGTACAGTACACAGTGCTCTGCGGCTCACATACAGTACACAGTGCTCTGCCCATCGTGTACAGTGCTCTGCAGATCACGTGTTCCCAGTGCTCTGAGGATCACGTACAGTGCACAGTGCTTTGCAGATCATGTACAGCGTACAGTGTTCTGCAGATCATGTCATGTGCCCAGTGCTCTGCAGAGACAGCGTAGAAGGGGGAGACACAGAAAAGGAAGACAGCGCATG
Source organism: Allobates femoralis (assembly GCA_033576535.1). NCBI lineage: Eukaryota > Metazoa > Chordata > Amphibia > Anura > Aromobatidae > Allobates > Allobates femoralis. Next base: position 318,950,058 of record JARQOC010000002.1, on the reverse strand, counting down.
GGGGAGAGACAGCACACGGTGGAGGTGCAGCACACATGGGTGAGACAGCACACAAGATGGAAGAATTCACAGAGGGGAAAAGACAGCACAGGGTGGGAGAGACATCGCACAGGATTATATTTATAAGGATTATAAATATACTAGCTGTGAGCCCGATGCAAATGCATCGGGATTCTAGAACGTGCGTTAATTTGATTATAGTAGTTATAGCTGTTAGCCTGATACAAATGCATCGGGTGTCTAGAATATGTTTATTGTTTTTTTAAAGATTTTTAAATAATAATCCAATTATTCCAATGACATCTTTACAGCAACTACATATATTTGTATTGTTGATATCATATAAGGAAAATTGAACAATTATGTTGTAAGGGTCTTAGAACACAAAGTAGCAATACTTATTAATGCGTCAATCATTAGAATTGATGAATTAATAATAGTAATATGTGTATCAGCCAGTTTGTGTCAGCCCACCAATCGCGTCAAGATGCCCTTACGCCTGGTGAGTCCTAATCTAACTAATTCCGAATTGATATTATTTAAATATGTTTTATGGCTGGATTTGTCTTAGATTTTTTGAGGATCATGTGGTAAATAAATAAATGTTATAAATTGATACAAAAGGAGTTACCAACTACAAACTTGCAGCAATGTCCACGCAATAACTAAAAAACTTGTAGTTAACCTGCGGTAAATGAAGTGAACGTGGCTTTGGCAGGTGCATAACATGCATCCACTAAGTAAGCACAGATGACTGTAGTTGATGTGGATGACACTGCCACAACTATGTTCTCTGCACAAACCGCAAGTGAAGTACAAATTGCATATATGCAGTCATGAAAATTACAGCAAGTATGTTGTCGGTGAGTCCTTCATGATCAATTATTATCATTTAGTATATTCCTCAATAATGTGAAAAAAATCTAAGAAAAATGGCATGATAGAATCTAATTAATAATTTATTTTTGTCCCTATCTATCTAAACATGTGTAACACACCTTGCTAATGAGATGTGTGTGAACAGCCGTCCCACCCGTCTCTTAGCTGTTCACAAAAACCTCTCCCTGTAAAGAATGAGAATGAAATCTCTCAGCACATATAGTGCTGGAGCTTGAAATAGTGGTTTCTATCACCCACTGTAGAAATGTGGATGATACACATCTCTCATATTATTTTAAATGTGTGTTCACAAAAATATAGTAGAAATCAGTATATAAAAGAATAAAATGTGAAACAGTAAATTTTTTTTTTTTTTTTTTTTTTTCAAAAGATAAATAAACAGAAGAATAGTCATAGGGAAGAGTTCAGTGCAAAATATTCTTGTAGACAATATTTTGTAAATACTTTGTCACTGTTAGGCAGCAATTTTCCTTGGATTGGAGTGTCCACCACTTTCACTTTTACATTAGATCGTCTTCTCACTCTTGAAAAAGCCACATACAATTGTCCATGTCCAAAAACAGGTTCTGGCAAAAAAATCCCTACTTTCTCAAGTGTTTGTCCTTGGGATTTGTTTATTGTCATGGCAAAAGCTGGCTTCAGAGGAAATTGGCGACGTCTTAACTTAAAAGGCAAGCCGGTTTCTGATGGGCACAAATCAATCCTGGGAATGAAAACCACATTTCCTCCAGCAGACCCAGTAATGACTTTTGCTTGAATCATGTTGGCAAACAAACCGGTGACAATTAAGCGAGTCCCATTACAAAGACCTTTTCGGCTGTTGAAGTTCCTCAAAAGCATTACAATGGTGCCAATTTTTAATTTCAGACGATGAAATGGCATCCCCGTGGGTGTAAGTGAATTTAAAAACTCAACAGGGTATTGCTCTGGGTCCTCTGTCTCGTCCGGATCAATGGAATCATCACTAATGTATTCTGTGTACTCTCCAGCAATGCAATCCATGATCTTAGAGTTGACCTGATCCACATCATCATTTTTGGGGCAAAGAATGGCATGTGATGCTGCTGTATTAATGCTTTCATTGTCATTGACATCAATTACAATGTTTTCACCAAAAATGTCAAATATTAGTGAGCCTGTGCAAATCATATCTTCAGGGATTTCTATAACATCATCTCCAAGGTTATAAGAATTGGTCAATTGTCCATTTCCCAGCTGAAGTATCCAATTGCTGTATTCTGGATCAACAGAGCGCATGTTGTCAAGTAGTGGCAATTGAGTGAAAATCTGCCATTGTCTGGAATATTTAATGCAGCTCTCTACGATATCAGTTCGTGTTCCATGAGGAATAATAGGAAGACACTGACGAAAGTCTCCTCCCAGAACAATGACTTTCCCTCCAAAGGGTGTTTTATTTTTCTTCGAGATATCTTTGGTCATAACATCCTTTAATAGTTGGTCAATGACATGCAGTGCGTATTTAGATAGCATAGTGGATTCATCAATAATGAAAAGTTTAGTATTCTTCAAATGGTATGCAGCATCAGTATCATTTTTGATTCTTGAAACAGATGTTTCATTGATTGGAATTGGTATTCCGTAAAGTGAATGGATGGTTCTTCCTCCTTCCAATAAGTTGGCTGCAATCCCATACTGGCAGCAGGTGACACATTTCTCCTTCTCCTCTTATTTGACGAATTAACAAATCATACAAATATGTTTTCCCACTGCCACCTGGACCATCAATGAAAAAGCACTTAGCTTGCTGACTTGTATCCTGTAATGCTTCATTTATGGCATTATAGGCCAAAAGTTGTTGTTGATTTAAAGTTTCTTTCATTTCTTGGGCTCTTCTAAACTCCTCCTCTTTGTCGTATTGTGGTTGTAGTTGTTGTTTTCTTTTGGGGCGTGGTAGATTAAAATCCGTAAAGCTTTTGCCATGAAATTTTAACACATTTTGAACATCTGTCATTGCATAGCCTTCACAATGCTCACAGTCCTCATTGTTAGGATGATATGCACGGCAGTAGTCTTCAATAAAATCTTTTTTAAATTCTTGCCACAACTCCAATGGATGAGCAGGAGGACCAAAGATACATATGTAAGCAAACATATCCCGAAGCTGTGCAGGCATGTTTAGAACACAGCCATCCAGTAAGGTATTTCGCCAAACACTGTCATCCAAAAGTAATCCAAGGGCTATTGCTGCCTGTTTAAAAGTTGGGTACTCGACTTCATTAACGGTCTTAATGTGCTCAAAACTTGTTGCTCCTTTTACATGTAGTAACAACAACCGTAAATAGTAGCGTTCTTCATCTTTCATACTGACCGTATACATTCTTCCAATGACTGTTGTTCCACGTTTCTGCCTAATTTCCCATGCACCATCTTTCCAGACATAGTGCTCAGGAATTTGGCGGTAGAAGTATTCATGAGCATGTGGGTCATTCTGATTCAGTTCAAAGTAAGCCATAAGAGTTGATTTTCTATGCGTCATGGCAGCAATGTTCTCTACAGAAGCATCTTCATGAAAATAAAGTGGTTGTGACTGTGGCAGATGTACGGCAAGGCGAACAATGCTGTGTGATTGTTTATGCATTGGATAGGCAAAAATTCTCCAAGCTGCCTCCGGTGCACTGACATATCTTGAATCCATAAATTGGTGAGGTTCATCATGTTGTATGTTTGTTTGAGAAATTTCCAGATTGGCTTTATCATGCCCTTTGTAAACATATTTGAATAAATACTTGACACTTTGAATGGACGCAGAGATTTCCACATTTATATGACACTTATACTTTAATAGTAGGAAAGGGTTATAGGGAACAACCCAAGAATTATCAACCATGTGAGAACGTTGTGTAAATGAAGGTCCTGCATTGCGTTGATAAGTTGGGTAGGCATCGTGTGCTATTAGAGTTTTTGGTTGGAAATCTTTTGGGAATCCTTTTTTACACTTTCCAATATCCATACATGGAGAATTGGGGTTGAATTGTCCACAGGGTCCATGAATCATATGTTGCATCACAATTTGATGGAGCACAGGATACTCGGATGGATCAGGAATTTCTGCCCAAACAGTACGATCGACATCAAGCTCAGTGCGTAATTTGGAATTGCTATCTAGAATAATCAAAATGTGAGCATGTGGTAGTCCCCGCTTTTGAAATTCTATTACATGAACCATTGCACAAATCTTGCCAAATAATCCACTGTTTATATTTTTTAATAGAGCTTCTAATTTTATTTTGAAGACACGGGTGACTAAATCCGGTCTGTGCTCCACCTCTGCCATGGTTCTAAATTGTGGATAATCTCGCTCCATTTGGGATTACAGGTCATTGTTATAAAAAGATCTGGGGTCCAAATTTTGTAACAATAGCCATGGCATCTTGATAACGTTGCTGCATATTTTTGGACTACCTTCAAACGACGATGGTAAAATGACCGTCTTGCCAATGGGAATTCCTTTTTCGAAAGATTTTCTTTGCAGATGTTCCTGTAGTACGCAATAGTCCTCCACTTTTAAATCTTTTTGATGTTGACGTATAAAATTTAAGCGATTAGCCTCAATTTTTATATACGCATCCACTAAATACTGTTGTGTTAGTTTTCCACCATTTAGAATAGGATTGAACCCAGGACGTACAGATAGCAAATAACAGTAATACTGCAATTGTGTAATTCTCCGTGGATTTTCACCTTGATGCTTCAGTCCCTCATGCCAGCCTTGTTCTCCATACGGAAAAAATAACGGATACAGTAAAGCATCTAAATTACTGTGGAGAATACTGACTTGCTGTGTTTTTGGGGCTAAAGGATTGTTTGGGTCAGGTTTCAGATGAATTAAAATGTCTCTATTGAAGGGTGGCTCTCCATCGGCATTTTCAAAGACCACAGCAACTTCATTAACAATTGGTTTATTATAACGTCTTGGGTCTTGTTCTCGATCCTGTTTAAGAGCCATGATGATATTAGGCATGACAGTACCATTTTCAATTGCCTTCTCCTGTTCCTCTTGTTCAACAAAACGTAACATTTTGTATGCGGAAACAAAAGGATTGATGCGATCTAATAAGTTAGCAATGAGCCGCATCAATTTAGGATGACATTTTTTATTTTCGTCACACTGTAAACGTTGGTCATTAGCAGTGGCAGTATCTAAAATGTAGAGTTGGGCATAAGCAGGAGCTTGATCTGGAGCAGGATGTAGTGTTCCAGTACGGTGATAAATTTGGCCATGAATTCTGAAGCAATAAGGGCCATGTCCAGGTGGAGGAGCAATACTTGCACCCATAGAAGCAAAACCAAAGGAACTATTAATACTTCTGATGTTATCCATCATATTCCGACTGTATGGACTCTGACCTTTAAGAATACATTCCAACATCTCTGGATACTGAGGTAACGGAACCTTGACCTTCCCCTTGTGACAACAGAGAGTATACTGTTTATCCGATGGCATCTCATCCATGAAATGTCGAGCTTCACAATGGTTACATATGAATATCATTGAGCCACAGCTATGTTCCACAATGCCAAAATCACTATCTGTAAATCCAGGTGGATATGAAGAGGGAGGTGTAGGTAGGTAAATACAATGTTGTTTCTGCAAACTGACATAGATCAGACGTTGAAGTAATAAAGCAGAAAAAGAGTCAGGATCCACTTGTGTAACAGTAGAAGACATCTTTTTGCGGTGTGTACGACGTGAGCCAGCACTTTTGCGTAAGCGGCTCTGTTTGGATTGTGAAGACTCCTGAGCAATTTGTGCCTCCAAAGGAGTTTGTTGTTGTTGAACGCGAAAACGTTTTGTGCGTGACGTCTCCTGAGCACAATGTTTACGCTTTGCTGTTGCTTTGCGCGGTGATGAAACTTGAGGAATTGTGCTACTTTCATCCGGTGAACTGCTAGAAAGAGCTAGAGCAAACTGTAGTACTGGTGAGCTTACAGTTGGATCAGCAGACTGTAGTACTGATGAGGTTACTGTCTGATCAGCACACTGAGTTAGATCAGCAGAGTATTGTACAGGTGAGCTTGCAGTTTGATCAGCAGACTGTTGTACTGATGAGGTTACTGTCTGATCAGCAGAGTGATGTACTGGTGGTGTTACTTTTTTTTTTTGACGGCGTTGACGTTCCTTCTGAGCTTTTTTGCCCAAGCGTAGTCGTTTTTGTTCCAGCGACTCCGTTGCAATGCGTTGCTTATACTCAGCTTTAGACTTATCCAAACGACATTGTCGCTCTTCTTCAGTTTCCTTAGCACGTGTCTTACGCATCCATGCGGCTTTGTACCCGCCAACATCCTTGCTAGTATCCTTTGAAGTCATGTTAGGACATACAAAGGTAATACTATGCTTGGAGAGGTATAGGTACGTAAGAGCTTTTACAAAAGCTTTTTGGGAGAAAAGAATTCTTGAAAAGTATAGAATAATTATTAAGGAAAATAATAAGTTCCAGATAGACAATGAACATATTTAAATATCATGTTTTGTATGTCCTTATAATGTACCCTACGACGTATTACAAAGATATAGACATGTTTCTCATTAATATCAATAATAGTAAGAGGTGACTGAATACTTAAGGACATCGAATGTGCATACATAATACCAATAGCATGAATACCAATACCATCATCAATACCATCATCCATACCATCATCAATAGCATCATCAATAGCATCATCAATAGAATTATCAATAGCAATAATATTAGCAATAGCATTATTATTAGCAGTAATAGCAGTATTAATAGCATTATTAGCAGTATTATGATCATTAATAACAGTATTAATAACATTAATAGCAGTATTAATACTATTAACAGCAGTATGAATAGAGTAATAGCATTATAAATACCATTAATAGCATTAGTATTAGCATTAATAATAGCATTAATAGCAATATTACTTGAATTCATAGCATTATTATTACTATTAATAGCATAAATATTAGCATTAACAGCATTATTATTAGCATTAATAGCATTATTAATAGCATTAATAGCAATATTATTAGCATTAATAGCATTATTATTACCATTAATAGCATTATTAGTAGCATTAATAGCATAATTATTAGCATTAATAGCATAATTATTAACATTAATAGCAGTAATAATAGCATTAATAGCAATATTATTTGCATTAATAGCATTATTATTACCATTAATAGCATAATTATTAGCATTAATAGCATAATTATTAACATTAATAGCAGTAATAATAGCATTAATAGCAATATTATTTGCATTAATAGCATTATTATTACCATTAATAGCATAATTATTAGCATTACTAGCATAATTATTAGCATTAATAGCATTAATAGCAATATTATTTGCATTAATACCATTATGAGTACCATTAATAGCATAATTATTAGCATTAATAGCATAATTATTAACATTAATAGTATTAATATTACCATTAATAGCATAATTATTAGCATTAATAGCATAAATATTAGCATTAATAGCATAATTATTAACATTAATAGCGTTAATAATAGCATTAATAGCAATATTATTTGCATTAATAGCATTATTATTACCATTAATAGCATAATTATTAGCATTAATAGCATAATTATTAACATTAATAGCATAATTATTAGCCTTAATAGCAATATTATTTGCATTAATACCATTATGATTACCATTAATAGCATAATTATTAACATTAATAGCATAATTATTAGCATTAATAGCATAAATATTAGCATTAATAGCAATATTATTTGCATTAATAGCATTATTATTACCATTAACAGCATAAATATTAGCATTAATAGCATAATTATTAACATTAATAGCAGTAATAATAGCATTAATAGCAATAAATTTTTTGCATTAATAGCATTATTATTACCATTAATAGCATAATTATTAGCATTAATAGCATAATTATTAACATTAATAGCAGTAATAATAGCATTAATAGCAATATTATTTGCATTAAAAGCATTATTATTACCATTAATAGCATAATTATTAGCATTAATGGCATAATTATTAACATTAATAGCATAATTATTAGCATTAATAGCAATATTATTTGCATTAATACCATTATGAGTACCATTAATAGCATAATTATTAGCATTAATAGCATAAATATTAGCATTAATAGCATAATTATTAGCATTAATAGTATAAATATTAGCATTAATAGCATAATTATTAGCATTAATAGCATAAATATTAGCATTAATTGCAATATTATTTGCATTATAGCATTATTATTACCATTAACAGCATAATTATTAGCATGAATAGCATAATTATTAATATTAATAGCATTAATAATAGCATTGATAGCAATATTATTTGCATTAATAGCATTATTATTACAATTAATAGCATAATTATTAGCATTAATAGCATAATTATTAGCATTAATAGCATAATTATTAACATTAATAGCAGTAATAATAGCATTAATAGCAATATTATTTGCATTAATAGCATTATTATTACCATTAATAGCATAATTATTAGCATTAATAGCATAATTATTAACATTAATAGCAGTAATAATAGCATTAATAGCAATATTATTTGCATTAATAGCATTATTATTACCATTAATAGCATAATTATTAGCATTAATAGCATAATTATTAACATTAATAGCATAATTATTAACATTAATAGCATAATTATTAGCATTAATAGCAATATTATTTGCATTAATACCATTATGAGTTACCATTAATAGCATAATTATTAGCATTAATAGCATAAATATTAGCATTAATAGCATAATTATTAGCATTAATAGTATTAATATTACCATTAATAGCATAATTATTAGCATTAATAGCATAAATATTAGCATTAATAGCAATATTATTTGCATTAATACCATTATGAGTACCATTAATAGCATAATTATTAGCATTAATAGCATAAATATTAGCATTAATAGCATAATTATTAGCATTAATAGTATTAATATTATCATTAATAGCATAATTATTAGCATTAATAGCAATATTATTTGCATTAATGCCATTATGATTACCATTAATAGCATAATTATTAGCATTAATAGCATAAATATTAGCATTAATAGCATAATTATTAGCATTAATAGTATAAATATTAGCATTAATAGCATAAATTATTAGCATTAATAGCATAAATATTAGCATTAATAGCAATATTATTTGCATTAATAGCATTATTATTACCATTAACAGCATAATTATTAGCATGAATAGCATAATTATTAATATTAATAGCATTAATAATAGCATTAATAGCAATATTATTTGCATTAATAGCATTCTTATTACCATTAATAGCCTAATAATTAGCATTAATAGCATTAATAATAGAATTAATAGCAATATTATTTGCATTAATAGCATTATTATTACCATTAATACCATAATTATTAGCATTAATAGCATAATTATTAGCATTAATAACATAAATATTAGCATTAATAGCATAATTATTAGTATTAATAGAATTATTATTAGCACTAATAGCATTATTAATAGCATTAATAAAATTAATAATACAATTAATAGCATTTATTTTTTATTATTTTTTATTTAATTATTTATTATTTTCTATTTATTTTTTTAATTATTTTTTAATTATTTTTTTTATTATTAAATTTATTATTTATTTAAAGTGAGCCTGAGGCAGAGACCCAGTTCTCCTTCAGGTCCGCTGAAAGGGCTGATATTATTAGCATATATTTATTTTTTTTTTTTATTTTTTATTGAATTATTTATTATTTTTTAATTATTTTTTTTTTATTAAATTTATTATTTATTTAAAGTGAGCCTGAGGCTGAGACCAAGTTCTCTTTCAGGTCCGCTAAAAGGGCTCATCTTATTAGCATGTATTTATTTTTTTTATTATTATTTTTCATTTAATTATTTATTATTTTTTTATTATTTTTTAATTATTTTTTTTATTATTAAATTTATTTGTTCCATTAAAATACATTAGCGGTGTGTCGGCGATTTTATGGCCGGCCACCTGGTTCTATTTGTCGGCCCTAAAATCGCGGACACACCGCTAATGCATGTCTATGGGCAGTCAGCTCGATTTCTGATTGGTCGCTCTCTGCTGACGCCGACCAATCAGAATTCGAGCTCACTGCCCATAGACATGCATTAGCGGTGTGTCCGCGATTTTAGGGCCGACAAATAGAACCAGGTGGGCGGCCATAAAATCGTCGACACACCGCTAATGTATTTCAATGGGAACAAATAAATTTAATAATAAAAAAAATAATTAAAAAATAATTAAAAAATAATAAAAAAATAATAAATAATTCAATAAAAATAATAATAAAAAAATTAAATATATGCTAATTATATCAGCCCTTTCAGCGGACCTGAAAGAGAACTGGGTCTCAGCCTAAATAATAAATTTAATAATAAAAAAAATAATTAAAAAATAATTAAAAAATAATAAAAAAATAAATTAAAAATAATAAATAATTCAATAAAAATAATAATAAAAAAATTAAATATATGCTAATTATATCAGCCCTTTCAGCGGACCTGAAAGAGAACTGGGTCTCAGCCTAAATAATAAATTTAATAATAAAAAAAATAATTAAAAAATAATAAAAAAATAAATTAAAAATAATAAATAATTCAATAAAAATAATAATAAAAAAATTAAATATATGCTAATTATATCAGTCCTTTCAGCGGACCTGAAAGAGAACTGGGTCTCAGCCTAAATAATAAATTTAATAATAAAAAAAATAATTAAAAAATAAATTAAAAATAATAAATAATTCAATAAAAATAATAATAAAAAAATTAAATATATGCTAATTATATCAGCCCTTTCAGCAGACCTGAAAGAGAACTGGGTCTCAGCCTAAATAATAAATTTAATAATAAAAAAAATAATTAAAAAATAATTAAAAAAAAATAAAAAAATAAATTAAAAATAATAAATAATTCAATAAAAATAATAATAAAAAAATTAAATATATGCTAATTATATCAGCCCTTTCAGCGGACCTGAAAGAGAACTGGGTCTCAGCCTAAATAATAAATTTAATAATAAAAAAAATAATTAAAAAATAATTAAAAAATAATAAAAAAATAAATTAAAAATAATAAATAATTCAATAAAAATAATAATAAAAAAATTAAACATCTCATTGACATAGAATGGTGGATTTGTCGTCCATTCTATGTTAATGATAAGTGAAGAGGACGTCGGAGCTGGAAGTTGGCGGAAAGAAGACAGAAGATCCCCGGGGCCGGACGAAGAGGCGGAGATGGCGGAAAGAAGAGAGAAGACCCCCGGGGCCGGAGGAAGAGGACGCCTGGCCAGACGGAGGACTTGTGGATCGGACGGACGATCAGATGACTAAGAAGGCATGTAAGTGATCGACGGGGACGTTAAGGTAGGGGACGGCGGGGGCTTCGGGTGTAGGGCTTTAGGTGTTAGCGACAGCGGCGGGGGAAAGCGGCGGGAGCTTAGGAGGCGGCGGGGCTTAGGGGGTAGGGGCTTAGGTGCGGCGGGGCTTAGAGGGTAGGGGGTTAGGTGCAGCGGGGCTTAGGGGGTAGGGGCATAGGTGCGGCGGGTCGGGGCTTAGGGTGTAGGGGTGCGGCGGACTTAGGGGGTAGGGGCTTAGGTGCGGCGGGTCGGGGCTTAGGGTGTAGGGGTGCGGCGGACTTAGGGGGTAGGGGTTTAGGTGCGGCGGGTGGGGGCTTGGCTGCGGACGGTAGGGGCTTAGGTGCGGCGGGTGTTAGGGGGTAGGGGCTTAGGTGCGGGGGGGCTTAGAGGGTAGGGGCTTAGGTGCGGCGGGGCTTAGGGGGTAGGGGCTTAGGTGCGGCGGGTCGGGGCTTAGGGTGTAGGGGTGCGGCGGACTTAGGGGGTAGGGGCTTAGGTGCGGCGGGTGGGGGCTTTTAGGTGCGGCGGGGCTTAGGGGGTAGGGGCTTAGGTGCGGCAGGGCTTAGGGGGTAGGGGGTTAGGTGTGGCGGGGCTTATGGGGTAGGGGCTTAGGTGTCGTGGGGCTTTTAGTTGCGGCGGGGCTTAGGGGGTAGGGGATTAGGTGCGTCTGGTCGGGGGTTAGGTGCGGCGGGGCTTAGGGTGTAGGGGCTTAGGTGCGGCGGTGCTTAGGGGGTAGGGGCTTAGGTGGGGCGGGTCGGGGCTTAGGATGCGGCGGAGCTTAGAGGGTAGGGACTTAGGGGCGGCGGAGTTAGGGGGTAGGAGCTTAGGTGCGGGGTGGCTGTGCGGACATTGCGGGGGTGGGTGTGCGGACATGGGGGGGCTGTGTGTACGACATGGGGGTGGCTGTGCGGAGATGGGGGGGGCTGTGTGGACATGGGGGGGGCTGTGTGGACATGGGGGGGGCTGTGTGGACATGGGGGGGCTGTGCGGACATGGGGGGGCTGTGCGGACATGGGAGGGGCTGTGCGGACATGGGGAGGGGCTGTGCGGACATGGGGGGGGTCTGTGCGGACATGGGGGGGGTCTGTGCGGACATGGGGGGGGGCTGTGCGACATGGGGGGGGGTCGAATTGTGGGTAGCGGGGAGCGGAGGCGGCTGTGCCGCCTCCGCTCCATGGTCCCCGGGGAGCGAGTTGCGGCTCAGGCAGCGACTCGCAATGGCCTCGCGGCCATTGCTCGCGCTACCTGAGCGGTAAATCGGTAAGGTTGTGGCCGAGCCTGTGGATGGATTTTCGGGCAGCGACTCGCAATGGCCGCTTCGCGGCCATTGCTCGCTCTGAGCCAGCGACTCGCAATGGCCTCGCGGCCATTGCTCGCGCAGCATTGGGCGCTTTGCGCCCAATGTTAAATTCGTATCCACATGACCACGCCGGAAGTAGCGCGCGGAGGGGCGCTTTTCCGATTCGCGATTATATAATAGATTAACAGTTCGCAGCATATATACATATACAGTACATATATGTATATATATATATATAGCCAGTATGTGCTAAAGGGGCCCACTGAGACTCTTTTGCCCAGGGCCCACAATAACCTGGAGCCGTCTCCTGTGTCCTCCTGCTGCCTTCACCTCCGGCCCCTGTGTCCTCCTGCTGCCCGGGCTGCACCACCAGCTCCTGTGTCCTCTTGCTGCCCGCACCACCGGCTCCTGTGTCCTGCTGCCTGCAATTGATTCTTGGAGAAGAAGAGGAGAAGCTTGATGCTGGTCATATTCCTGGCTTGCAGATCACTGAGGTCTGAAGTGGGCATGAGACAGTCTGATCCCTCCTAGCCCATCACAGAGAGATGTCCAGCCAAAACAGAGTAATCCCAGGCTGCAGGCAGATTAAACGTGAGTAAATGATGGGGAAGGGGAGAGGAGTTTGGGCTAAACTGCTGATACTCACTGGATTCAGAAAACCCTTTATCCAATATATAAGGAGGCCCTCCAAAACAACATATAATTCATATAAACACAACCTAGGAGTTAGGCCAAAGTTGAAAAGTAAAGTGCACTTTATTAAAATAACAGCAAAATGCCGCAAATAAAAGTGATGCAACACAGCACACAAATATAGGTGACCACATGAAACATGCAGGGTACAGTCAGAAACTAACAATACCTTACTGCCTATACAGTACCAGTACAATGCCCCAAAACTGGGTACATAATTAGCAAAGAAACCGCAAAATGCATACAAAATGAATTAATTCATGGGTCAAAGTGTTACCTTTCAGTGGCTGTGGCCCCCTTACGCGTTTCGCAAGGCTTCTTCCTTCTTCCTTGTGTTTATATGAATTACTAGATGGCGGCCCGATTCTAAAGAATCGGGTATTCTAGCTTATGGTTAGCAGGGTATACGGGGGCTCAGTGGTTAGCAGACTATACAGCGGCTCAGTGGTTAGCAGAGTATACGGAGGCTCAGTGGCTCCTAGTCTGCTTCAGGGCAGAGTGTAGTGGTCAGGGGCAGAGTGCAGTGGTCAGGGGCAGAGTGCAGTGGTCAGGGGCAGAGTGCAGTGGGCGGGGCAGAGTGCAGTGGTCAGGGGAAGAGTGCAGTGGTCAGGGGCCCGATGCAATTGCATCGGGAGCACGGTGAAATGAATTGTGTGAATACAGGCAGGTCAGTGGGTAGCAGAGTATACAGGGGGCTCTGAAGGTAGTAGATTATACAGGCAGCTCTGTGGGTAGCAGATTATACAGGCAGCTCTGTGGGTAGCAGATTATACAGGCAGCTCTGTGGGTAGCAGAGTATACAGGGGGCTCTGAGGGTAGCAGATTATACAGGTAGCTCTGTGGGTAGCAGATTATACAGGCAGCTCTGTGGGTAGCAGAGTATACAGGCAGCTCTGTGGGTAGCAGAGTATACAGGCAGCTCTGTGGGTAGCAGAGTATACAGGTGGCTCTGTAAGTAGCAGAGTATAGAGGCGGCTCTGTGGATAGCAGAGTATGATGTGGCGGGAGGCTGGAGGGGTGAGGAGAGGTGGCGCTGGAGGGGTGAGGAGAGGTGAGGCAAGAGGAGTGAAGAGAGATGCAGCTGGAGGGGTGAGGAGAGGCGCGACTGGAGGGGTGAGGAGAGGTGCGACTTGAGGGGTGAGGAGAAGTGCGGCTGGAGGGGTGAAGAGAAGTGCGGCTGGAGGGGTGAAGAGAGAGGAGGCTGGAGCGGCGACATCACCGTTCGGCACACCTCTCCTCCTCCAGGCTGCACACCTCTCTCCCTCCCTCCAGGCTGCACACCAGCTGGCTCCGTATCCCCGGGACCACTTGGCCTCCTGCTCGGCGTCCGGCACAGGGCTGACCCCCGGAGCCTCGGCCCAGTCCAGGAGCGGAGGCCGGTCCGTGCGGCCGCCATTCCGCTGAGAGCCGTCAGCAGCCCCAGGCTCCGGAAGTGAGGGGGGGAGGCTGCACCTGTGAAAGCGGCCGGAGTGAGCGCGAGGCACCCGGAAGACGACCGGCATTAGCTGGTCATCTCCCGAAGTGGTGTGTGGCGGGCGGGAGACGGCCAGCTAACGCTGGTCGTCTTCCACCTGTTATGTGTGTTTTAGGCAGTGTAGGGGCGGCCGTAAGCGTGGCGGGGCTGCCTGAGTCCCGCTCCGCTTAGGGCCGGCATGTTGGTCCACCCTGGATGGGTGTAGCGCTGTGGTGACGTCACTTTGGCGATGACAAAGTGATGGAAGTGCTGGCTAAAGTGACGGAAGTGAGCCTTCGGGTTTTATATATTAGATATAGCAGTGCTATGGTATATGGCGGTACAGTATAGCACATGTATAGCAGCACTATAGTATATGGCAATATATTACAGTATATGCACAGGTGCACTATAGTAAATGGTGGTATTTTATAGCACATGTATAGCAGCGCTATGGTATATGGCGGTACATTACAGTACATGTATAGCAGCGCTATGGTATATGGTGGTACATTACATTACATGTATAGCAGCGCTATAGTATATGGCGATACATTACAGCACATGTATAGCAGCACTATAGTATATGGCAGTATATTACAGTATATGTAGAGTTGCACTATAGTATATGGTGGAATTTTATAGCACATGTATAGCAGCACTATAGTATATGGCGATACATTACAGTACATGTATAGCAGCACTATGGTATATGGCAATACTCAGGTCCCCCCCGCTCCTACCCCCAAAAAATAAAAAAATCCTCCGTGAGGATACTCACCTGTCCGCCGGCTCGCTCCACCTCCATCTTCTAGGTCCTACAGGCCTTTAGGACCCGTCGTTGCCTGGGAAACCGATCAGCTGATCAGTCACATGACCGCTAACTGCCAGGGGGCAGGATGGAACAGGGGGGCAGGATGGTGACGGGGGTGGAGTGGTGGCAGGATGGAGCGAGCGGGGCAGGATGGAGTCGGAGGAGCAGGATGGAGCCGGAGGAGCAGGATGGTGGCAGAGGTGGGTGCAAGATGGAGCCGGCGGGGCGGGATGGATGCGACAGGGCAGGATGGAGCGAGCGGGGCAGGATGGAGCCGGCGGAGGGGGGGCAGGATGGAGCTGGCGGGGGGGGGCAGGATGGAGGCAGAGTGGTCAGCGCAGGATGGAGGCTCAGTGGTCAGCGCCGGATGGGGGCAGAGTGGTCAACGCCGGATGAGGGCAGAGTGGTCAATGCCGGATGGGGGCAGAGTGGTCAGCGCTGGATGGGGGAAGAGTGGTCAACGCCGGATGGGGGCAGAGTGGTCAACGCCGGATGGGGGCAGAGTGGTCAGCGCCGGATGGGGGCAGAGTGGTCAGCGCAGGATGGGGGCAGAGTGGTCAGCGCAGGATGGGGGCAGAGTGGTCAGCGCACGATGGGGGCAGAGAGGTCAGCGCAGGATGGGGGCAGAGTGGTCAGCCAGGATGGAAGCTCAGTGGTCAGCGCAGGATGGAAGCTCAGTGGTCAGCGCAGGATGGAGGCAGAGTGGTCAGCGCAGGATGGAGGCAGAGTGGTCAGCGCAGGATGGAGAATCAGTGGTCAGCGCAGGATGGAGGCTCAGTGGTCAGCGCTGGATGGAGGCTCAGTGGTCAGTGCTGGATGGAGGCTCAGTGGTCAGCGCAGGACGGCGGGGCGGGATGGATGCGACAGGGCAGGATGGAGCGAGCGGGGCAGGATGGAGCGGCGGCGAGGGGGGGCAGGATGGAGCTGGCGGGGGGGGCAGGATGGAGGCAGAGTGGTCAGCGCAGGATGGAGGCTCAGTGGTCAGCGCCGGATGGGGGCAGAGTGGTCAACGCCGGATGAGGGCAGAGTGGTCAATGCCGGATGGGGGCAGAGTGGTCAGCGCTGGATGGGGGAAGAGTGGTCAACGCCGGATGGGGGCAGAGTGGTCAACGCCGGATGGGGGCAGAGTGGTCAGCGCCGGATGGGGGCAGAGTGGTCAGCGCAGGATGGGGGCAGAGTGGTCAGCGCAGGATGGGGGCAGAGTGGTCAGCGCACGATGGGGGCAGAGAGGTCAGCGCAGGATGGGGGCAGAGTGGTCAGCGCAGGATGGAAGCTCAGTGGTCAGTGCAGGATGGAAGCTCAGTGGTCAGCGCAGGATGGAGGCAGAGTGGTCAGCGCAGGATGGAGGCAGAGTGGTCAGCGCAGGATGGAGAATCAGTGGTCAGCGCAGGATGGAGGCTCAGTGGTCAGCGCTGGATGGAGGCTCAGTGGTCAGCGCTGGATGGAGGCTCAGTGGTCAGCGCAGGACGGAGGCTCAGTGGTCAGCGCAGGATGGAGGCTCAGTGGTGAGCGCAGGATGGAGGCTAAGTGGTCAGCGCAGGATGGAGGCTCAGTGGTCAGCACAGGATGGAGGCTCAGTGGTCAGCGCAGGATGGAGGCTCAGTGTTCAGCACAGGATGGAGTGGTCAGCACAGGATGGAGGCAGAGTGGTCAGCACAGGATGGAGTGGTCAGCAGAGGATGGAGGCAGAGTGGTCAGCACAGGATGGAGGTAGAGTAATCAGCGCAGGATGGAGGCAGAGTAATCAGCGCAGGATGGAGGCAGAGTGGTCAGTGCAGGATGGAGGTTCAGTGGTCAGCACAGGATGGAGGCTCAGTGGTCAGCACAGGATGGAGGCTCATTGGTCAGCACAGGATGCAGGCTCAGTGGTCAGCGCAGGATGAAGGCAGAGTGTTCAGCACAGGATGGTGGCAGAGTGGTCAGCACAGGATGGAGGCAGAGTGGCAAGCGCAGGATGGAGGCTCAGTGGTCAGCACAGGATGGAGGCTCAGTGGTCAGTGCAGGATGGAGGCAGAGTGTGTCAGCGCAGGATGGAGGCTCAGTGGTCAGCGCAGGATGGAGGCTCAGTGGTCAGCGCAGGACGGAGGCTCAGTGGTCAGCGCAGGATGGAGGCTCAGTGGTAGCGCAGGATGGAGGCTAGTGGTGAGCGCAGGATGGAGGCTCAGTGGTCAACGCAGGATGGAGGCTCAGTGGTCAGCGCAGGATGGAGGCTCAGTGGTCAGCGCCGGATGGAGGCTCAGTGGTCAGCACAGGATGGAGTGATCAGCACAGGATGGAGGCAGAGTGGTCAGCGCAGGACGGAGTGGTCAGCAGAAGATGGAGGCAGAGTGGTCAGCACAGGATGAAGGCAGAGTGGTCAGCACAGGATGGAGGCAGAGTAGTCAGCGCAGGATGGAGGCAGAGTAATCAGCGCAGGATGGAGGCAGAGTGGTCAGTGCAGGATGGAGGTTCAGTGGTCAGCACAGGATGGAGGCTCAGTGGTCAGCACAGGATGGAGGCTCAGTGGTCAGCGCAGGATGGAGGCTCAGTGGTCAGCACAGGATGTAGTGGTCAGCACAGGATGGAGGCAGAGTGGTCAGCGCAGGATGGAGTGGTCAGCACAGGATGGAGGCAGAGTGGTCAGCATAGGATGGAGGCAGAGTAAATCAGCGCAGGATGGAGGCAGAGTAATCAGCGCAGGATGGAGGCAGATGGTCAGTGCAGGATGGAGGTTCAGTGGTCAGCACAGGATGGAGGCTCAGTGGTCAGCACAGGATGGAGGCTCATTGGTCAGCACAGGATGCAGGCTCAGTGGTCAGCGCAGGATGAAGGCAGAGTGTTCAGCACAGGATGGAGGCAGAGTGGTCAGCACAGGATGGAGGCTCAGTGGTCAGCACAAGATGGAATGGTAAGCACAGGATGGAGGCAGAGTGGTCAGCGCAGGATGGAGGCTCAGTGGTCAGCACAGGATGGAGGCTCAGTGGTCAGCGCAGGATGGAGGCTCAGTGTTCAGCACAGGATGGAGTGGTTAGCACAGGATGGAGGCAGAGTGGTCAGCACAGGATGGAGTGGTCAGCAGAGGATGAAGGCAGAGTGGTCAGCACAGGATGGAGGCAGAGTAATCAGCGCAGGATGGAGGCAGAGTGGTCAGTGCAGGATGGAGGTTCAGTGGTCAGCACAGGATGGAGGCTCATTGGTCAGCACAGGATGCAGGCTCAGTGGTCAGCGCAGGATGAAGACAGAGTGTTCAGCACAGGATGGAGGCAGAGTGGTCAGCACAGGATGGAGGCAGAGTGGCAAGCGCAGGATGGAGGCTCAGTGGTCAGCACAGGATGGAGGCTCTGGTCAGTGCAGGATGGAGGCAGAGTGGTCAGCGCAGGATGGAGGCTCAGTGGTCAGCGCAGGACGGAGGCTCAGTGGTCAGCGCAGGACAGAGGCTCAGTGGTCAGCGCAGGATGGAGGCTCAGTGGTCAGCGCAGGATGGAGGCTCAGTGGTGAGCGCAGATGGAGGCTCAGTGGTCAACGCAGGATGGAGGCTCAGTGGTCAGCGCAGGATGGAGGCTCAGTGGTCAGCGCAGGATGGAGGCTCAGTGGTCAGCACATGATGGAGTGATCAGCACAGGATGGAGGCAGAGTGGTCAGCGCAGGACGGAGTGGTCAGCAGAAGATGGAGGCAGAGTGGTCAGCACAGGATGAAGGCAGAGTGGTCAGCACAGGATGGAGGCAGAGTAATTCAGCGCAGGATGGAGGCAGAGTGGTCAGTGAAGGATGGAGGTTCAGTGGTCAGCACAGGATGGAGGCTCAGTGGTCAGCACAGGATGGAGGCTCATTGGTCAGCACAGGATGCAGGCTCAGTTGTCAGCGCAGGATGAAGGCAGAGTGTTCAGCATAGGATGGAGGCAGAGTGGTCAGCACAGGATGGAGGCTCAGTGGTCAGCACAAGATGGAATGGTCAGCACAGGATGGAGGCAGAGTGGTCAGCGCAGGATGGAGGCAGAGTGGTCAGCGCAGGATGGAGGCAGAGTGGTCAACGCAGGATGGAGGCAGAGTGGTCAGCGCAGGATGAAGGCAGAGTGGTCAGCGCAGGATGGAGGCAGAGTGGTCAGCACAGGATGGAGGCTCAGTGGTCAGTGCAGGATGGAGTGGTCAGCACAGGATGGAGGCAGTGGTCAGCGCAGGATGGAGGTTCAGTGGTCAGCACAGGATGGAGTGGTCAGCAGAGGATGGGGTCAGAGTGGTCAGCGCAGGATGGGGGCAGAGTGGTCAGCGAAGGATGGGGGCAGAGTGGTCAGCTCAGGATGGAGGCTCAGTGGTCAGCGCAGGATGGAGGGCCAGTGGTCAGGGCAGGATGGATAGCCAGTGGGTGGTCAGTGCAGGATGGATAGCCAGTGGGTGGTCAGCGCAGGATGGAGGCTTAGTGGGTGGTCAGCACAGGATGGAGGGCCAGTGGGTGGTCAGCGCAGGATGTAGGGCCAGTGGGTGGTCAGCGCAGGATGGATCCCCCCTTCCATCCAGTCTCAGCCGCACCCGGTGATTAAACCGCAGCAAGTAATGAGCGGTCATGTGATAGGCGGGCTGAAGAGCCTGTCACATGACCGCTTATTACCGGGTGCGGGTGAGACAGGGACGGGGAGGGCTAATGGAGCGGTGGGGGGTACTGGAGCGGTGGGGGGGGGGTAATGGAGCGGTGGGGGGGGGCGTAATGGAGTGGCGGGGGGAGGGCAATGGAGTGGGGAGAGGGCGATGGAGCGGGGAGAGGGCGATGCAGCAGCGGTGGGCAAGAGGGGACCAGAGATGGGCGCACCTGCTCCAGCGGGATATCTGTGAGGAGCAGGGGTAGGAAGAGCAAGTGTGCTCGCTGTTTTGACAGCGGCTCGCGGTGGGCGCTAAAGTGCCACCGCTCGCCGCCATGTTGGTCCACCCTGAGCGGGTGTAGTGCCCAAGCCACTTCCGTCTGTGACGTCATTTTTGTGCCTTGAAGACGGAAGTGGCTTCGGCTTTTATATATATGATATGATACTCACTGGATCCTGGTGTCGGTGTGGCGGTTGGCCTCCGCCCAATTCAATATGAGAAATTATGCTGAACCGGCCTCCGTCTTCTATCAAACCTTTATTTACAAATAGTAAACCAGCTGATGAATAAGGGGGTCTATCCCTCGAAACGCATTCAGCGTTTCCCCCTGTATGATGTATGATGGTTTTAGCTATTTGTAAATAAAGGTTTGATAGAAGACGGAGGCCAGTTCAGCATAATTTCTCATATCTACCTGCACTATAGGAAGTGCCAAGTCTCATTATGTGCTTCTCTCCCATAGCAGGAATAAAGGGATTGTTATACTTGTGTGTTTTTCCCAATCAAGTACCTTAATAAAATGACCCATCATTATGATGCCACAGCTATGCACCTCACGCTGACGTCAGCATGCAGCACATAGCAGTGATGCTTAATGGTTGATGGCTGCATACTGCCATCCTCCTATCAGGCGTTCACCTATGTCCGTCTCTCTCTGTCCGTCTCTCTCTGTCCGTCTCTCTCTCTGTCCGTCACTCTCTCCCTGTCCGTCTCTCTCTCTGTCCGTCTCTCTCTCTGTCTGTCTCTCTCTCTGTCCGTCTCTCTCTGTCTGTCTCTCTCTCTGTCTGTCTCTACACAGCACTATACTCTATATACAGGTCCACACTACATGCTGTATTTGTGTATCTATTGTTGTGATGCAGCCCATGGCCGGGTGCATCACACGGGTTATCGGTGCAGGTCTCTGTTCACATGGGCCGGTTTTCCTGTGTGTGTGTGTGCTGTTTGAAACCTGTTCGGAGTACAGTGGGTTAACAGCTGGAGGGTTTTCATGAGCTGAGTAAAACAGCTGAGTGTGAGTGCTGAAGATCTGAGAGATTCATGAGCCTAATGAGCGGCTGAATCTGTGTGTATGAGTGCTTTGCTGGGCTAATCCTGAATGGTGCACAGGGGGTTAATCACATCTCAGGTCTGTGTGTGAGTGAGATGTGCTGATTGACTCACTGGGTTGCAGCTGTGGGTGTATCAGGTGGGTGTGGCAGCCATGTTAAGAACCTGCCAGGTGTCTGTGTGTGAGTCAGACTGGAGATGGGAACTAGACCAGAGGCTTTCTGCAAGATGTGAGGATGTGAGGCGAAAAGCCTAGCTCTCCATGCCGGAGACGCCTGCCTATGATCGAAGAATCTGATGTCCATGCTGGACTGTGTGTGTGGGTATGTGCCCTGTGACAAGCTGGTGTCCATAGAGGTGACTTTTGGAGACCGAGGATGGCTCAAGGGCCAGGCGGTCATGTTCATGTGAATGAAGGCCAGGCGGCCATAACTGCCTTTGAGACTGATTGGGTCCAGGTAATAGATATGTAATCACAAGGACGTATGCTAAAGTACCCTGGGTGATGGTTGTGAAGTGTAACGTGGGTGAGTCATGATGGGAGATGCAGAAAGGGCCATGCATGATGTATCCACGGGGTAACAGGTTGAGCTCCCTGCAGTAAGTAGAGATTTCCTGTAATAGGATGGGGAATGATCCCTGTCAAAAGGCTAGGCGTCCGAACCCGCCATTGGGACTGACTGATAGGTCGGATATGGTCCCGTTGAATACATAGTTCTAAAGTGTAAAATGTATAATGTAGATAAGATCTAAGGTCACATGTACATACTGTATGGTGTATGATATAAACCCTGCATTATGTTATATAAGTAATAAGCGGTTTATGACGATAAAAATTAATAAACCCGCTGTTTCTGTTACGTTACATAATGTAGTTGGTGTTAATTATGCTGCCAAGCGGGTTTCCCGGGTCGCTACCTCACACTATACACTGTATGTATATAGTGTGGACCTGTATATACCGTAGAGTGCTGTCTGTGTATACAAGATATGCAGCCGGCAGTCTCTGTATGCGGCCAGCAGTCTCTGTGTATACGTTCTGCCCAGTCTCCAATGTGTATCCCACAGCAGTCTCTAATGTGCATATGTCTTGCAGCAGTCTCTAATGTGCATATATCCCTCTGCCATCTCCATTGTGCATTGGTCCCTCAGCCGTCTCCACTGTGCATTTGTCCCACAGTATTGTGTACAGCCAGCAGCAGTCTCTATTGTGCATCCTCTAATGTGTGTATAGCCAGCAGCCATCTCCATTGTCCATACGGCCAACGGCAGTCTCTATTGTGTATTCTCTATTTATGTAACGGCCAGCAGCAGTCTCTATTGTGTATTCTCTATTGTGTGTATAGCAGCAGCAGTCTCTATTGTGTATACAGCCAGCAGCCATCTATTGTGTATACAGCTAGCAGCTCTCTCTATTGTGTATTCTCTATTGTATTACAGCTATTGTGTATTCAGCCCACAGCAGTCTCAAGTGTGTGTGTGTAATATATAATAGAGAGTGTATAAATAAGGGAAAAACAGCACAAAAATATAAAAAAATGGACTTTATTGCCCAATGACATGGCCACACATTGGGCAATAAAGTCCACTTTTTCTATTTTTTTGTGCTGTTTTTCCTTTTTTTACTTTATTGTAAGGAACCATATGGATTGCTGGTTGGGAAAGCTTTGCACATAAATTGAAGTAATTTTCCAATTTTTCACTATAAATAAAATGTATGTTTGGGTGAAGGCAGAGCATGGGTTAAGGCGGAGCATGGCTGGAGGCTGGGTGGAGTCTCAGGGGGCCCCCAAAATTTTGGCAGTAAGGGGCCCCGAAATTCCTAGTGGTAGCCCTGATCATATATAACTAGAGATGATCATAATGAGGGACAGTGTTAAACAAAATAGGAAACTATGTCATTTATTACAGCGCTTTACATGGTAAGTGAGTATACTAAATACTAATAGACTGTGCTATTGTGGCGCCCCGCCATGCAGGCGTCACAGAGGGGTACTGCACCCGTAAAAGTGGTGCAGATACTCCAGCTGCAAGCAGATCCTAGGATGGTGGGTGGAACCCATAGCTAACACTCCCACACTACTTTACAGGGTGGGAGGTTACCCGGGAGGGGATATAGTCACCTCCAGGGGACACAAGGGAGTAATCGGTCAGTAATCAGTCAGTGAGTCTGGATCAGATAAGGTACATCTGATACAGGGTTGCTTGAGGAAGAAAGGTCCCAGGAGAGGACAGCCAGTTGGGGAAAGAAGGACTTGAGGAGGTCTATCCTCAACAGCTTACCAGGTCCCGGAGCCCGCACCTGTGAAAATCCAGAGTCCTGGGGAGTCTACAGGCTATCCCAGGCACCTAAGCAACCAGAAGAGGGAACCAGGCACCACGAAGGAGCAGGCGGCCAGCCAGCAGAGGGTTACCAGACGGCAGCAAGGGTGAGAGGAAGAGTGCAGGTCTGGGTGACTTCAGGTCACCTGGCTTCAGATAACCACTGGGAGACAGGAAGGAAAATACGGGAAGGAAGGCACACAACAAGGGTTCCATCGTACCACCTGGGATCCGCTTGCAGCCACCCGTTAGCTACCTGTTATAACATCTCATGCTGAACTGTAAACTGCAACTTGCTATGCCAAAAGTTTCCAGTAAAGTACCCGGAGAGAAGTGAATTTGACTCTGCTACATCTTCTTTTGCATGAACTTGTTCCTTCAAAGGATCGGTGCCCCGGAGGTCCCAGTCCTACCTGTGGAGGACTTCACCATCTTAGCCGCGATACCATCTACCTCCGGTGGACTGTGGCAGCGCTGGTGCAAATCACCAGAAACTACAGGTGGCGTCACGACAACAAACTTTGTAAATAGTCCCCTGTAAATATCACCCCCTTTTCAAAGATAAGCCCAGGACACGGGATCAGGCCCGGCCGCCATTCCCTGTGACACCGTTAACCCATTCGAGTCCTGGAACCTGAGTACCCCAAAGCCTGAGCTCGACACTATACATAATAAGACTACATTCCTGTATTTTTCTGCAGTGTCAGTGTACTGCCTGATTTTTTTTTTCGGACAGCACATAGACACATTGAGTATGTCCTATTCCTCATTTTAGAACAGGATATGCTCTGAGTCTCACAGATCTCATTCTCCGACCCATGATTTTTACAGTTATGTGAATGGCTCTATAAAATTTTGAGTGTCTGATGTCCAATAAAAAAAAAACAAAACTGAAATTGTAGAGACATATCACACAAATGTGAGAATGTTAACAAATAACAGCATTACTCTAAGTCATATGTCATGGCCATAAGGATCGGGGGCACTCAGCTGCCGGAGATCTGGAGCATCAGTTCACGGTGGAGGTCCCCAGGAGCTGTGACCCTACCCGGACATGTTAAAGGGTAGTTATTTACAGGGAAGAGAGATTGTGATGCCAGCTAGAGCTCTGACCATAGGTGGCCAGGGGTTGCTGTGGGGGTTTCCAATGGCAGTTAGTGAAGCAGCCAGCTAGTAAGCACTGTGCAGCTAGGGCAGCCTTTGGAAGGTGCAGAAGGAAGGTGATGTAGTGGATGGTGTCTTAGGAGGAGGAGGATGAGGGTAAAGGTGCAGGTGGGCGCAGAAAGTAGCAGACTACAAAACAGTATTTGTGGTTCTTACCCTTTACTCGAAGAAGTTGGTGATTACAGCTCAATTGGGGAACCGTGTAAACCAGGAGTGCAGCCTGGCCAGCTAAGAGGTAGCTAGAGTTTGCTTTGCTGAGACACAGGGTATTCCAGCTTACAGCTGACTCCCCAATGTTCTGAAACTATGCTACCACTTTCCTCTCCTCAGTGTCTGTGGAATCCATTCCCTGCCAGGCAATAGCTGTGGGTCCTGTGAGCGAATGCTTTGGTCCGCTGACCCTATGATAGCCCCGTGAGCCTCGGGAAGGTCCACAAAGATAGCCACTGAAAATACAGCCCAATGACTTCCAGCACCTTT
Organism: Allobates femoralis; assembly: GCA_033576535.1. Taxonomy (NCBI): domain Eukaryota; kingdom Metazoa; phylum Chordata; class Amphibia; order Anura; family Aromobatidae; genus Allobates; species Allobates femoralis. The sequence goes on along the minus strand of JARQOC010000002.1, from coordinate 318,924,664 downwards.
GACCAGTCCTGAAGACCCCTGGTCGAGTTAGGTGCTGGTACCCCTCCTTGCAGCTAGCTCTTCTATCCAGCTTTCACATCTGGCCACAGATTCATTTAACCAGTCCTTCGGCCTAGCACTTCTCTCATTACTCTGTCAGTACTGTACTCTCTTCTGCGCGGAGTAGAGCTCTCCTAGTTGCCACCCACCCCTCACCTAACTCCACCCTCCAACCAGAAGTGGGGACTGCACTATATGTGGGTCTCTTCCACGTAGCACTCAAAGGCTTGAAGGTCAGATGTGTTGGGTATGTTTTAAGGGTCTCGGTAGCATCCTCCACTTACCTCAAGGTATGGCACTACATATTGGATTACATGCAGTACCAGATGTGGCAGCCCAGCCACAGCGGCGCCACATATACAGTACAGATTAAATATTTCCATTCAGTGACTTAACACTGACATCTCATTTGATTTGTCACAAACTACTTGTACTCACCCACAAAGTTCTTCACAGTGCAGCACCACCCTACCTCTCTACCCTCATCTCTTTCTATCCCCCCACCCATTCTCTTCGCTCTGAAAGTAAACACCTGTACTTTGTGTCACCCCCACCTCATTGTTAGATTATAAGCTCTTATGAGCAGGGCTGTCATTATTTTACTTTAATTATTGTATTATGCTTTGTATTGTATTTTGTATTGTATTATTTTTTTGTATTGCATTATATTTTTTGATAATTGTTTCTTATGATTGTTTGATTATTAACCTCTGTATTTTGAAGCGCTGCGGAATATGTTGGCACTATATAAATAAAAATTCTTATTATTATTTTTCTGATGTTTCTTTTACATCGGGTGAGACCGTCATGTTGACATTTTAACCGGTCACAAAATGACTTATTACGTGTTGATTACTGCAGCCCTAAAGCTAATAAGGTCACACATATTGTATATGTAAATTTGTCTTCTGAATAAAAAGATCTCCCACATTGCACCCCTAAACCTCAAAACTTATATGTACCCCACCATGACTATACTATTGCCCACGAAACACTCAAAATATAAATAGATAAGCCACCACTGTGCCCATTATTAAATATAATTTCTATTTCCTAATAAAAATAAATGTATCAAAAAAACAGTTGTGGTACAGAGTCTGACTACCATGTAGTCATGAAGCAGGAGACAGGAGCTCCGAATTCCACAGCATATTTCTCCGTTCCCCTGCTGCTGTACCAAAGGACCTGTTATGCCACCCAAGAAGAAAATCCAGCTGGGGAACACCTCCAGGCACCCCCACAGCCGCCTCATGCCCATTGGGGAACATCAGGGGCTTTCTCTCTGACCCACCTCTATTCCATTGTGCTGTATCTGGGGAAAAGGTGGTGCAGGAGCCACAGCATCTGCACAGTCCAGGAGCCTAGAGGAGGCATAAGCAGGGATATAGTGCAGCATCCCGCTCTTAATGGGGAAGAAGAGGTATGTGCTGTGGACTCTGGTGATAATGTGGGCTCTTATGGACAACATACAGGACAGAATGGTGCCAGCGCCCAGGAGATGTCTGAGGCAGATACTGGGGAGTTGCACGAGTCTTTTGCCCTGGGTGGGGAGCACCCACCATTATCATCAAGGGTCAGGCTCCCATGATAGGAGGCCTTGGTAGGGAGTGTGAGCCCTGAGTCCCAGCAACTTTTTCCCGGGATGGGGGAAGGGGACTTCCATACACTTAGAGAGCTGATTATGGCCCTCCCCACAAAAGCTGATCTGGACTTGATTTTATCTGAAATGGAGCAATCTTACCGCAGGAAGAATTGGGAGTACAGGAAGAATTGGGAGTGTTGGAAAGTAGAGTCATGAACACTGAGGCAGCACAGGTGTCTCGAAAAAAGCGTAGCTGTGCTAGAGGAGCATCGGAGTCTACTGCTGCCTTTTTAAGAGATCTGTCCCTGCTCTTGGATGATCAGGAGAACAGTGGTAGAGGGAACAAGATCAGATTAAAAGGTCTGCCCCCTGATGAACTTCAATCTAATGTACGGGCCATATTCAACAAGGTTCTGGACCATCCTATGGACTCAGCCTGCCACTTTGATAGGCTTCACAGAGTTTTGCGACCAAGTGGTAGAACCTCTGACACTCAGACTCCCTTTGCCTACATTATTTTACGAACAAGGATTTGATTATTCTGAAGGCTTGGTCACATGGGCCCGTTGACTTGAAGGGGACCAGGATCAAGCTTTTCCTGGATATTTCTAGCCATACCCTTGTGATGAGGAGGGAACTTCAACCGCTACTGATTAGAATTAAGGCAGCTGGTGCAAACTATCATTGGGGGCATCCTTTTCATGTGATCATCCTTAAAGGTGCGGCTCTTTTCATACAAAGACACACACTCTAAACTCCCTGAACTGTTCAAGTTCTTGGGCATAGAGGCTATTGTGGTCCTGGACTGACTGGCCATTAAACCCAGGGAATATGCGCTTAACAAACCTCGGAAGAGAAGGCGTTCCTCACCGAATGAAGCCAGGGGCCCCAGCTGTGACCTACGAGCAGGGGGAGGGGGGGGGGAATGAAGGGGGTGGTTCTCTGCTCCTCTGAGGCTATTTGAGATGAGATTCTAGGTACAAATTAACATGTTCTGGGGAACCAGACCCCTCCAGTTTGGGAGGTTCGGGGTTCAAGCGTACAAGAATACCTAAAACATTTGACTAAATGCTTTGTCTCTTTCAGGAGGACAGATATCTTGGTCCTAACCTAACTTTACCTATTGAGTTCCTTTAAGGAATTGTTTTTATGGTTATCATAATATACAATACATAGTAGTTTGGTGCTGGCAAGAGGTTAAGTATTCGGCCTCCCTCTTCACATAGGAGAGGGTGATGCTCTCCTCCGCATATTGTGTGTGGGTGTTAATGTTCCGTGGTGGTTTTTCTCCATTCTCATTTGTTTTCCTTAGTAGGCATTGGGCGGTCCTAGTGTCTACCTGCTAACTATAAGCTTACTCCTCTTCCTTTTCGTTCTTCCTATTCTTAGTCTCTCTTCTCTGTACCATTCTTTTCCTCTTCCCTCTACTTTCCCCCTTTTTGTTCTGTCCCCCCGCCCTATTTCCCTTCTCTAACAGTAGTAGTCTATAGTCCTTATTACTCCTGGCTTACAGAGGGTTGAATGGCTGGTCTTCTGGCTCCAAGATCTGGGTGGGAACCCATAAATTAAAGGGACTACACAGTCCTGAGAAATGTTTGATTTGATTGAATTTACTGTGGAGTAACCGCTTACAGGTTTTTTTTTACAGGAAACCCATTATTCCACTAATAAACCATATAAAAATATGGATAGGTGGTTCCCAACAGTCTGTCACTCCCCTTCTGAGGATTCTAGATCCAGGGGTACTTGCACACTGCTGTCTGGCTCCCTTCAATGGGAGTTCATTGAATTCCATACTGGCCAGAATGGGAATCTTGCTATACTTAAGGGTAGGTTGGCATTGCAGCTGTTCACATTTGCCTCTGTATACCTTCCCAACTCTGGACAGTGCTCCTTGCTCCTAAAGAGCTGGAATCATTTGCGGAAGGAAGTGTCTGACACCATACCGGGAGGCGGGACTTCACGGGGCAGGCCTTTGCTTCGTCCTCCTTGTCACGGAACCGCGCCTGCCGAAGCGGGGTCCGGTGGTGCAGATTCAAAGGAATATTGGCTGAACAGACTTAAAGGTTGTTTAATTCGTGACGCCACCTGTGAGTGTTCCGGTGATGTCCACCGACGCTGCTTGGGCCTCCGGGGGATGGGATGCAGCAAGATGGAACGATCCCCACAGGCTGAGCGGTAATCCCCGGAGCCAGGAGCTGCACAAGATGTTGTGAGGCAGCTGCGGTTACCTTCCACTTGCAGAGATGGACAGTTCTTAAGAAAGCACGGACACTGATAGTCACTGTAACGGGTACTTTACTGTAACCAGCAGGTGATACATGGCATACAGTTCTCGGGTAACGGACCGGGTGGACTCTGCAATGACCAGTGTTTCTCAGAGCTCCGCGGTGTTCCCCTCTCCTACGTTGCGTTTTGAGTTCTCCTTACACTCTACCTCTACTCTCCGCCCACCA